>JAYESA010000003.1:191941075-192513575 GCA_036927795.1 Iris macrosiphon | reverse complement strand
TGTTGATCAATCTGCCAGAAGGAGCTAAACCTATCAGATGCTTGTATATCTTCAGTAGAAGAAATTGGAAGTAGGCGAAACAATTGAGTTCAAGACTAGGCTTGTAGCCTAGGGGTTTTTCAGATACCGGGGACTGAGTTTTATGGTACCTCGTTGAAGTGTCATATATCAGGATGATGATTGTCGTAGTTGCTATTCATAAGATGATTGTTTATCAGATGAAGGGAAGACAACAAGTCTTGGAGGAAGACAGTCATGAGAGATTCACGGACAACAGTCAAAATTATTGTCATTTAGGTTTGAAGACAGTCTGCGGGTTGGTGATATCTCAAATACGGTCTGAAGCAAATCCCAGGATGTGGCATCAGAAGTTTGATAAGTTATCTAGTCAAAGTTATCGCAGGATCAGCGAGACAAACAAGTGTGTGCACACAAAGTTCACTGATAAAAAATGAGTCATCTTTTGTATCTATGTGGACGACTTATTAAATCCCAACTGTGGATATAGAAGCGTCACTAGAACAAAGTTTTTCTTTTGTCCAGAATCAGAACATGGGATTGCGGATGTCATCCTAAGGATATAAGATAAACCGGATGCCATGTGGGCTTGCTCAGTCATGAGCTTTCTGTATAAGAAGGTTGGTCACACGCTTTGGGTATCAAGGTCGATACTCCTCAGGTGTAACATAAAGTTGAAGAAGCCTAATCCAAGGGAAATCATAAGGCAATTGGTGTACTCGAGCATCATCAGGTACATGATTCAATCTGCAATTACCACCAGGACTGATATAGCTCTCGCTGTAGGGATACTGAGTCAATTCACGAGCAATATGTGTGCTGTTGAACTCTGGAAGCTATAAAGAGAATCGTCAAAATTTTGAAGTGGACTCAGTGGTATATCCTGCACTACAATAGTTATCCATATATGATGGAAGGCTTCAGTGCTGCCAGTTAGTTGTCACGCCCCAGTCCCAAAATATGTAGGTCTAGGAAAACGTAAGCATGCCACCCGTATATATATGACATCTCCAATATATGGAAACCATAACATATACGTATGTTGTATATGAATAACAATTCACAAGTGGTATATAATGTCACAAGTCACAGACATCACTAAATATCATCCACAGAAATCATAAAAAAATAAATGATCAAATATGATAATGAACCAAGTATGAAATAGTCTAGAAGAAATAATATTTGGGTGGAGACAAATCTACTACCAAACTAGAATATAAAAATAATAATAATAATAAGTACATCATCTATTGATCAGAGAGGCTCGAAGGGAAGACCTCCTCGAAAGAGAAAGAAGTAGCAAGTCTTGATCCGTACTCCTGTAAATAGTCATGATCATCTACACCTGGCAAGGGACTAGGTCCTCAGAGGGACGTAACAAGATACATAAAAGTATGCCACAATATACTGAAAATAAATATCCAAAAGTGGTCACTTAACCGTCTATGTGATATGCAATTTAAGAATAACTTTCGAGCGTATGGACTATCTGGCTAATATAATAGGATGGACATAGTTCTTTCGGAGATCCAGGGGCCACTGGCATAACATCTTTCGATCGTCATAGGCCTGCAGTAAATAATATGATCATAACGCCTCGCGTCTCTAGTGGAGCTTACGGGCCAAAAAAAAAGTGTAAAGGAGCAACATACGCTTACTCATTGTTCTCCCCTCCCAATGATACTAACCATGTCATATCCATGACACACAATCCCAACAAATTCCTAAAAATTTGTCGAGAAATTAGCCTCGCAGAACGAGTCAAATTTGACCGTTAAATGCTTCATTCAAAGTATTTCAAATTACGAGAAATTTGAAAACTTTGAAGGGGGTCTTGTAGAAGCATAAAAAATATGCTGGGGGATTATACGCTAACATACATGAAGCACGCGTAAAACATGACTTCAGAGCCATTGGCGTACAACAGAGCTTCAACGCTGGTCCGCGTAAAACTGAGCTCCAGAACAACCCCCGTAAAGCAGTCCTTCCAGACTGCTTCGGCGTAAAAAGGATGCTACATCGCCACTTCGGCGTAAAACCTGTCTGCTTTTAATGCAGCAGAAAGTTGTACGAGGAACTCTTCGTATTCCTCGAATGAACCTGTCAGACGAAGCAGTGAACCTGACTCCTGACAAAGAGTACTGCACGGCGATCGAGAGGACGACTGTAATAATGACTCTGCACAGAGTCCCAGACTGTCGTCTAGTGACATAACCCTTGATATAAGACGTCGTTTACGCATTCAAGGAATACGCTGCCTATTCTATACAGGCAGAGACGAGCTTTACGCTCAGGATGAGACGAAACCAACCGCCATGTCAAAAGCTGTTCTTCGTACAGAACTCGAGGCACGTCTCTGCAGTTAATGCACGAGATGGGGGCAGATCTCTGCATTTAATGTACGAGATTTGGTTCTACTTTTAATGACTGAGAGAGCTAAAATTAGGGCTAATATGCTCACGTCACTATCCCTGCATATTTCGCCAACCAGGCTATTTTCAACTATAGGAGCACGCCGTACGCTCTCTCCTTGAAATACGCCAACCAGACTATTTTCAACAATAGGAGTACGCCGTATGCTATCTCCTCGAAATATGCCAATTCAGGCTATATTTGCAAGGTACGCAATAAGGCTATTTGGCCCTGAATATGCTCAAGACCTCGGTCAACAAGGATAATTGGCTACTTTACGCTGGTTACCTATTACCTATGCAGCATCAAGTTTTACGCAGAATTTGGCTTCTACGCCAACAAGACAGCTATTTGTCTTTCACGCCAACAAGACAGCTATTTGGCTTTTACGCCAACAAGACAGCTACTTGGCTTTTATGCCAACGAGATAACTATCTGGCTTTTACGACTACGAGACAGTTATTTGGCCTTTATGCCAACCTTCTTTACGCGAGGGGCAGTTACCTACGTGGCTTGCATGTCATGATCTTTGATGAGCGATTATACGTATTACCTCATAATGGGACACGCGTCACACGCCAATTCAGGAGATCATTCATACGTGGGTAGCAGTTATTATAACCGCCGCGTAAAAGGTGCAGCTCTTTCCGCTGTTCGGTTTCTACACCTACTGGTCAGTTACTGTGACCAAACTCTATAAATAGAGACCTCCAACCACAGGAGACGGAGGTCGAATCCAAGGTGGAGAGAATTCAGGAGTCACAGACAGAGGTCAAGGTCAAGAAAGCACATATAGAGAGCTTTGGCAACGAGAGTTCAACCTTTCCTGCATTCTTTGAAGCTTCTTTTCCTTCTTCTACAGCACTTCTTCGTCATCGTGTGGTCCAAGGGACAAAGTGATCGACCGCAGATCAGACTCCTATAGCAATATTTTTCCAGAATTAAATTTTTGTACTTAACATCCTCATATAGGATTAATTTTACTTCTTTTTCTTGTTTGAAAACAAAGAAAGGGTTTCGTATAAACCTAGTTTCATTTCTTCTGTTTATCATCAAACACAGTGGTCTCATAAAATAGGTCCAAAATCTACATAAATAAATCATCTATATAAGCAGAATAAAATATGCATGTATCAGCTGGAATATAAATAACAGTACGATGGCAAGGTATACTTGCCGAGCAAAGTTCTGTAGAGTGCAACGTCCAATAGGTATGTTTAAGTTTGTTGTAAGAAGAAGTGGGATTAGTTTGAGAGAGTTGTAATATATATATGGTCAAGAGGCGGTGGGGATACTTAGTCTCAAAGACTACTGCTGCTGCTGTTTCTTCCTTTCATTGGTTTAGGTTTCGGTTGAGGAGAGTTTAGTAATAACATAGAGATAAGAGGTGGTGGAATAAAGCGGTGGTGTTTGTTTTATGCGCGGTGTTGTTTTACACATGTGGTTTAAACTTTACGTGTGGAGAAGGAAAGAAAGAGAAGTTGGTTTGCTACTGCTGCTGTTGATTCCTTACTTTACGCGAGTTTGGGTGCAAGCGGGTAGTGGGTTAGGAGTTGCGGTTTTGATATCCAATATCCAATAGGAATTGTATATATATATACACATATCTATTCACAGAAAATTCTAAGATTTATATTGGTGCATACGGTTGAGCTAGCAACTGTCCGAAGGGTCTCCTACATAAAATAAATTAGAAAATTTTTATAATGGCCAATATATCCCCTAGATGTATAAATATCTCGGATAAGGATTAAAATAAAATCTATTTCTCTCTATTTAGCTCATAACTACTATAAATAATTAAATAATAGAGAAATACGGTTTTCAGGATTAGGGGTCTTATATTCTACCCAACTTATAAAAATTTCATCCTCGAAATTAAAATAGGGTAGGGTCTCTTTATCTAATCTCCCTTGATCACGATCTAAAAGAATTTTCACCTCAATTTTAATAATGCAATTTTTACGCAACTTAGAATTTACCTATCTATCATATAAGGCTATACATCTAAGAAAACTATTCCTCGAATCATGTTATTCAATCCTCAAAGTTTACACAATTATATCACCTAGGATATACTTTTAATTACAGGAAGTAATCATCAAATAATGTGATTGGCCTACGGGGTATATCTAGTACTATCTGTATATCAACTTATACCAAGCACGAAGTTTTGTCTTTCCGAAGTAAGGGAAGACAGAGAACAATAATAAAGAATTCCAGGGGAAGGTGATAGAATACAAGCATATTCGTCTACTAGTCAACTATGTATCTTAATCCACGTAAAGTAGTATTGCGAAGGACGAACCAAGCGCACTATGTCTAGCTAGACCATAATACACTGATTCTGATTAGACAATTTGTATTAGTGTGGTTGATCAGGCCCCAATAACACATATGTCATGAACAAGCTTGATAAAAGGTTAAGCTTGCAAAACTAGGCTGTAACAGTAGCATAAGTCAAGTAGTGCAGAAAATATAAATATGCTAGATTATGATAAGAGATGTTACAAGATATTTCAAGTTTATAATGAAGATAAGACTTATCCAGTCTTTACAGTTATCATACCAACTCCTGTAACGACATTCCCAAGAAATAAAACTCTGTCCAAGAAGAAGAACGCACATTTACTGAGCTAGTTTTGGTACTGGAAGCGCTAGCCTCTGTGCTGGTGGTGGAAGTGTCAATGTTTGTTGCATAGGACAGTCTTTTATCATATGATGTCCGGAACCACATCTCATACATTGTCCTTCTTGGTGCTGGTACTCACACAATGATGGCAGTGGGGCTTCTCTGGAATCTGGTATGGTCCTTCTTGGTGCTGGTACTGCTGTTGATGAGTTAAAGGATGTCGGGTAGGTCCTCCTTGTTGTGTTCTCAGATAACCTCCCTTTCCTTTACTGATGGTTTCTTGCAATCTGGCTTCTGTCAGTAATTTGGCGTAAGAGATTCGGGACTGGGAGCTAGTGTAGTGTTGTAGCTCCTGAGTTAGTCCACGATGAAACCTCTTAGCCTTAGCCAAGTCATCTGGTATCAAGACAGCGCCATATTTATTGAGGCGACTAAACTCAGCATCATACTCATCCACTGTTCTGTTCCCATGCTCCAGGTGGAGAAACTGATCGTACAATGCATCTCTGACGGTGTCCGGGATGTACTTCCTCTCAAAGCACTCCAAGAATTGCTCCCAAGTCTGGTATGTACCCAACTGGCGCTCCATGGATTCCCACAAGTGATGAGCATTACTTTCTAGAAGCGTCCTTACACCTATCATCCATAGGTCTGCAGGTAGCTGTGATGCTTCTAATAATTTTTGAGTGTGAGTGATCCAGTTGGTAGTTTCCTCTAGGCTCTCAATGCCTTTGTACGGCTTCAGACCCATCTGTATAAAGTCCTTTACTGAACCAACTTTAGCTCGAGGTACTGGAGCTAGTGCTTGAGCTGGTACATCAGTCTTTGCAGCCATACTTTCAAGTGCTGTTAAGAACTCCTGTCTTTGTTCTGCTGCTTGCTGCCTCTGCTCTGCAGCTAGTGTGGCAGCCTGTTGTCGCTGTTCCTGCATTATCATTTGGAAGAATTGGAACAGTTGAGCCTGGCCATCCTACGGTGTTGATAAGACTGGAAGGTTTCTATTAGGTGGAACGGAAAGATCAGATGGAACTGGATTGTGAATCTGTCCATCTGGTCCTGAAAGTCTAGGAGTGGTTGAGGTATCTCCTTGAGTCTGACCATTGACTCCAGGAGTTTTTTTACCATCGGTGACAATACATCTCTTCTGCATATCTGTCATGCCCCAGTCCCAAAATACGTAGGACTAGGAACACATAAGCATGCCAACCGCATGGATATGGCAACTCCAATATATGGAAACCATAACCCATACGTACGCTGTGATATGAATATTGTAACACCCCGTTCCGCTCAAGCGGACTGCCATCTCAAACGGCAATCGTGCAGCTGTCCCGACCTGATTTGCCTCAAATGAGAAGCAAAGGATATCCAGACTTGTCCCTACAGGAATCCGGCTTGGACTTTCAGAGGCTCGTTCAGACGTATCGCTCTACCGAAGCGAATCATCGCTAAGGTGGGTGGCTACGGTGAACTTGTCTTTGCTTAGCCAACACACATAAAATCTGGAATGTTTATGCTAGTCGCTAGGTGAATCACCCCCTGCATGCTAATAAATCCAATGCACCTAGCTAAGGGAATAATCCCAACTCATATTGCTTGCTAGAACATGGAAAAGGAAATACTGCTTATATTCAGACCCTCGCATGCTAAGTCCCTTAACGGTTTCATCTCTCGGACTACCTTCGAGCCCGAGCAACGTGCCTGCTTATGTTCCTAGAAACGCATGTTTGTCTGCTTGATAGTTACCGTATTTTCATCCAAACTCCGGGAGACTACTCAGTAGTCGTTCCGTGTATGATTGACCCAGCAAGTATCCAGGACCGTTAGGTCACCAGGCAGCCCCGAACCAGGGGAATGCATCAAGACAAGATATTCACTGTACAGAATCATGATTCAAGTATCCCGTATACTCGTGTACTCGTATTCCCGTGCACTCGTGTTCTCGTGTTCTCTTGTTCTAGTGCACGCGTGTTCTCGTGTTCTCGTGTATCTCGTGATAATTGGAAAGACCCAATGCTTGTATGTCGCGGACAACTTGGACCCGAGGTAAGTTCCACGGACGGTCACCGGGGCACTGGGGCCGATCCGGTCCGGATGGAGCTCGTGTGTAGTCTTCGTGTTCGGGACTGGGTAGCTTGCAGCTCATCGTGTACTCTTGTAGCAAGCTATCCTTGTCCCCGGCTACGTCCATAATGGCTTTGCCAGCGACCGTGTTCATATAGATAAGTCATCCTCGCTTAGCGGCTATCCGCGTGCGAGTCACTGCATCGCATCAAGAACAACTTAACACCTGAACGATCATGTTAAAATGACCCTCCTGTTTGCATATGCTTGCCTCCTGAATGTTTATACATGCCTCTGCTCGAATTTATACTGTTTGCCTCAATGTTTGCCTTGGACAGGGAAGGAGATGGTAAGTTGGTGAGTCTCGCCGTGTTTCCTCTAACATCGCACGGCGCACTGCCCGACACGATAGGCTATTCAATATCTGCATGAAACTGATCCTAAGGCAACTAGAAAGACAACTTAATAGTTGTGCACGGAACCTGTATTACATGTTTGGATTTGTCGAGCGGGCGAGTAGCTTTCCCACCAGTGCATTCAATGTACTGATAATCCACCAGTTTGTATGCAGGGTGCGGGAGAACCTCGTTCGGTGCGGACGCCTCCTTCGTGCGTGCTAAGGCCAGGAGTTCCCTCTGAAGCCTTGCAACGGTGCGTCCGGGACTGAAGCACATATACAAGACATAAGTTGTGAACATCGCCTGACCATCGCCTGTACATTCATTCCACAGTTGTAGCCACTTGGCACGCTTTTACTGTTTCAGAGAGAGAGGCTTGAGCGACTTGTAATCTCGGCTATACGCCGCCTGTAACACTTGTTCATATCAATAAAGAGATTACTTTACTTGTTTCGATGCTTCCGCTATATTGTCGACTCAGTGAACCTGTTACCGATCGCTATGCGTTCCTAAACTCTGCTGCACTCGGACAATCTGTGCGACTCTGTGGCTTAGAACTCTTGCCGCCAGCCAATGAACCATGGCCTTGCACGGGCGTGGACCACGCTCGTGCGGCATCACGCCCGGATAGGTTAAGCGATCGTTCCGCGGGAGCGCTGGCGAGGGTGATTCCCGCCAAGCGGGAACGGCCGATTGCCTGTGGGAGATCGGGGCATGACATATTGGTATCAGAGCCTGGCTTCTACGCCTTTGGACTTCGATTCGATATCTCTGTTTCGAAAGCTCGTTCGTGGGTTATGTGCACGCTCTCTCTCAATGCCTCGATGGAATGTTCCAACAATAAGTCTAAATACTTTCAAAATGCGTTTTGAATGTTATGCTTGCTTGTCTGGTTGTATGCTGTGAGTGGCCTTTGTGCCAACCTGTGCGGACCCTTCGAGAGTATCGCTAGTAGCTTGTCCGATTTTCACTAACCCTAAGTTTGGTTGAATGTATCTATTCGAGGGACGCCTTGAACTAGTGCACCATCCAAGACTTAAGAAAAGGTGAAACTCGAGTGCTAAGACTTCGCTATCACTGAGCTGGTTGACGTGTTCACGCTAGAAGTGCACTTCGAAAGTGCGCACGATCCAGTCTAAGCGATATGCTGATTTCGAAGCTTGTGCAAGTGAATATCCAAATGAAACAAGTACAAACGACTTGTCTAGGATTGCCTCAACCCTAAATTACTGCTTGTCCTTAGTAAGTCTCGAGGACGAGACTTTTTCTAAGTTGGGTAGGATGTAACACCCCGTTCCGCTCAAGCGGACTGCCGTCTCAAATGGCAATCGTGCAGCTGTCCCGACCTGATTTGCCTCAAATGAGAAGCAAAGGATATCCAGACTTGTCCCTACAGGAATCCGGTTTGGACTTTCAGAGGCTCGCTCAGACGTATCGCTCTACCGAGGTGAATCATCGCTAAGGTGGGTGGCTACGGTGAACTTGTCTTTGCTTAGCCAGCACACATAAAATCTGGAATGTTTATGCTAGTCGTTAGGTGAATCACCCCCTGCATGCTAATAAATCCAACGCACCTAGCTAAGGGAATAATCCCAACTCATATTTCTTGCTAGAACATGGAAAAGGAAATACTGCTTATATTCAGACCCTCGCATGCTAAGTCCCTTAACGGTTTCATCTCTCGGACTACCTTCGGGCCCGAGCAACGTGCCTGCTTATGTTCCTAGAAACGCATGCTTGTCTGCTTGATAGTTACCGTATTTTTATCCAAACTCCGGGAGACTACTCAGTAGTCGTTC
Source organism: Iris macrosiphon (assembly GCA_036927795.1). Lineage (NCBI taxonomy): Eukaryota > Viridiplantae > Streptophyta > Magnoliopsida > Asparagales > Iridaceae > Iris > Iris macrosiphon. The sequence goes on along the minus strand of JAYESA010000003.1, from coordinate 192,504,249 downwards.
CGTGTATGATTGACCCTGCAAGTATCCAGGACCGTTAGGTCACCAGGCAGCCCCGAACCAGGGGAATGCATCAAGACAAGATATTCACTGTACAGAATCATGATTCAAGTATCCCGTGTACTCGTGTACTCGTGTTCCCGTACACTCGTGTTCTCGTGTTCTCTTGTTCTAGTGCACGCGTGTTCTCGTGTTCTCGTGTATCTCGTGATAATTGGAAAGACCCAATGCTTGTATGTCGCGGACAACTCGGACCCGAGGTAAGTTCCACGGACGGTCACCGGGGCACTGGGGCCGATCCGGTCCGGATGGAGCTCGTGTGTAGTCTTCGTGTTCGGGACTGGGTAGCTTGCAGCTCATCGTGTACTCTTGTAGCAAGCTATCCTTGTCCCCGGCTACGTCCATAATGGCTTTGCCAGCGACCGTGTTCATATAGATAAGTCATCCTCGCTTAGCGGCTATCCGCGTGCGAGTCACTGCATCGCATCAAGAACAACTTAACACCTGAACGATCATGTTAAAATGACCCTCCTGTTTGCATATGCTTGCCTCCTAAATGTTTATACATGCCTATGCTCGAATTTATACTGTTTGCCTCAATGTTTGCCTTGGACAGGAAAGGAGATGGTAAGTTGGTGAGTCTCGTCGTGTTTCCTCTAACATCGTACGGCGCACTGCCCGACACGATAGGCTATTCAATATCTGCATGAAACTGATCCTAAGGCAACTAGAAAGACAACTTAATAGTTGTGCACGGAACCTGTATTACGTGTTTGGATTTGTCGAGCGGGCGAGTAGCTTTCCCACCAGTGCATTCAATGTACTGATAATCCACTAGTTTGTATGCAGGGTGCGGGAGAACCTCGTTCGGTGCGGACGCCTCCTTCGTGCTTGCTAAGGCCAGGAGTTCCCTCTGAAGCCTTGCAACGGTACGTCCGGGACTGAAGCACATATACAAGACATAAGTTGTGAACATCGTCTGACCATCGCCTGTACATTCATTCCACAGTTGTAGCCACTTGGCACGCTTTTACTGTTTCAGAGAGAGAGGCTTGAGCGACTTGTAATCTCGGCTATACGCCGCCTGTAACACTTGTTCATATCAATAAAGAGATTACTTTACTTTTTTCGATGCTTCCGCTATATTGTCGACTCAGTGAACCTGTTACCGATCGCTATGCGTTCCTAAACTCTGCTGCACTCGGACAATCTGTGCGACTCTGTGGCTTAGAACTCTTGCCGCCAGCCAATGAACCATGGCCTTGCACGGGCGTGGACCACGCTCGTGCGGCATCACGCCCGGATAGGTTAAGCGATCGTTCCGCGGGAGCGCTGGCGAGGGTGATTCCCGCCAAGCGGGAACGGCCGATTGCCTGCGGGAGATCGGGGCGTGACAAATATAAACTCACATGTGGTATATATAATGTCACAAGTTAAAGATATGCTAATCTCATCCACACAACAAGTCATAGAGAAGAAATACTAAACTAGAATAAGGAGTCTAAAATATCCAAAATAATAGTCGGGTGGAGACAAATCCACTACCAAAGACTATATCCAAAACTAAAATGAGAGAGGAGTATAAAATCTCCAATATAAAATAATGTGAAGACATAAGTGTATCAGCTAAAAGAATCCATCGCTAGATAAGTGAACATGCATAATGTTTGAAAATAAATAAGTACGCTGTACAAGAAAATCTATATGAATGCAAATGAGGATAACTTTTCGACGTATGGGCAAGGGTAGGCTACTCGATCTAATCCTCACAACTCATACGCTCGTCAGTGGACATCATCAGCCGACATACCTCTGGGGTAGCGACCCTCGGACTCCATCAATCGACATACCTCGGGGGTAGCGACCATCGAACATGACCACCATAGTGCGTGCTAGTGACTACGGTTTACTAGAGTGGTTAAAGCCCATACGCCTACTGATTGTCTTCTATGATACTAAGTGTCAAGTGTGTGTCAACATATCTAATATACAGTAATGACTGAAAGAACTACACATGCAATATATAAACAGAAATTCAATAAATATACAGAAATATACTAAGCATGCAAAATACTATAAATAATTTGGCAAGGTATCTTGCCTGGCAAAAAAGTTGCAAAATATAGTGTCCCGATGTCAGCACCAAGAGTCAGAAGCTACGGCCTCAGAATGAACGTCTCCGGATGCTGAAATAAACATCACCAACATTCCCAGAATAAGCAAAATAGCTAAAAAGTACTTCCCTTTCGCCCAATTTGGACACAGGAGCAAAACGATAATTTTGGGTAAAAGTGGGGTCCACGTGTGGCCCACTTTACACCGAAAAGCGTGTCAAGGGTAACTGTCTCTAAATGGGATAAGTTATAGGTCAAACTACTCTATATGTCAATACTAATCCAACGATATGTCCAATTGTGAATTCCGATGAGCCGAACACAATTTCGTCCAAAAAGTCAACCGTGGGGCCCGCCAATTGGCGACTTGGTCAACTGTCTCAGAATTATGTGAAAATTGGGTCACAGGACCAGTGCGTTATCACGAGTCCAGTGGCACAATTTTCATCGTAATCTGACGTGCATGCACAAAATGCGCGCGACTTCCACAAAAGTTATGACACGGGATGTGTCCGCGGATACGGGCTGATTCCGGCGCGCACACGCGTCCGAATCAGTTTTTGTAAATTTTTACGTATCCGGTTACGCTGCGTACTCCGTTCGGTACACTTGGTTGACGGCGGGGCGGTCCCGTTTGGCTGGGCGCGCTCCGATTCACAACTTTTGGAAATCTGGGAAAAGTGGGTTCGCGGGATTTTGTGACAAATTTAATTCTGCCTACAACAGTTAATAATCTAGGGTTATTTAACAAAAATTAAACTAGTTCAAGTGGTCTACGCATACCAAAAAGAATCATCGAATTCGGATCTCTGTGGTGGGAGATACGAACTCTGAAATATGGGTGGTCACCGCAGTTTTCTGCGATCCCAGAATTCGGTCTGTTTGCGCCAACTTTGATGCTGTTTTCGCCTAGGGTTTCGTATTGTTCGAGATCTACTAGCACAAAGATATGGAAAAGGGTTAAGGGGTGAGCATACCAGTAAAGACGGGGCGGCGTTTGGTTGAGCGAGTCGACAGGAAACAACTCCGGAACGTAGGTACCTCGCTGTGGGAATCTGCAGTGCGCGGGATCGAGGTCGTCGGGATTTGTTTGGACGGCCTGGCGAGATTCTTCGGCTGCGGTGACGGCGCTCTCTAGGTCTAGATGAGAAGAGGGAGGGTTTGGCATGATTAAGTTTAGGGTTTAGAGAGATAAAATATGTATATATTAAAGGGAGAGAAGGAGGGTTGGGTTTTGCGTTAGTCGCGGCTAACTAACGTGGGTGGTTTTAGTTGCTACTGTGAGCAACTAAAATAGGGGCGGCTCGCAAAATTACAAAGCAGCGGTTTGCTTCCGTGGGAATTGGCTAAGGAAATAGTTTGCTGCATAGGTGGTTTGCTTAAGTTGCTTTAAGAATTTTGATTGTTATTAGTTTATGTTATTAATAGTTTATTATTTTCTTTTCTTTTCTTTTCCTTTTTCTTTTTAAATATATATATGCATATATATATTTGTATATATATATAAATAAATATATATATATACATATACTCATAAGAAAAATTTTAGATTATAATAATGCACACTATTAAGCTAGCAACTGCTCAAGGGTCTCCTACATGAAATAAATTTCGAAAAATTTCTAATGGTCCCATAAATCTTCTAAGTGCACCAGCACCTAAAATAAAAATTATTAAAAATCTATTTCTCCTAATTAGCACATAATTACTATAATTAAATTATTAATTAATAAAAATAATAATAAATACGATTTTTTGAAATAGAAATTTTACATTCTACCCAACTTACAAAAATTTCGTTCTCGAAATTGACACTAACCCATATTCATAATGATTGCTATAGCTATCACACTACATTGGTATCTAGCCGGACTCCTAAAACTCATGGTCTGCCATTCTAACACTTTCTCATCTATTGTCCATACACTATTCTATCATCCTCTAACTCGTCTACACTACCCAACTTACAAGAATTCTACTAGTGGTCACCTTCTTTGAAGCTGTTGTCTAGATTGTTAGGCAATTATATTTATTGGGTCGAGAATCTTGGGATACCTGTCTAGAATCTCATAACTATGACTTTTTCCCATAACCGTCAAGTATCGTAGTCTAATACTGCCACGCCACCTGGCCAGTATGGCTGCAAGTAATTCGACTACTCTACCAAAATTGTCTGGCTTCAACTGTCGCTACCTCGCCAGCGATTTGTCATAGTCATCAGTTCGTAACAAGTGCCTTCAACTCTTTCCTAGGCATAGTCTAAGTTTTTAGGGAAATACTTAAGTTCTTGACTAACTATTAGGGGTATGATCTATCTCAAATGATCTAACAAATTTTTATTAGGCTACATGGTGCTACTTAAGGGTTAAACTAATAAAGAATACATATATCGCTATAGTGCATATACATACTAAGAACTCATCCTTAGTTATCAAGCATTACTAACACATTTATGTTTTAACTAACAAAATAGGGGTGAGGTTGATATAAATCAACAATTCATAATGGCGCAAAAAGATACAACTATGATAGGAAGAGTTACGCACGAGATAAGGAATGAATATAAAAAGGGGAGATGAGTCACCCAAGAGGCGAGATAAGGATAGGGGAAGGATACTACTACTGCTACTCACGTCATCCATTAGCATCGTGTGTATGCCATCTGGGTAGAATAGAAATATTCTCATAACTGCTAAACTATCATACATGTAATTCTATATCTATTTGTACATCTAAGATCTTGTGTCACCATGGTTTATGAGTATGCAAAGACAATTATAACTAAAAGGTCGTACATGTATCTACGGCTTCCTGTGTCTGCTCTCCCATACTTGTCATAATGAGTGCTTGGCATTGTCCTTGGTTGTTCAACTGGGGTCTAGTCCCCTGTATTTGTGCAGACCGTAGAAGCAGTGGTGGGTCCCTTTGGTCTCCTATACTTGAGGGTGTATACGGTGTTCCTGATTTTAATGCCATAAACCCTGGGTTCTGCTGAGGACATTCTCGAGCTTGATGGTGACTTGATCCACATACCATGCACAGTCCCAATCGACGATGACAGTCTCTTAGAATATGAACTGTCCTACCATAATAGTGACAAGTACGGAGCTCCTTGGTTGGATATGGTGCAGCACTATCTGGTTGCTGGTGTGTCAAAGGGTGTCTAATGGGTCCTCCTTGTTGTATCCTTGCTGGTCGTTGATAAATTCTTTGTTGAATTCTGTTTCCCTTGCTGATGGCTCCTGAATCCTGGCCTCTGTCAATAACTCGGCATAAGAGATCCGGGACTGTGAGCTAGTGTAGTGCTGGAGCTCCCGAGTCAGCCCACGATGAAATCTCTTAGCCTTCTCCAAGTCATTAGGTATTAAGACTGTGCCATACTTACTGAGACGGCTAAACTCTGCGTCATACTCATCAACCGTCTTGTCCCCTTGCTCTAGATGGAGGAACTGATCGTACAATGCGTCCCTTACAGTATCCGGGAAGTACTTTCTCTCAAAGCATTCCAAGAATAATTCCCAAGTCTGACGCGTACCCAAATGGCGCTCCATTGATTTCCACCAGTGATGCGCGTTGCCTTCTAACTGAGTCCTTACTCCTATCAGCCATAGGTCAGAAGGTAATTGTGATGCCTCTGACAACTTCTTGGTATTGGCAATCCAGTTCGTGGTCTCCTCTGGACTCTCATTGCCCGTATATGGCTTAAGGGCCCATCTGCACAAAGTCCTTGACTGAACCAATCCGAGCTTGTGGTACTGAAGCTAGTGCCTGGGTTGGTATAGGGGCTAGTGCAGCCATTCTTTCAAGTGTTGCTAGAAATTCTAGCCTCTGCTCTGCTGCCTGCTGCCTCTGTTCCTGTATTATCATCTGAAAGAATTGGAACAACTGCGCTTGGCCATCTTGTGGTGCTGATAAAGCTGGAAGGGTCCCATCAGGTATCATGGAAGGAGTTAATGGAATTTGATTGCTAGTCAGTCCATCCGGTCCGGAAAGAAGAGGTGTCGTTGAGGTCACTCCTGGTGATTGGTCGTCGTCCCCTGGAGACGTGTTGTCCCCGATGGCTACATGTCTGTTATGCAAATTCATCTCTCTGCAAGAGATGGACGAAGGATTAAGAAGAGTACATGAATCAAGCAGGATGCAAGCACTTAAGTAGGACATATTGGAAGGAAGGTAAGTTATAGTCAAGTGTGGATGAGATCTAAAATTCTAATCCTAGGTGCAGGCCCGCTCGGTACAGTTACGTAACCGTAACGGCTAACTCGACTTGCATGGGCCACCACAAAAATATGTCATGCCCCAGTCCCAAAATACGTAGGACTAGGAACACGTAAGCATGCTAGTCGCATGGATATGGCAACTCCAATATATGGAAACCATAACCCATACGTACGCTGTGATATGAATATAAACTCACATGTGGTATATATAATGTCACAAGTCAAAGATATGCTAATATCATCCACACAACAAGTCATAGAGAAGAAATACTAAACTAGAATAAGGAGTCTAAAATATCCAAAATAATACTCGGGTGGAGACAAATTCACTACCAAAGACTATATCTAAACTAAAATGAGAGAGGAGTATAAAATCTCCAATATAAAATAATGTGAAGACAGAAGTGTATCAGCTAAAAGAATCCATCGCTAGATGAAATCAAGGCTGCTCAGAAGGTAAGACCTCCTCGGCAGAAGGTAATGCGTCAGGTCCAGGCCCGTACTCCTGCGGATACTCCTGGTCGTCTATACCTGGCAAGGGACCAGGTCCTCAGAGGGACATAACAAGATACAAAAAAGTGAGCCAATTTGAATACAGTGAACATGCATAATGTTTAAAAATAAATAAGTACGCTGTACAAGACAATCTATATGAATGCAAATGAGGACAACTTATCGACATATGGGCAAGGGTAGGCTACTCGATCTAATCCTCACAACTCATACGCTCGTCAGTGGACATCATCAGCCGACATACCTCTGGGGTAGCGACCCTCGGACTCCATCAATCGACATACCTCGGGGGTAGCGACCATCGGACATGACCACCATAGTGCATGCTAGTGACTACGGTTTACCAGAGTGGTTAAAGCCCATACGCCTACTGATTGTCCTCTATGATACTAAGTGTCAAGTGTGTGTCAACATATCTAATATACAGTAATGACTGAAAGAACTACACATACAATATATAAACAGAAATTCAATAAATATACAGAAATATACTAAGCATGCAAAATACTGTAAACAATTTGGCAAGGTATCTTGCATGGCAAGAAAGCTGCAAAATGTACTGTTCCGATGTCAACACCAAGAGTCAGAAGCTACGGCCTCAGAATGAACGTCTCCGGATGGTGAAATAAACATCACCAACGTTCCTAGAATAAGCAAAATAGCTAAAAAGTACTTTCCTTTCGTCCAATTTAGACACAGGGGCAAAACTGTAATTTCGGGTAAAAGTGGGGTCCACGTGTGGTCCACTTTGTACCAAAAAATGTGCCAAGGGTAACAGTCTCTAAATGGGACAAATTATAGGTCAAACTACTCTATATGTCAATACGAACCCAACGGTATGTCCAATTGTGGATTCCGATGAGTCGAACATAATTTCGTCCAAAAAGTCAACCGTGGGGCCCGCCAATTGGCGACTTGGTCAACTATCTCAGAATTGCGTGAAAATTGGGTCACAGGACCAGCGCGTTACCACGAGTCCAGTGGCGTAAGTTTTGTCGCAATCTGACATGCGTACACAAAATGCGCGCGACTTCCACAAAAGTTGTGACACGGGGTGTGTCCGCGGATACGGGCTGATTCTGGCGCGCACACGTGTCCGAATCAATTTTCGTAAATTTTTACGTATCCGATTATGCTGCGTGCTCCGTTCGATACACTTGGTACACGGCAGGGCGGTCCCGTTTGGCGGGGCGCGCTCTGATTCACAACTTTTGAAAATCTGGAAAAAATAGGTTCGCGGGATTTTGTGACAAATTTAATTCTGCCTACAACAGTTAATAATCTAGGGTTATTTAACATAAATTAAACTAGGTCAATTGGTCTACGCATACCAAAAAGAATTATCGAATTCGGATCTCTGTGGTGGGAGATACGAACTCTGAAACATGGGTGGTCACCGCAGTTTTCTGCGATCCCAGAATTTGATCTGTTTGCGCCAACTTTGGCCCTATTTTCGTCTAGGGTTTCATGTTGTTCGAGGTCTACTAGCACACAGATATGGAAGAGGGTTAAGGGATGAGCATATCGGTGAAGATGGGGCAGCGTTTGGTTGAGCGAGTCAACGGAAAACAACTACGGAACGCAGGTACCTCGCTGTGGGAATCTGTAATGCACGGGGTCACGGTCGTCGGGATTTGTTTGGACGGCCTGGCGGGGTTCTCCGGCTGCGGTGACGGCGCTCTCTAGGTCTAGATGAGAAGAGGGAGGGTTTGGAATGATTAAGTTTAGGGTTTAGAGAGATAAAATATATATATATATTAAAGGGAGAGAAGGAGGGTTGGGTTTTGCGTTAGTCGCGGCTAACTAACGTGGGTGGTTTTAGTTGCTACTGTGAGCAACTAAAATAGGGGCGGCTCACAAAATTACAAAGCAGCGGTTTTCTTCCGTGGGAATTGGCTAAGGAAATAGTTTGCTGCATAGGTGGTTTGCTTAAGTTGCTTTAAGAATTTTGATTGTTATTAGTTTATGTTATTAATAGTTTATTATTTTCTTTTCTTTTCTTTTCTTTTCCTTTTTCTTTTTCTTTATATATATATATACTCATAAGAAAAATTCTAGATTATAATAATGCACACTATTAAGCTAGCAACTGCTCAAGGGTCTCCTACATGAAATAAATTTCGAAAAATTCTAATGGTCCCATAAATCTTCTAAGTGCAACAACACCTAAAATAAAAATTATTAAAAATCTATTTCTCCTAATTAGCACATAATTACTATAATTAAATTATTAATTAATAAAAATAATAATAAATTTGATTTTTTAAAATAGGAGTTTTACAATATCCATCTTTCTGTAGGTGATGTACACACGATTTAGACGAAGTACGGGAATCAAAATAGGATGCAAGCATTAGATAGATGGTGGTATGAAATAGGCTGGGGAATGGTTCGTGTAAAAACTCTCAATATACATGAAGTCCCTCCCCGCGTAAAACTGGGCTTCAAGGTAGTTGGCGTAAAACAAATTGCTAAGCTTCCTGCGTAAAGCAGAGCTTCAAGATAGTTTGGCGTAAAGTAGGGGTTCGAAGCTATCTGCGTAAACAGAGATTTTAAAAAAAATTGTCGACGTAAAACATGGCTTCAGCTAACTGCGTAAAAGTCTACTATACTTCCTGCGCGTAAAAGTCTGTATAAAAAAATTCTGGGCGTAAAATCTGCCCGCGTAAATCCTGTGCGTAAAATATCTGCTGCGTAAAGTCTGCGCGTAAAAATTCTATGCGTAAAATATGCCTGTGTAAAAGTCTGCGTAATATCTGTCTGTGTAAAGTATAGCATACGTTGCAGCGTAAAGTTGTACGAGGAACTCATGAGTTTGTCAGTCAAATCAGTGAACCCGACATCTGAGTAAGCACTGCACGATGATCGAGAGGTCGGCTGTGATGATGATTTTGCACAGAGACCCAGGTTGTCATTTTGTGTCATATTTGATACAAGTCATTTTTACTCATTTCAAAAGGAAGAAAATGGAGTCTTCTGAATACACTGCCTACAGAAACGGGTTTTTTACGCTCAAGATAAGACAAAAATCAAATGCCTATATCAAAAGTTGTTTCTTGCACAAGGCTCGAGGCATATTTCTGCATTTAATGCATGAGATTGGTTCTTGACTGGGAAAGCTAAGGCTGTGACAAATACGCTCACATCACCATCATTACATTTTATGCCTAAACAGGCTACTCTATGCTGCCTTACATTTTATGCCTAATCAGGCTACTCTACGCTGGTTATCTTTTGTTCATGAATCATCAAGTTTACGCATGGGTAGTTACCTACGTGGCTTGCATGACATATCATACGTAGACTAAGGGGACGTGGGTAGCAGTTGTTATAATCATGGCATAAAGTACACAATCTTCTGCATAGTTTGGCTTTTACGCCAACAAGCTGGTCATTTGGCTTTTACGCCAACAAGGGTAAATGGTCTTTGGCGTAGAACTTTGGTTATCCAATCTTAGGATGGTTAAAAGGAAGAATGAGTTTTAGTCAAGTGTGGATGAGATTCTTATACTCTATTCCTATACGCAGGCTTGTTCGGTACAGTTACGTAATCGAGACAATATATTCTCGACCTGTATGGGCCACCACTAAAAATATGTCACGCCCCAGTCCCAAAATACGTAGGACTAGGAATACGTAACACGCCTAGCCGTATGTATATGAAATCCAATATATGGAAATCATATACATACGTACGCTGTATATGAATATGCAATCCACCAGTGGAAATATACTGTCACAACAAGTCACACATAATTTATATCTCATCCACAGCACAATTAATAGGTAGAAATAAAGAGCTGAATAATAACTGGATAACCAAGATGAGTATCATGTCTGATAGTCGGGTGGAAACAAATCTACTACAAACGACTATACTGAAGTAGTAACAAAAACTCTAAACAGTGGAAATAATCACAGCTACTTTGAGGGTAAGACCTCCCAAGTCAGGTAAGAAGAGTCAGGTCCAGGTCCGTACTCCTGCTGATACTCCTACTCGTCCATATCTGAAAAGGGACCAGGTCCTCAGAGGGACGTAACAAGATACATAATAACATGCCAATAAGTACTAAAAATAAATATACACTGGGTTGCCTAACCGTCTAAGTGAAATACAATTTGAGGACAAATTTGAGCGTAGGGAAAGTGTAGGCTAGACATATGCTGACGTAATTCACCAATCGTGACAACTGACTAGTATATGCCACATATGCCCCCCAGTACAAGGGCGCAAGAACAGGGAATCTGCATAGTATATAACGTCCATACCACTCCGTCGAGTGTGGAATCCATAGTAAAGGAAGTGGGGTATCCCATACGCCTATTAGTAGTCCTCCCCGCCCAATGCTCTAAGCATGCCACATCCATGACACGATCTGGCTCATAGCCTATCCTTAGCACCCTAGCCCAATCGTACAACCAAACAAGGACAATGATTGGATCACCGTACTACAATAGACTATATCTATGGACCTCTAATAACTGCTAAGTCTTCTAGCATACAAAGATTCTATTAGCAGTCATCCCTAACGCACGACCATACGTACAGGAGGCCAACCCAGTACGTAGTCCGGGATCTATATGAGACTCACAACTCGTGTAATAACTGTGTCACGGCCAATGAACCTACTGATGCTACATAATACTGGGGTGGTCTCATAAAATAGGTCCAAAATATACATAAATAAATCATCTATATAAGCAGAATAAAATATGCATGTATCGGCTGGAATGTAAATAACAGTACGATGGCAAGGTATACTTGCCGAGCAAAGTTCTGTAGAGTGCAATTTCCAATAGGTGTGTTTAAGTTTGTTGTAAGAAGAAGTGGGATTAGTTTGAGAGAGTTGTAATATATATATGGTCAAGAGGCGGTGGGGATACTTAGTCTCAAAGACTACTGTTGCTGATGTTTCTTCCTTTTATTGGTTTAGGTTTCGGTTGAGGAGAGTTTAGTAATAACATAGAGATAAGAGGCGGTGGAATAAAGCGGTGGTGTTTCTTTTACGCGCGATGTTGTTTTACGCGTGTGGTTTAAACGTTACGCGCGGAGAAGGAAAGAAAGAGAAGTTGGTTTGCTACTGCTGCTGTTGATTCCTTACTTTACGTGGGTTTGGGTGCAAGCGGGTAGTGGGTTAGGATTTGCGGTTTTGATATCCAATATCCAATAGGAATTGTATATATATATATATATACATATCTATTCACAGGAAATTCTAAGATTTATATTGGTGCATACGGTTGAGCTAGCAACTGTCCAAAGGGTCTCCTACATAAAATAAACTAAGAAAAATTTATAATGGCCCATATATCCCCTAGATGCATAAATATCTCGGATAAAGATTAAAATAAAATCTATTTCTCTCTATTTAGATCATAACTACTATAAATAATTAAATAATAGAGAAATACGGTTTTCAGGATTAGGGGTCTTACAACTTAGAGGCTATACCCCTACTTTGTCGACTATCGACTTAGACAAGAAAATAGTATGATAACTGTTGAGATTGTGGAGTCTTATCTCTTCTGTGAACTTGAATTATTTCGTAACTTCTCTCATCATAATCTAGCGTATTTATAATTCTTGTACTACCTTGACTTATGCTGCTATTATAGCCTAGTTTTGCAAGCTTATCCCTTATCGAGCTTGTTCATGACATGTATTATTAGAGTACTATAATAATACATTTCAGAATCAGTGTATTAGGGTCTAGCTAACCTTAGTGCACTTGGTTCACCCTTCGCATAACTACTTTACGTGGATTGAGATATATAGTGATTAGTGGACGAATGTACTTGCCCTCTAGATATGTCTGAGTATATCATATCAGTTATATAACTGTACTGATACGAGCATGTGAATAGGAATTACCAAAATAAGATTTCAATCCACAACTGTCTTGACAATTCTCATTGAATTCTTTAAACGCTTTGATCCCATACTTCCAATCTATTACATTCCCCTTGAACTCTTTATTATTGATCTCCGTCTTCCCTTATTTCGGAAAGACGAAACCTCGTGCTTGGTATAAGTTTGATATACAGATAGTACTAGATATACCCATAGGCCAATCGCATTATTTGGTGACTATCTTTTATGATTGATTAAGGGCATATCATATATGATATAATTGGCGTTAAGGTTTCGAGGATTGAATAACATGAGCAAACAAATTAAGGAATATTCTTCTTAAGTATATAGCCTTATATGATAGATGGGTAAATTCTAAGTTGGGTAGAAGTTGCATTGTCAACTTGAGAGAATTTTTATTTTATTTTGTGACCAAGTAAGATTCGACTATGAGATCAAGTCATTTTATATGCGAAGAATTTTTTAAGAATGACTAAGATGATGATGATTTAATGAATTTTAAAATCTTGATAGTGAGGACCAAATATCTATACTTTGAGCGCATGATTTAAAGTTTGAATATTAAAGATAAATCATCAATTCGAATTTGAGGATAAATATAGAATTTCAGACTTGAACATTGGTGGATTGAATTTAAAATTTTAAAAATTTGATGATTTGAATTAAGAGTTAAAATTTGATTGCTGGATTACCTATTTGAATATTAAGGATGTAAATTGAATTTAAAATTTGAAGAGTACGAAATTCATAAGTTGAAAATAGAAATAATATTTAATCAGAATTATTTTCTAGAGGGATTATGATAATTGAGATTGCAATATAAATTTTGATGTGGGATGTCCTATAGATTTGACTTAAAATTTGGATGTTGATTATTTAAAAATCGAGAATAGATTACGACTGGTTGAATTTTGATTTAAAGAATGGTTAATTTAATTTTAAAAGTGATTGCGATCGATTTGAATAGATTTTAAATTTTTGGAAGAAATTACGATTGACTTGCCTTATTTACGAATGTGAATGTTTTAACAAACCATGCCTTATTTTTAATTTCGAGGATAAAATTCTTTTAAGTTGGGTAGATTGTAAACCCCCTCACCCAAAATAGGTATTTTGTGTGTATTTTATATTATTATATTTATTATAATGTTGAATTTTCTTAGAGTATTCTCTTAGTTAATTAGAAAATAAATTTCTTGATATATTTACTTATATAAATATTTATTTAGAATTATTTTAGGTTATTTTAGATTTTTGGAGATTTTTCTAGAATTTTTGGTAATTAAAACTTAGGAAGCATAAATTTTTATGACTTTCATGATTTACTATGAGACCATACTTGAATGTTTTTACTACCAAATATTTATTTTAGAGTTAAAATATTTAAATATATTTTCTATAATTTATTTAGAATTTTAAGGAATTATTGGATTTTTGGAATTATTGAGGATTTATTTGGATATATAAAGTCTTAATATTAGATAGATACTAATTTAGTATTAATAGATATTTATAAGATTGTATATAAATTATTTGTATTATCTTTAATTCTATTTAAGATTATAAATTATTGAGATGAACTCAAACTCTATTTTAAATTAATTTAAATCCTGAGCCTACTAGAAAAATAACTTCATGCATATCATATCCTTATTTAAACTGATCCTAATCATATCCAAATTAGCCAATCCTAATCTTATTCAATTAAACAATCTTCACCATTATAAATACCTATTAGACTTATGGAATAAACTGATCTTTCATATTTTCTTCCCCAAACTTCTCTCTTTTTCGTCCAAAAACAATCAAAATTTGTCATAAATTCAGCCTCATTTTCTAGTAGTTATGACGACTTAAAAAGACGATATCTCCTAGCTCCGGACTCCAAACGCGCTCCAGTTTTCTTTGTTAGAATCATATCAAGGTTAGTTTTCTGAATATATAAATTATTTTAATAATTTAAGAACCTATTTTTCCAAAAAATTCTAAAAGTGCCAGTTGTCCGAAATCAGACGTATTTTGGTATTTTCGAGATTTTGGGAGATCCCGAACTCAGAATTATGAACCGTTTAAAGTTTTGGAAAGCTGACATGATGAAATTCCAGAAAATTATTTTTCTAGAATTTAAAATATAAGTTTATTTTACTGTAAAATTTGTGCAACGTAGATGTAAATAGAAAACTACCAAAAACTATCATCTGTGCGCCCTTGTGGACAACTCTTTACTGACTTGTGATTTTATGAAGCCGTCGATTATGGTGTTCATGTAGTATTGAAATCTATAGGATTCTACACTAAATCCAGGATTTGAGTTGGTTGACTTTTTGGTCAACGGATTGCCTCGTTGCGTGCTATGGATCACAAATCTGCAAAGTTGACTTTCTTTGGACCAAAATTAGGGTTTAACAATAAAATCAGATTATAATAAGATTAAAATTCTATTTTAGGTTATTTATTCAAAATTAAAAATTAATTAAAATGGAGGAACCTATTCACCCACTTTTGTAACCTAACTTGTTTAATTTATGTGACGGGTAGATCAGACGACGCTTTGAGTTGTGACTTTTAGGTGATGACCACTATATATTATATATTATCAGACGGGCCTCTGGCGTTCAAAAGATGACATATCTTTTAGGCCATTGGATCTCCGAGAGAACCATGCCAATCCCAGTTTTCAGCCAGATAGCTCACTTGTAGGAAAAGTTATTCTTAAACTGCATTCACTTAGACGGTTAGGTGACCCATTTAATATTTATTTCAGTACTTTATTGGCATGCTTTTATGTATCTTGTTATGTCCCTCTGAGGACCTGGCCTTTCCAGGTGTATCTGTTCTTAAGTATTCGCAGGAGCACAGATTCGGATGGTTACATATGTTTCGAGGATGTCTTCTCTTCGAGCCCGTGATTGTTAGCTGGTATTCTTATATTGTGTTTGTTGTGGTGTACTTATATTATATTTACTCTTATATTCGAGTTGGTAGTGGATTTGTTTCCATCCAACTATCATCCTTAGATACTTTGTATTGAGATCTAGTTTCATAGATACTGGTTAATTATTTATATTTGATTTTCTGTGGATGAAATTTAGATTATACCCTGTGACTTGTGATAGATTTATACCACTTGTGGATTTGATATTCTTATTACAGCGTACGTATGGGTTTGGTTTCCATATATTGGAGTTGCCATATCCATGCGGCTGGCATGCTTACGTGTCCTAGTCCTACGTATTTTTTTGGGACTGGGGCGTGACAGGCGCTCACGCAAGACAATCGTTCTCATCTGGACGTGATACCATACGAGCCTGGAGTTGCGCTCGTACAAGACGATATTATCAAACACCAAAATTATCATCAAAATAACCAAGTTGCAACAAAAGTCAAGTATTGTGTACCAAGCACACATCAGAGTATACGCAGCGAAGCTCTCGATAGGGTCCAAATAAAATACCACAAAGGAGAATGACACAAAGGCAATATAATACTCTTGCTCTTTCTCTAGTCCACAAAGGTACTTACCTTTCATACATCATGTCCCGTATATCCAAACAGCGCCACTACATCAGCGTATCTGAAATAATGCCCACAAACGTGGGTCAGTACACAGCCGTTCTGGTGAGCGGGATAACCCACTCGTCTAAGCCGACACTAAATAAAATAGTGAATGCAAACAGTTATATGGTGATCTTTCTAGTTGAATCCTAAATTCGTTTCATGGCATAGGGATGACATGTTAAGGAAAGCTTTAAATCAAGTTAAGCATTCAACTCAAGCAAATATACAAGATATCCAACTCAAAATAAAACTAGCACGTAAATCGTCCTACTCAAAATCAAGCAATGCGTGAACCTATCGAACCATCATCCAGCCTCAATATCCTTCCTCAGACCAAATCTTATAATTCAATCTCGATATGCACACTCTTACTGAGGCAAGGTGGTCGCCACCTACACGAAAAGCATAAACCAACCCAAAGTAAAGTAAACTATCTCTTATCTATATGAAGTCACTGGCCAAGCCATAAATGACTGATCGGACTGATCAAGTGCAGTTCTACCTGATCCAGACCGAGTAGCTAGTCCGCCTGGTCATATCGAACTACCGACACCGTGTCCAAGGCACGTTACCATTGTCTCCTCCATGACAGAACGGTCCCGGTGCCCTGGAGCCTATCTCGTTCAAGGAGACGAAACCCTGTGCAACATAGGTTGTCCGTGATGATGCAGACACCAAGTAGGTTGTTTGATAATAAACGAAAGAAATTAAAACTAGGTTTATACGAAACCCTTTTTTTGTTTACAAACAAGAAAAAGAAGTACAATTAATCCTATACGAGGATGTTAAGTACAAAAATTTGATTCTGGGGAACTATTGCTATAGGAGTATGATCTGCAGTCGATCACTTTGTCCCTTAGACCACACGATGACGAAGAAGTGTTGTAGAAGACGAAAAAGAAGCTTCAATGACTGCAGGAGGGATTGAACTCTCGTTGCTAAAGTAGCCAATCAACACTCTCTGGATATACTCTTTTTTCTTGAAAAATTCTCGACCTTCGACCTCCGTGGTCGAAGGTCTCTATTTATAGGGTTCAGTCACAGTCGGCGTAGAAACCGAACAGTGGAGAGAGCTGCACATTTTATGCGGCGGTTATAATAACTGCTACCCACGTATGAATGATCTCCTGAATCAGCGTGTGACGCGTGTCCCATTATAAGGTGACGCATATAATCGCTCATCGAAGATCACGGCATGCAAGTCACGTAGATAACTGCCCTTCGCGTAGAGAAGGTTGGCATAAAAGCCAAATAACTGTCTCGTTGGCGTAAAAGCCAAATAGCTGTTCAGATGGCATAAAAAGCCGAGTAGTTATCAAGTTGGCGTAGAAGCCAAATAGATGTCATGTTAGCGTAGAAGCCAAGTAGCTATCATATTGGCGTAGAAGCCAAGTAATTGTTATGTTGGCGTAGAAGCCAAATAGCTGTCATGTTGGCATAGAAGCCAAATTCTGCGTAAAGCTTGATGCTGCATGGATAGGTAACCAGCGTAAAGATAGCCAGTTATCCTTCTTTGACTGAGGTTTTGAGCGTGTTCTGGGCCAGATAGCCTTATCACGCACCTTTGCAAATAAGCCTGAGTTGGCGTATTTCGAGGAGATAGCATACGACGTACTCCTATAGCTAAAAATAGCCTGGTTGGCGTAATGTGCGGGGATGGTGATGTGGACATATTAGTCCTAATTATAGCTCACCCAGTCATTAAAAGTAGAACCAAATCTCGTGCATTAAATGCAGAGATCTGCCCCCATCTCGCACATTAATTGCAGAGACGTGCCTCGAGTTCTGTACGAAGAACATCTTTTGACGTGGCGGTTGGTTTTGTCTCATCATGAGCGTAAAGCTCATGTATGCCTGTGTAGAATAGGCAGCGTATTCCTTGAATGCGTAAATGATGTCTTATATCAAGGGTATGTCACTAGACGACATTCTGGAGTTCTGTGCAGAGTCATCATTACAGCCGTCCTCTTGATCGCTGTGCAGTACTCTTTGTCAGGAGTCAGGTTCACTGTTTCAACTGACATGTTCATTCGAGGAATACGAAGAGTTCCTCGTATAACTTTTTGCTGCATTAAAAGCAGACATGTTTTATGCCAAAGTGGCGATGTAGCAGCCTTTCTACGCCGAAGCAGTTTGGAAGGACTGCTTTACGCGGGTTGTTCTGGAGCTATGTTTTACGCTGAATAGCGTTGAAGCTCTGTTGTACGCCAATGGCTCTGAAGTTATGTTTTACGCCACCCAGTGCTGGAGCTCTGTTTTACGTGGGCTTCTGCATGTTGAGGATTTTACGCGTATGATTCCCCAGCGTATTTTTTATTCTTCTACAAGACCCCCTTCAAAGTTTTCAAATTCCTCATAATTTGAAATACTTTGAATGAAGCATGAAACGGTCAAGTTTGACTCATTCCGCGAGGCTGATTTCTCGACAAATTTTTAGGAGTTTGTTGGGATTTGGTGTGTTCTCCTCTGCCTATATAAAGGCGAATGAGTTAACCTATTTTTCCCATACTTCCTTCACCACAAAGAGATGGTTGCCGAGCTTCGTCGGGTTGACTTGAGGAAGAAGAAGATCATGTTCTTCCAGTATGTAAGGAGCCGTAAAAAGAGGTATCTTCGAGCAAATGTCCTCTGCAACGATGGATCATGGAAGGATATCACAGCTTCCTTTGCTCGGGATGATCAGCAATTTTATATGGCGATTCGTCCAAGAGAGAGGAAGGGTCGTATTGGACCACACAGCTTGCAAGCTGTATTTTCTCCCATCATGGCGCTGGATGAAGGCAGACAGCTTGGCCCTGTCTTCCAGTATTGTGTTGGGTCTGAACCCCTAACACAATTTTTAGGGCATGCCTGCCATGGCGTATGGAGGGCGGGCTTGCGAAATTGATACATGCCCAATTCTGTATCCTCCTGCCATTAATTATTTTCTTGTTAATTGGCCGCGGAAGCCGATTAACTGCTGTAGAAGACGAAAAAGATCTACACCAATACGAGAACCTGGCAAAACAGATTCTTGGTGTGATCTTAAATGAAAATGAGAAACCCTTTGTAGAAAAAGGATTTCCATCATATGTAATCATGAAGATGAAAAATCCTTTGTAGACTGGATTTCCATCATATGTAATCTTGATTAATAGAATTGTCTTCTTTTATGCAAGCTGATTTGCCATATTTGCTGTGAGGAAGTCTGAATAGTGTGTAACTTCGGCACGTCTGAATAATTTTACGCCGACTCTGATAAAAGAGTATATGATCTTGTCCCATCTTTTATGCGTAGCAGAAGACGCGTAGAAAACTCCTTAGCATTTAAGTTGAAGATCCAAACTGTCATGCTGTTTTGGACGAGGAGTCGTGTAGAATTCTGAACTGTCACTTCTCTGATACGAAGAATTCTTGTTCAGATCATCATCTTCAAGAATGGTTTTCCCGAAAAAATCTTAAAAAATGCGAGAAATTTCTGTCGACCAAGCCATGCTTGAACTTTTGTAAAATATTCTGACTGGACTTTGGATGAACTTCCAAATGGCCCAAGAAGAAGAGTCGTCTTCAATGCTGAACTCTGTGTGTTTCAGACACTTGGAATATTTTGTAGCAAAAAAGGAGCATCTTCTGCGTAAACCCTTGTAATTGGTCGTCTGTAGCTTTCGAGCGTAGAATCGTAGATTTGTAGCCTCTGAGCGTAAAAAGCTTCCGAGCCTGAAATCATAGATTTGTAGCCTCTGAGCGTAAAATCGTAGGTTTGTAGCCTCTCGAGCATAAAAGTTTCTGAGCGTAAAAGCATCTGAGCGTAAAACCATAGACTTATAGCTTCTGAGCATAAAATCGTATATTTGTAGCCTCTGAGCGTAAAAGCTCCTTAGCGTAAAATCATAGATCTGCTCTGCGCATAAATTCTGGATCCACTGACTGTCCGTCTTTTTTTTCAAATGATAGGCTGACGTGGTCCCAAATCATAACCGAATATTAAATATCGGATTCGGTTAGGGATTCGAAGAGTTATCCGAACTCTATAAATAGCCCAAGGTCTTGAGAGAGAAAACTTTTATCTGTCTTTACGAAAACCTTGCTTTCCAAGAACCCTTCTTCTTCGTCTCTTTCTTGAGAACTCAGAATCGCCATGGCACCTAAACAGGCTTCCACTGCTAAGAAAAAGAAGGTCGCTTCCTCTTCTTGCTCCACTGCTCAAGCATGAGCAACTCCCATTAGGATGAACGAGCCTCGATCGGAACGCAGCGCTCCACCGTCGAGCTATGCTCCGGACATTACAGGTAAAGACTTCGGGAGAAAAAAAATCCTTCGCACACGTTGTACGTGCACGCGCAAGGTCATCTTTTGTGCTGAGAGCCTCTTCGAGGAGGATGATGTACGGAGATATTTTTTTGTTACCCGCACATTCCTAATGTGTCGGCGTAAAAACGGTCACCCTCACATTTCTATCTAAGGGTAGTTTGGTAATTATCATGGATATTAATTATTTTAGGATAATTATAATTAATAATTATGCATGACTGATTTATTATTTTATTATATTAATAATTATTGCTAGTGTAGACTTGTTTTGGACTTGTGTAGTGGACCTAACCATTTAATTAGAGGACATGAACAAACTTTTGGACTAGTCTAAGTTGAGCCCATGAATTAGGCCCATGGATTAAGAAACATGTTTAATTAGTGAAACCATTGGACTAGAACCTTCCCTCCCTAATTATTTCTACATGAGAGGCCCCAAGGGGTATTTGGGACATTACACATTGCTTGGGGAGGGGTTTATGACCAGCCATAATTGGAAGGAGAGAGAGTGCTCTCATTTTAGTTCTTCCCCAAAATTCTAGATCTAGTTTTTCCCCTTCTATTTTCCCTCCATTCCTCCATCAATTCTCCATTAATTCTCTTCAAATCTCTTCCTAAATTCATTATTGAAGCCTCTACATCAAGGATCTACAAGCAAGGAGCAAGGAACAAGGAGGAGAAGGCCAATATCTACAAGGAGAGGAGCAACTTGTCATTTGGGATCTTTACATTGGGAATCCATCTCCCAATAGGTACAAATCAATTTTACCCCTTCCTATAGACTATAGATCTGAGTTTTTACCATGAGAAACCACCCCACATGCATAGGTTACCCATAGATTTTGGTTTGGAGTCATTTGGAGACCCACGGTGGGAGTTATGTCTATTTTGGTGTCAATTTTGGGGGAACACATGTAGTATTTGTCAATGGATCTAATAGATCTAATTGACCATTGATTGTTTGTTTGTAGCTTGTGTCGTGTCCACAATTGGATAAGTGTGGGCCGAATCTCGTCAATTTGACGAAACGGTCAATTTTGGGGGGTTTTCTCCGACACGGGTCCATGTGCATATTATATGGTGACACGGGCACGTAGACACACTAATTTATATATGTATTGATCATAAAATATGTATTGGACTTGTACGTGTCCTCCGGGATGCGTTTGATTGTGAGTTGGGGGCCGTGTCGTAAGCGTATCATAGAAAAGTGTGATACGGGTGCGGTGCACTCCATGTGTTTGTGTTTTGGCTTATTTCACTTTACATGCATATGTAATTATATATGTATATGCTATCTATACATTATATAGATTATGAAATAGTATAATTTGAGTTTTTGTGCTTATGTGCGTGCCTATATGTATACTTAATAGAGTATGTAGTTGTATATATATATATATATATATATATATATATATATATATATATATATATATATATATATATATATATATATATATATATATATATATATATATATATATATATGTTGATACTTTATATATGTGAGAATATGTATATACATTTGTAGCTAGTGATTTGTATGTATTGGTATATATGTATATTAGTGTTATTCATATAGATGGATAGGTATGAGGGGTGTACATGTATCTATGTATATAGATATTTAGATATCTATGTGTGTGCATATATATATATATAGATATATACGTAGGGATTGTTAGTGTTTTGTGGTGTTGTGTATCTGTGTATGCTTGAGTGAGTGAGGAAGGGAGGGACTCGACAGCAAGCACTATGTGTGCAGATACACACCAGGAAATCGACAGCAAGTTACTGTGCAGTGGCACATAACTGTGCAGCTGTTGCAGGATTTACCTGAACACAACAGCACCTGGACTGAACACAGCAAGGATTGAACACATCAAGGACTGAACACAGCAACTGAAGCAAGGACTGAACACAGCAAGGACTGAACACAGCAACTGAAGCAAGGACTGAACACAGCACCTGGACTGAACACAGCAGGGACTGAACACAGCAAGGTATCTGCAGTACGGCAACCTGAACACACAACTATCAGCAGAGGCTCACTGAACTGCAGTGAAGTGCTCGATGCTCACTATGTTTCACAGTTACTTCATTCGAAGAAAGCACTGCAGAGGTATTGAGGAACAGCAGACTGAACACAGACTCACTGAATGCAGACTGAAGAGTACCTGAGAATCACCTGAAATCAACTGAAGATTAGAAGAAGATTGCACAGCAATGTGCAGACTCCATTGCACAGATATGTGCACAGCATGGATGAAGATTACCTGTGAACTGCACATAGAACTGAAGACTCGAAGACTCACAGAAATACAGAAATCAATGAAGAAACTGAAGGCAGCACAATGGCAGCCACTATTCTCTGTATCAGTAGGTATCTAGTTTAGTTATTGTTAAACTATTAAGTTAGCTTGTAGGTAGCAGTTTCAGTGTGCAAGTCAGTGAGTTTTAGGTACCTAGCTAGTCTATTTTCTGTGTAGTGTTCGTTAATTATTAGTTGAGGTTAGTTAGTTAAGTGATCAAGGTATTATAAACAGTTAGATAAGTATGTAGTTATTTGTTAGATTAGTTATATATAAGTAGCTAGTCTAGTATTAGTGATTATTAAGTTAGATATTGGTAGCTAGTACTATATACAGATATTTATGTTAGTATAGGTGCATACCTTAATATTCTAATAGTTAGCTAAATATGTATGCTTATATTAATTGTTATAGTTGGTAATTGGTGGTGACTTATTTTACATATATACTAGTTATGAGTTAGTGTTAAGTTACCATGAGATATCAGGGTATTCCCAAGGTATCGGGCCGATACCCAAGGTATTGAGATTGGGTATCGAGTTGAGTGCGATACGCATGGTGCAAGGCCAAGGTATCCCATTTATATTATTTTGAGATATTGTTACTATATGTGACTTATGTATATATATAAAAGACTATTTTATATTAGAAAACTTGCTTATCGTGAGATACGGCTCTTTGAATGCATTATTGTGTATTAGTTTAGCTAGCATAGCATAGCTTCATAGTATATTGACTTAGTGACTAGCATTAGACTCTTGCAACCTAAAAATACATTGGTTTGACTTAGACACGGCGTATTGACCTAGAACTTCTTCAACTTTATTTATTTTCATCATAGAACCTTGTATTAATGCAACATACCATATATAGGTTGTGAGACACCAGCTTGGGCATCGAGAGACACACTTTGCTCAGAACTTCAGGCGAGTACATTTCTCTGATTGTTTTCAATTTATAATATTGTATATATGCATGTTCTAGAATTGTATACATTGATCCCGACACAGTGATTTTCACGGACTAGTGCTATATGGATCCCGTCATGAGGTGTTATCCCCTACCGTGTTCAGCGGGTACTCATGTACATTGTATCTCATCGTGTATACTGGATATTGATGTTACTTCATGTTCACACACTGCTCGTGTTCAGTGTGCTTATTCGTGTACACCCACCGCTCGTGTTCGATGGTTATGATATTCGTGTACACCCACTGCTCGTGACAGTGGTTATATTTTCGTGTTCGTAGCGTGTTGTGATTGGATCCATCAGTATTAGTTGGGGGTGGGAGAGTAGGAGTTGATTATGTGATCAAAGCCATTGTTACAAATTGTGTACATTCTGATTACATACTTTATTTGTAATCCATCTTACCTGATCATGTTCACCCAACCCGATCACATAATGAACTCGTATTCTGAGGCACAGTAGTTAGTTTTAGATTGCAGTTACTTCATCATATTGCTGATATCCATATTGTTGATCTATATACCCTCGTACATTACCTGTATATATCTTGTTCATCTTTCATATGTTCAGTGATCTTGTATTTCATTTCTATATCTGTTTATATGCTCGATTATGCTATTGAAACTGCTTTCAGAGGTATGTACTTCGCTCCAATCCTGACTGATTGGCTTCTAGATGATTGGCTTCTAGAGCAGTGTCCCACCTACTACGGGCCGCAGGACGGCGTACCTATATAGGACACTCTTATTGACCAGAGAGACTTAGTTGCAGAGCCCGAGGAAGTTTAGACTATTTTGTATCTGAGATTGTATTAGACTATTTCTGTTGTGGATTCACATCTTGTATATTATGCAGATTGTGGATTTGTACTTTTATTCTTCCCTCGTTATTTCCATTCGTGCATATTTTTTTCTTAGCTTGTTTTATGATTAAGATTAGTTATTCATGTGAGATGCCATATTGCTCCTCCGTTGGGAGTTGAGATGTTTGACAGGTACCATAAAATATTGTTGAGATGTTAGATAGTTAGAAATGACCCAGACAACTTTCTACCGCTGATTCTGCGGTGTAGGCTGGCGTAACCACGTACTCGTGCCCGAATATTCGGGTGCGGGTCGTGACACATTTTTAGTGGTGGCCCATGCAGGTCTAGATAGATATCGTAGTTGTGCTCGACTAGAGTACGGCTACGAGCCTGCCTTAGGAAACATGATTTAGGCTGAGAGAGTTTAATCAATCACATCTAGGAAAATTTGAATATCTATTTTTGCAAATCCTTATCTATTGAATATTGTCTTCCATTTTGAATAAAGTTTTGTCCTTCTTTGATGATATCGCATTATATTCGATATTGATTTCGTATTTTCAATCTGTCTTCAGGATGCCTCCGAAGATCAGATTCTACCGCTCGGGAGCAGCACCAGCTTCCTCAGCTGCTTCCCAGCCTGTTGAGGAGAGGGTAGCACCTACTTCGGGTTCTTCCCCAGTTGAGAGGGTCGCCTCACCGGTTCAGGTGGGGGTCTCAGCAGCTATTTTCTGGGGTGCTCCTCCCCCAGTTCGGAGGGTGGCTCCAGTAGCTCCAGTTGTTTCAGAGGGTCTTCCACCTCCACCACCAGTGGTTGATCAGACACAGATATTTGCACTTCTCCAGCAGATGATGGAGGCGCAGCAGCGACAGTCAGAGGTCCTGCGACAGAGCGTGGAGAACGCTCACCAGATCGCACTCACAGCGGTGGAGAGAGCTACTACCACCCAGCCACCGACGGTACCAGCTCAGTTTATTTTGCATCAGCCAAGGCCGGGTACCATCATCGACTTCAAGAGGATGGGCCCGAAGGACTTCAGAGGCACCGAGGGGATTATATATGCGGACGAGTGGATCAAGGACATAGAGCGGAACCTGCGGCTGGCGCAGATTCCAGAGATACTACAGATTGAGGCTGCGGGTTGCATGATGTTTGATATTGCCCTGACATGGTTCTGGACTGACCCGAGGATTGCAGCACCAGGACTCTCTTGTATCGTCTAGTGTAGAAACTGACTTATTTTCTTGCATTTTGTAGTGGACTTGCAGATCTCTCTTTTGGCTGAGGTGATGGGCTCTACTACCGGGATGCTGAACTCGAACTATTTGGAGGACTTGTCCCATGTGACTTTTCCCATTTCTGGAGCCAATTATCCTGAAGAAAGGGGAACCCTGATCTCATCCCAAGGAGAACGCATGCTGCTGAGTATGATCAGTGGGGAGCCCCTGACATACATAGACGGGACGGAGTATAAGAAACCAGGCTTCTTGTTCGGGGGTGTTATCGACAAACAGTCCCAGACTAAACCCAAGAAGGTGGATTGGGTATTTACTGCTGAGGGCACGGTGATGTATCTGCCCAGGATGCCCAGGGATTACCCAATCTCTGCGTTCTTCCACGCCACACATCCTAGAAAGATGATATGGACCATGACTCCCGATCTTTACGACCGACCGAGGAAGATCTTATACAACAAGGAATACGACCGGGGGGCCTATATGAGCCGTCCTTCGGACCCTGTTATGCCCTTTAGGGGATTGCTGCCGGGTAGTGTCCCGAGTGAGGACACTTCGCTGGTCCAGCCGGTTCAGATATCGACCTTCTGCAATGACTTTATGGGGCAGGAAGGAATGTACCCCAGGGTCAACCCTCGGACCAGTGGATGGCTTAGCCCGGGGAATCTTCGATGGGCCAGTTTGACTGCCTGGGCCCTTAAACACTTCCAGACGGAGCTGGAAAGTATTGGTTTATTCGCGGCCGTGAGTGCCACAAGTGTTGGGCTGCCTGTCAACCCTAACTTGTTCTTAGCTTTGATGGAGCGATACAACTCGCTCACTGGGACTTTTGCCACTCCGCTGGGTGAGTTGGGCTTAGCCCTTCATGAGATGGCGGAGATTTTAAAGTTGCCAATGGGGGACGCTTCTTATGAAGAGTACGTCCCTACAAACAGGGAGTTGAGGGATACAAACCCTCGGGCAGTGGCAGTATATCAGGAGCCGATGTGACACTATCTTGCCTGTTCCACTTTCTACAAGAAGCCCTCTGATTTGGCTCACATCAATAAGTGGGCAACCTATCTCTTCTTCCACCAGGCCAGAAATATTAAGCCAGACAAGGTGGTAGATAGACGAGATAGGCCCTTGAACCTCCTGAGCATGCTCAATGCTAACACGGTCGATGACCTTATTGAAGATGCAGGGGCTCCAGATCATATTTTTGATGAGAAGATAGGGGGTTACCCTGCAGGCACAAAAGCCTTCAGTTATATGAGGCATTGTCGTAAGCCTCTGTCAAGGGAAGCTCAATTGGCTGGCTTCCTCTCCGTCTGACTTCGCCGTTGGGTAGTGCCTGGCATCGCGTCTGCAGATCGCATCCATCGTAACACCTTATGGCCTACAGTACGTTTGGTGTTTGGAGCAAGACTGGGCCTGCTTCCTGCTATGGTATGTAGAATACAAGCAGGCCTGAGGGCCCTTACTGATGGGCTGCTCGCAGATGAGACGCAGCGTAAAAGCTTTCCCAGAGTGGAATTACCATTCCTATACCTGATGGGATGGTTAATTCTTCACAACACCAGGGTGATGTCTCCCGGTCCTGCCAGCGGTTCGGGAAATAACTTCATGTTGAATTACAAGAATTCCTCTTGGAACGCGACGACCGTCATAGATTGTCGGCGGGCGTTAAATGTTGCCCACAGCTAGAAGCTCTTCTGTATCGTCCACCCTGTACATATCAATCAACTGGGGAAGAAACTTAAGGATGGAGGCCATGGAAGGACCATTCTTTCTCCTGAAGCCTTCTACTGGCTGGTCTGCATTAGACCTTCCCATTTGCTGTACAGAAGCGATGACCACTGCTACCTGGAGCCTTATTTGCCCAGTCGATTCGCCAGGCAGTTTGGGTAGGACCAGTTGCATGTGGGGAATGCCATTACCAACTTTAAGTCCAAAGGTGGACTTATTGATGGAGCCATAGGATGGCGGTACTTTATCACGGACTATACTGGTGCAACTTTTGCTGTGCCCGCGACTTATCTCTCTATGGAGTTGCGCATATTTTACTCATATGCGCAGTTCTATGCGTCCATTAATTCCTTCCATCGTGATTTTGATGTGCATGGAAGTTTTAGGATGCCCTCCCATAGGTCTACTGGAAGGGAGAAGATTCCGTCTGTTTCCTCGGATGAAAATGAAGACACCGCCGGGGCAGACGAGTTCTTGTTAATAATACCGAGAGGCATAATAGCTCCGCTAGCAGAGCTTCTCGTTATCCCCCAGAAACGGAAGGCTTCCACTCCGAAAGAGCCTTCCCCCCGCAAGAAAAAGACTGCCCGAGGTCCGAAAAGGGCTTCCACCAGGGGGCTTCTAAGAGCGAGCCTGTCGTTTCCCCTGTTGGGGATGATTCTTTGATCAGAGGTCCTTCGCCTTTTAGAGAGGGAACCTCTATAATTCCGGCTGGCAGTGCCGGAGATTCTTTACTCGAGATCGCTGCTGCTTCTATTGCTTCTGGTAGTGCTACGAGATCGCCTTCGAGGTCGAGAATATTAAGGATACCTTTATCCAGACAAATAATGAGAGTAACCCCTACTTCGTCTGTAAGTATTTCCAGTGAGATTCCACCCGATGAGCCTCGAGTGGATCTTGGTGAAGACTGGGAAGACTACCCGCCAGTGTCAGTTGGTGCACCCTCTTCTCCAGTTATGACAGCTTGTCTAGCATCATTAATAGATGATTTAGCTATTCAGGCTGTGGACGCAACATATATACCATCAGTCATGGGTAAATATTGTCTTTACGCATTTTTTAGGAAAATTAACATCAATTTGATATTAACTTTCTCTTATCTTCTTCAGGTGAAGACATCTCAGGGGAGGGCGGAGCTGACGCAACCTTTGACTTTGTTGCGGATCCTGCCGATGAAACTGCGATGTTTGATATCGAAGAGGCATGCTTTGAAGCTGCCGATCCTTCGTTCGCAATATTTTTGGGTGTCATCTCGCCAACGGCAGTCCAGATATCTTCAGAGGAGGATGAGCCCATCATCGCGACTGTGCCTCCTTCATTGAGTATGCCAGCAACTTCAACTGTTGCTGGTGTTCGTTCTTTTGTAGCGCCATCTGTAGAGGCAACGGCCATGGCAACATCCTCTGCGGTCATTCCTGGAAGGAGATTTCCCGGTATCGCAGCCACTCCTAGCGTGCATCCGGTCTTTGATATGCTGATTGAACAATATACCAGCCTATTCTACCGCAGTTTGAAGGAGTTGATTTTTATGGCTGGAGAAGAACTTGAGCATCAATAATCTGCTGATGTCCTCCCAGCTTGCGATAGCGTCGATCAGAAATTTCAACGACGCTGGGAGAGCTGATGCGCTGGAGCAAATAGTTAATGGTTTAGAACAACCCATTAACGAATATTTACAGCTATCTCGAGGCAACGTCGACGATATGATTCAGGCCGAGTACGACTCCTTGACTGCGAAGCTTGCTGAATAGATGGAATGCTTGAATAAATCCAACCAGACACAGCAGCAGGAGATAGATGAAGAGCAGGCCGTCTTGGAGGAGGTTATTCCTCATCTAACGAAGTGCGAGGTCGAACATGAGGGAAATGAAGCGAGGGTCCGCAAATTGGAAGCAAAAATCGCTCAGGCAAAGGAGTGGGCTCTCCAGTCATCGACAGCTCGAGATGCATTGAAGGGTCGAATGGATACAACTCAGCGGAACTAGGCACGTGCGGGCGAAATGCGTGCCGATTTTGTTCATGTTCGGTCCAAACTATCCCTCCTGAGCGATGACGAGGTACGACTGGAGCGGGCTCGCGCTAACATCTTGGACTTCAGGAATGAGAGGATGGCCGCCTTGGCGCAACAGATTTGTGATTTGATTGCTCCTCCCCAATGATGTACTTTTTGCTTTTCTATGTAATTTGCTCTTCCCGGAGATAATAAAGAGACTTTATCTGACTTTGTGGACCCATCATTTTTTGAATATAAATGATAGGCTAGGGTGAAAGTGATATCAGAGGTAATATGGACGTGATATACTTTTGGTAAGCTTCAGCTGGATATATCTATTCAGAGGTTATATGGACATGATAGAATATGATCCAACTAAATTTGTATACAAAACAATATCAGAGGTAATATGGACGTGATAGGTTTTAAAGTTCCAAATTAGTTAAACATATCTATTCAGAGGTCATAAGAACATGATAGAATATGCTCCAACTAGTCCTTGTACGTAGTATCGTCAGAATGAGATCTTCACCATACTCCTTTGAGCAAGGGAGATTAAGCGTAGTACCTCTCCAGGAATTTGCCGATGACAGGAGCCATTATCAGATCTCTGTTAGGCTTGGCTAATCTGTAAGCGCCGTTTGAAAATGTTATTTCAATCACATAAGGGCCCTCCCATTTGGGCTGGAATTTACCCTTACTCTTGTGCGTTATGATCATTGGCCTCTTCACAGCTAAAACTAGCTCACCAACTTTGAACACTCTTTCATTCACTCTTCGATTAAAAGCTCTGGAAATGCGTGCCTGGTAGAACGCAATACGCTGTTGAGCTTGAAGGCGTTTCTCGTCTAATCCTTCTAACTCTTGAAGCCGTAGTCGGTCATTATTTTTCTGAGTCAACTCATTAGCCAGTGCTATTCTGAGTGATAGAATTTGGATTTCAATGGGAAGAACTGCTTCACACCCGTAGACTAATGAGAATGGGGTACAACCTATCGGTGCTCGTACCGTTGTGCGGTATGCCCAGAGACATTCCCCCAGCTTCTCATTCCAATCTCTTTTGTTCGAAGAGACGAACTTTTTCAAGAGTTTGATAATAGTTTGGTTGAAGACTTCCGCTAAACCATTAGCAGCCAGATTATATGCCGTAGAGGCCATATTTTCTATCCGATTCTTATCGCAAAATCGGTGAAATGCTTGGCTGATGAATTGAGGCCCATTGTCATGAATTATCCTTCGGGGTATCCCAAAGCGATAAATGACATGGTGCTTGATAAAGCTGATCACGTTGGATGTCTTTACTTCAGCAAGGGGGATTGCCTCCGCCCATTTAGAGAAGTAGTCGATGATAGCCAATATGAGTCGATATCCTCTAGAAGATGACGGATGAATAGGACCAATGATGTCCATTTCCCATGCTTCAAAGGGCCATAATGCAATGGTAGGATGTAGATACTCAGAAGGCTGATGTATAAAATCTGCATGAACTTGACAGACTTTGCATTGTCTTGCATATTTCACTGCATCTGCTATTATAGTAGGCCAGTAGTAGCCCATCCTCCTGATATGATCCTGTAACTTAGAACCGGGTTGATGTGATCCACATACACCGTCATGAGCCTCTTGGATAACCCGTTTTGCATCATCGTCAGAGAGACATCGTAATAGCAGTCCATCGTATGTTCGGCGATATAAACATTGTGAAGACGCATCAAAGTAGAAGCGTAATGATCGTCTTTTGATGGATACTGCTTCTTTAGGATCCTCTGGTAAGATTTTGTATGACACGAAGTCTATAAAGGGACTTCTCCAGTCTCTCTTAGGAGGAACCGTGTTTACAGCGTAGCTGCGTTCTATGTGAAAATTATTTTTCACACAGAACAGATCTCAGTTGAGAAGAATCACATAATTCTGCCTCCTTATAGGAATAGCTAGATCTGCAGCTAGACTGGCCAGAGCATCATCTTCCAATTTTTGAGATCGAGGCACATGTTCTAGGAAAAATTCTTTGAAAGACATTGCAATCTCGATCGTTGCTTGGTGATAAGGAATGAGGTCTGGATTGCGGACTTCATATATTCCTCTGACCTAATTGACGATTAGTAGAGAATCACCAAAATCTTTCAGGTATTCAACATCCAATTCTTTAGCGACTTGAAGCTCGATTAGTAGAGCATTATACTCTGCCACATTATTAGAACAGGGTTCGCTAAGAGAGTATGCTCGATAGATGACGAGTTTATCAGGAGTCACCAGGACAATTCCTACTCCTGAAACCACGTTTCCCCTGGGACCAATCCTGGAGGCACCATCGAAGAATAGCTGCCATGTATCACTTTCCATTATGGAATTACATTCTGCAACTTCGTCGGGAATGTCCTCGTATAGTTTAGAGATTTCCGGAATCGGATGAGCAGCTAAGAAATCAGCCAAGGCTTGACCTTTGATGGACTTCTGAGGGACATACACCATATCATACGGTGTTAATAACATCGCCCAAGTCGCGAGTCGGGAATTGAGAACACTCGGCTTGTTCATCAATACCCGAAGAGGATTGATTCTGGAGATGATATGAATAGTTTGACCCGTGACGTAATGTCGCGTCTTCTGAATGGCGAACATTAGGGACAAGCATTCTTTTTCACTGGATTGTACCGGTGTTCAGCTCCGACCATCATCCTGCTTAAATAGTAGATAGCCTGTTCATGACCCTCATTATTCTTCTGTGCGATGAGAGTTCCTAAAGAATGATCCATTGCTCGAACATACAGCAAAAATGGTCTTTCTATGACGGGAGGCACCAAAACTGGAGGATTAGTGAGGTAGCGTTTGATATCATTAAACGCTTGCTGACATGCTTCGTCCCATACGAATGACACACCTTTCTTCATCAGGCAAGAAAAAGGTTGACATCTCCCAGAGAGGTTGGATATAAATCTCCTGATATAAGCCAGACGACCTTGAAATCCCCTGAGTTCCCTCAGATTACGAGGTGGTCACATCTCTAGGATAGCCTTTACTTTATCATGGTCAACTTGAATGTCTTTTGCGGTAATGACAAATGCCAGGAATTTGCCACTGGATACACCGAGAAAGGACTTTGTAGGGTTCATTTTGAGTTGATGTTGGCGCATCAACTCGAATACTGTCTTCAAGTCTTGGATGTGATTATCCTTGAGGCAGCTTTTGACAGTAATATTGTCAAGTAACATTCCACTGTTTTGCGTAAGTGCTCATGGAATATGTTACTCATAGCTCGTTGATACGTAGCCCCGGCATTCTTTAGTCCGAAAGGCATAACCGTATAGCAATATACCCTCAATGGTGTCCGAAAGGCAGTATGTTTCTCATCTTCAGGATTCATCTTAATCTAATTATATCCTGAGAATTCGTCCATGAAAGATATGCGCTCAAAATCGTACGTATTATCGATCATGATGTTTGTAATGGGAAGAGGGAACTCATCTTTAGGGCATGCCGCATTCAGATCTCAGAAATTGATGCAAACACGCACTTTTCTACTTTTCTTCATGATCGGGACAACATTGGTGACCCAGTCAGGATATTGTTCTTCCCGGATAAACCCGCAAGCTATCAACTTCTTGATTTCAGCTTCGATGGCATCCATCATATCTGGGCGGAACCGACGTTGGTGCTTCTTTACAGGTTTTGAATTGGGCAGTATGTTGAGCTTGTGGGTAGCCACTTTTGGATCAAGACCTGGCATATCCTTATAATTCCACGCAAAGACATCGATATATTCTTTTATCAGCTGGATCACCTCTTTCCTTTCTTTTTCGAAAAGATTGTTACTGATAAATATCGGCTTTGGTGAAAGTTTATCCCCAACATTAATCTGGATAACTTTATCTTCAGTGGGCGGTTCTCTCTGCTCGAACCGGAGTTCCCATTGTGTATCCATTTGCTGAGCCCAAGATTCATCTTCGAATGATTTAGATTCTTCTTTCTCTGTTTCGAGAGAATCTGTCAACACCATATTTACTGATAATACCTGTTCGAGTTCATCTTCTGAATCAGAGGATGACAAATCGTCTTGAAGAGAGAAAATGGTCTCCTCACTTGATTCAGAGTTATTGGAAGTTGCAAGATGTGTGGTATACCCTAACCCAAAACGAGTTCGTTGACAGTAGGGATCACCATGCAACGATATTCGCCTGTCTTTCCCATAGTTGAGGCCTGGTTCTGACTTCAAGTCATAACCCATACTTTGCATAATCTTCAAAGATTGTGGGCTATATCTGTGAATTTGCATTTTCCCAGCATCAGATTCGTGAGAATCATCTTGTACAATTGGTTCATTCCGCATGCGACCGAAGACTATTGGATGCTGATTACTGCGAGTAGACGGGATAATAAAGATAGAATCTTCATGTGGCCCATATGTCGTGATGACATTAGATGTTGACGTCACTTTCCACACATACAGATGATAGGAATCTATAGCTTCCAAGAATTTTTGTTCTATAGGTTCTATATCGATATGGGGGGAGGATTCCTGATTTAGAAATTGAGCGTCAGTATACTGGAAAAGAGACTTTTTATTATCGTCAGAAACCACGTTCCCGGTTGTATTTACATTAGTCGGCTACTTGTTGCGCCTGAGTTTGATGACCAAAGGTGGAGGCTTCTGGTTCAAAGTGATCACTAGGGGATCACTTCCTCCTCCTGATTTAGTTTTGTTCAAGTGGATAGCTATGGGTTCCATGACTTTCGGACGGGTAGTCCGCCCTTTCACCTGGATCGACAGGGGTTGCTCAGCAGATGGTTCTCCTGGCTCCCGGTGGGATTCCTCCTCCGTCTTACCTGACACCTCCTTCATGTAGTCTTGGGTGTACAACATGGCATTGGAATAGTAGGACTCTACTCCTTTGAACGGGTTAAGGTCAGCAAACTCTATTTTTACTGTTCCTTGGGCATCTACATATTTGAAGCATTGATGTAGAGTCGAAGGAACAATGTTGTGATCGTGGATCCATGGTCTGCCCAGCAGAATATTGTAGGATACCTCTGAATCGATGACGTAGCATGTAGCCACTGATCTAAGGTCACCAATCTGGATCCTCAGACAAATCTTCCCCAATGGTTTACTTTTCCTGGCGTTGAAGCCCACGATTGTAGTGGTGGTGTAAGCCAGTTCGCTGGTAGGAATCCTCAGTGGTCTGAGCAGACTATGAGGGATAATGCTGATCGA
The DNA here is from genome assembly GCA_036927795.1 of Iris macrosiphon. NCBI lineage: Eukaryota > Viridiplantae > Streptophyta > Magnoliopsida > Asparagales > Iridaceae > Iris > Iris macrosiphon. The sequence goes on along the minus strand of JAYESA010000003.1, from coordinate 192,469,426 downwards.
AGATCCCGGATCTATGTGAATCCGGTCTACCTCCATGGAACTGACGTATCCGGTGTAATAGAGGGGCCTGTCATGCTTGTTATGTTTTAACAGCATGTCCTCTTGAGTGAAAGTGATGTTAGGGACCACTTCCATTACGCTATGGCATTGAGGAAATGCCACATGCTCTTTGTTGGGGGATTTAAGCTGAGTCAAGCATACATCCGCCTGCATTAAAGCTTTACTCAAGGCTTGACGAGTGTCTTTGGAAAGCCTAAGTAGCTCGAAAATGGACAGTCTGGCTGGAGTATTAGCCAATTGGGCTCGGATGTCGAAGTTATATGGTTTCTCCAAACCTTTGTTTTGAATGTTCTTCAAAGGTTTATCAAAACACACTTCTTTTTGCTTGCCCTTGTCCGTCGAAGTTGGTCTAGAAGGACCTGCCTTTGGTATAATAGGTTCAGGCTTCGAAGGTTTGGCAGCTGAAGTGTCTGCCGTTGGTTCTTTCTGGTTTCCTCCATAGTCCTTGAGGTAGGCCTTCCCTGAACGGGTTCCGGTAGCCAAAGCCTCTTCTTCTGATGTCGAGGATATTGCAACCATATGGCATGGTTTATGCCTTGAGTTCTTTTTAGACTTAGCCTTAGCAGCTTGAGTCTCTTCCTCAATCTCTAACACCATATCAGGATGAACTCACATAATCTCACCACGCTGGGTAGTTAGGGGTACCAGGTCATAATTTTGACCCCTGGCCGGAGGGAGATTAACAATGTTCATCATCGTCCGGGAAATAGGTACAACACCATCCGAGACTTCTTGAGGGGACAGATTGTCGAATTGGAGAGAGATCATGTTAGCGGTGACCGTCTTCTCGCTATTACGCAGAGTAATGGCCTTGGCATCGATCAACTCCTAGATTTTCCTCTTTAGTACATAACACGCCTTTGTGGGATGATGTATGTACCTATAGAAAATGCAGTACTTAGGGTTATTGGCACTGCCGACTTTATTAGGCCGCTTTACCTCGGGGAGGATGAGCTTGTCGCTTTTGACTAGACAATCGAATATGCTCAGAATATCGTCGTCGTCAAATGAATATTCTTCTTTAGGCCTGGAAGTCCCAGGATTCGTCTGCATAGTCCCTGGAGTATGTTGCCTGGACGTATTTATCGCCAGAGCTTCTTTTCTTTTGGAACCACGAGGATGGTCGCTATTGGAGGATGACCTCTTCCCTCTATCAGAGGTAGAGATCATGATTCCATTATCACGCGCCTTCTGACTGTTGTCTTCAGTGGCTACCACTGAGATGATAAACAAGGGCCAATCATGGAACTGATATGGTCATGTGAATACCGATATCAGTGGAAGAAGGTTCTTCCTGCAAATGTCCACCATGGCTGAATTTGGAACTCCGGGAGGCATCTGCAAAGTGGCCTGACGAAAACGTTCGATAAAAGTACGAACGTTCTCTTTCTCCTTCTGCTTTACTTTGATGAGCGAGGACATAGACATGTCCATCCCTCTTTCGTAGAATCGAGCGAAGAACAGAGTCTTGAAATCTTCAAAGAAAGTAATGCAGTTGTCCGCAAGACTACGGTACCACTGATAGGCCACTCCAGACAGACAACCTTTAAACACTCGAGTGAGAAGGGCATCATTCCCTTGCAATAACACCATCATCATGCTAAAGTAGTTCATGTACTGGCTTGGTAACGTCTTTCCCTCAAATAAAACCATAGCATATGGTTTGTATTTAGGTGGAAAAGGGATCTTGTCCCAGATAGCTGGGTATGGCGGGTTGATTCCCAACTTCTTGAGATAATCCTTATGCTTCAAGGCATCAAATTGGGCTTTTAATTCCCGCACTTCCTGCATCGGGTCTTCAGCTGGTAAAGGAACCGCAGAGTGGTGAGAGATCGGTTATATTGTAACTCCAACAGGAGGCAATACATTCTCTGAGTTAGGAAGTTGAGGAGCCGCTGACTCTTGATTTAGAACAGGCTCCTGGTTTGCATTGGATGGTGGTAGGTCCACCCCCACTTGTATTTGAGTCGGAGGAACCGATGTTTGAGCTATTACAGCTGCATGTTGAGTCACCATCATCTGGTGCATATTCTCCATCATGGAATGTATCTCTTTAAATGATGCTTCCAATACAACGATGCGTTGGTCAGTACTTCCTGATGGGGAAGCCTCTTCGTGTTCATCTCCAATGGCATAGACTCCAATTTCTCTGGATGCTATTGAAGGGTTAGTATAGATCTCTGTAGAGATTGAGTCTATATTTTCAGCATCCGATTCGGGAAACTGGCGACCCCCAGTGTCGGAATCAGAAGAATATAAAACTGGTTGTCGCGACCTCGAACGGGTATTTTAAAACACACTAGCTTCAATATTCTTAAGGAGTCTGTCGCATCTCCTTTGGCTTGGAGTTCTAGAGGGATGCCATCTAGAATTTGACCTTCCTCTAGGGATGTGTGAAGCCATGTTCACTGATGCGAATGTCGGCTCTTCTTCCTGTAAAAACAAAGAGTAGTTGAACCGGTCGAAAACTGACCATTTTGCCTTAGAACAGCAGTAGTTAACTACAACTTTATGACTATTACAACAATGCTCTCTAGGGGGCGTAATAGACATGTTAGAAGATCCCCTGTCTTTACGCTACTGGATCAGGAAATTATGCAAGTCAGGAGGATTAACAGGAGAAGAAGAAGAAGGCTTATTCTGCCTTTTTACATCAGTGGGAGCGCGGATATTGGGAATCATAACTCTCTCCCTACCATAAGAATACAACAGTTCAGCAATGTGAGTGGCGTACGATCCGTTCAATAAGGCCGTCAGCATTTCGCGTAATTTGAAGGGCGGGCAAATTCTTCTCTTGATGGCGTAAAAACCAAGAGGTTGGAAGGTTTGCCACTTGTTTTCCCTTGCTGTGATTGCAAGGACCATCTGCCTCACCGTAGAGGAGAGATGTATTTTTATGCGCGGGGCACGTTTGGAATTTCTGAATTGGCTCTGAGGCATTGTCAGAAATTTTGTCTGCCACGTCACAGACGGGAGACAAAGTTTTACGCGCAGGGCGCGGAGTAGACTTCTGGATTGGCACTAAGGCACTGCCAGAAGTTTTGTCTACCACATCACAGACGGAGGACAAAATTTTATGCGCAGGGCGCGGAGTAGACTTCTGGATTGGCACTAAGGCACTGCCAGAAGCTTTGTCTACCACGTCACAGACGCGAGACAAAATTTTACGCGTAGGACGCGGAGTAGACTTCTGGATTGGCACTAAGGCACTGCCAGAAGCTTTCTGCCACGTCACAGACGGGAGACAAAATTTTACACGCAGGACGCGGAGTAGACTTCTGGGTTTGCACTAAGGCACTGCCAGAAGCTTTGTCTGCCATGTCACAGAAGGGAGACAAAGTTTTATGCATGGGGCGCATAGGTTGCGATGTCACAACCTTGTTGATCAGAGATAGAGAGTCCGCAGGAATGGTAGAGGATGTCCGGGGCATCCATACTTTACGCAACCTCCTGTTGTCTTGGACAGAGAGCGAATGAGAGCTACCTCCTACTCGAAGCATGTCTTCGTAAGCCGATTGGTCGAATTGGACGACCAGAGTCTTCTTCGTTGATCCTACGGATACAACATCGTGTTGAGCAATGGCTTTCTCGTCAGATGAGAAATTAGTCCCCAGCAGAGTCGATATCTTGTGTTTGATAAAAAACGAAAGAAATTGAAACTAGGTTTATACGAAACTCTTTCTTTGTTTACAAACAAGAAAAAGAAGTACAACTAATCCTATACGAGGATGTTAAGTACAAAAATTTGATTCTAGGAAAATATTGCTATAGGAGTCTGATCTGCGATCGATCACTTTGTCCCTTGGACACGATGACGAAGAAGTGCTGTAGAAGACGAAAAAGAAGCTTCAAAGACTACAGGAGGGATTGAACTCTCGTTGCCAAAGTTGTCAATCAACACTCTCTGGATATACTCTCTTTTCTTGAAAAATCCTCGACCTTCGACCTCCGTGGTCGGAGGTCTCTATTTATAGGGTTCAGTCACAGTCGGCGTAGAAACCGAACAGTGGAGAGAGCTGCACCTTTTACGCAGCGGTTATAATAACTGCTACCCACATATGAATAATCTCCTGAATCGACGTGTGACGTGTGTTCCATTATGAGGTGATGCGTATAAATGCTCGTCGAAGACCACGGCATGCAAGCCACGTAGATAACTGCCCTTCGCGTAGAGAAGGTTGGCATAAAGGCCAAATAACTGTCTCGTTGGCGTAAAAGCCAAATAGCGGTTCAGATGGCGTAAAAAGCCGAGTAGTTGTCAAGTTGGCGTAGAAGCCAAATAGATGTCATGTTGGCGTAGAAGCCAAGTAGCTATCATGTTGGCGTAGAAGCCAAGTAACTGTCATGTTGGCGTAGAAGCCAAATAGCTGTCATGTTGGCGTAGAAGCCAAATTCTGCGTAAAGCTTGATGCTACATGGATAGGTAACCAGCGTAAAGATAGCCAGTTATCCTTCTTTGACTGAGGTTTTGAGCGTGTTCTGGGCCAGATTGTAAACCCCCTAATTTTTCAAAATTTTAAAATAATTTTTTACAATTTTTCTGAAATTTTCTGGAATTAAAACTAAGGTAGTTTTGATTAAAGGATTTTTAAATAATGTTAATTAATATTAAAATATTATGAAAATAATATTTTCTGGTGTAAAATGGAAAACTAGACATAGGATAATTTTTGGGGAATTTATTGGACCCCTGAAGCATTTTTAAAGCCCTAAAAACCAATGTATATTTAAACCGAATTAAACCCTAAACTGAACCCGGTTTATTTTGAAATAAACCAAACCAAATCGACCCAAACCGTGGTGACCCGAACCAGACCGAACCCACTCTTAACGGGTCGGGTCGGATCCGAAATGAATCCGACCCGGACCCGTAACCCGTCGAAACCCTAAATCCTAATCTTACACGGAAACACTGTTCCGACCACCTATAAATCATCTAAAAACCCTCGCCCGCCGTCGGAAAACCCTACCTCTCTCCTCCGTCTCCGGCCAGCAGCGCCGCTCCGACCGCCCAGAGCCGCTCCGGTGACCCTCGGCCGCCCCAGCCCTGAACCCTAACTCCTCTCCGTCGTCTTCCTCCTCCATCGACGGTCACCCCCGACCGCCCTAACCTGCACCCTAACTCCTCTCCCCTCGCAACCATCTCTCTCGTCGACCACCGCCTGACCTCGAACCCCCTCGACCACCGTCCAGAACCTCCACCACCTGTCGTCGTCCTCCACCCAGCCCTCGACCCCGCTCGACCCGTCCCTGACCCGCAGCTCTGCCTCGAGCCCTAGCCACCCGACCCCGGCCAGGCCCGAGCCTCCGCCCTGTCCCTCGACTACCGCCTTCCTCCTCTATCACCCCCTCGGCTTTGTCCCCGACTGCCTCCACCATCTCCAGCGCCGCCCTCCACCACCCAGGACCTCGACCCCGGCAGCCTCGAGCCCGGCCGATTCGAGCTCGGTCACCTCCGCTGTAGTCACCTTCGCCCCAAGCCGCCCTCCTCCGGCGAGTCTCCCATAGCAGAACCCTAAACCCTAGACCGAATACAGCAGTGGACACAGCACCGTGTCGCAGTGTCGTGTAAACCCGGATACGAGAATCCTTATTCTACATAGCCCCGTTCAGGTAACCTGTTCTCTCTCCTCGTTGCTCCAATTTCTGTTCCGTCAGTTGTGACGTATAGGCTGTGTAACCCTCTCGATGCCCGTGCAACCCGCTAGGTGCATCGCATCCTGTGGGGATCGCAAACCGCGATCCAAAAACAGGAAAAATAATGCCCCATTTTCACCCGGAACTGAGTACGCCCCGCGAAACGGGACGACTTGGTTGCGCGCGGTCTTCACCAAAAGGTGCGCGCCGTTGATACGGACGTATGGGATTTCACAGAAGTTGATTCGGATGTGCGTGCACACCTGAATCAACACCCCGTATCCGCCGACAACGCCCCGTATCCGCCTGTTCTGGAATACGTTGTATCTTTGTGTACACACGTCGGATCGAAACGAAACTAGCACCATCGGACTCATAGCAATACGCTGGTCCTGTGACCCAAGTTTGGTTCGATTCTGAGAACGTTGACAAAATCGCGTATCGTGGACCCCGCGGCTCCACTTGACGGGCAATTTTGTGATCGGCTCATCGGAATCCAGTTCTGGAAGTTCCATTGGGTTCGTATCATCGTTCTAGACTTGTTGACACTAAGTTTGACGAATTTGGAGACCATTGGTTCTGACACATTTTTCGGTGCGAAGTGGGCCACATGTGGACCCCGCTTTGACCAGAAACTGTGATTTTTGCCCCTGTGTCCAAATTGGACTTAAGGACAGGCGTTTCTAGCTATTTGATATTTTTTGAGACAGTTGGTGATTTTTATTTCAGCTTTTGAAGGAGTACCTACAGGATCCACTGATACAGGGACAGCTGTTGGTATTCCAACCCCAGGCAAGTGTACATTACCAACATTGCAGTTTTGTTATATATTTTTTAGACTTATTTATCTGTTTTATATGCTTAACCTAGGACCGCGTGACTTACTTAGCGTCCGATTAATAGTCGGGTGCCACCACCGTACGCGGAGTTGTGTAACGTCACCTAGAGATGGACATTTGTGACCCTTTACATTCTCGTACTTGTCTTATCAAGTATATTATAACCCAGGACACTTGATACTATTTATGAGACAGAATCTTCCTAAGATATTCATGGTGATTCTGTATAGGATACAGGTTTTATGACATAGACATTATATTCATAGATATTATATGACTGGTTGCATTAGCTATGATCGTGCGGGACATGTACTTTAGATACAGATTTTATGACATAGACATTATCTACTACTATTGTAAGGCCGTAGACTCTCCAGCAGAGCTAGGCACATTACATGTTATTACTGCTACCCGCTCCCCGACACAGAGCTTGTAGTGGTCTCAGCCTGAGTTTCTAGTACTGCTCTCATCTTGCATATCACTTAGTTGGTTATATAGTTTACCCTATTGTTTCATTTATTTCTACACTGCATTATTTATGGCTTGAGTTATATTGTACCTTGCTATGTCCCCTGAGGACCTGGATCCGGATTATGTCCCCAGGATTACCAGACGAGATCTACCACGAGGTATATGGGACAGGAGCATTAGCAGGAGCAGGAGCAGGAGCAGACACTGGAGCAGTACCAGATCCAGTAGATGAGTGATCCCTAAGGGTATCTTCTGAGTATATATTGTTCCATACTCAGTATTTGTTGTGGTTATCTTTATTCTTGTACCTTGACAGATGTATCAGACTCATTATCGGGTTATTTCTCGAGTATTATATTTATTGAGATTGATCTTGCTTTATGATTCTGATATGGTTATATTCATTTCTATGGATGAGATTAGTATATTTAGATCCTTATTGTTGTATTACAGCTTAAGTATACCCCGATGGATCTATTAAATTGGTTTTGTCCATCGGTGTGTGCTGCTGGCCATTGACACGTGTCTAGTCCCTCGATATTTTAGGACTGGATCGTGGCATGGTTTTTGTGGTGGCCCATACAGGTCAAGAGCATATTGTCTCGGTTATATTACTGTGCTGAGCAAGCCTGCACCTAGCATTAGAGTATAGGATCTCATCCACAACTGACTATGACTCATCCTTCTTCCAATCCATTTCGTTGAATAATTACATCATGCTTGATTCATGTGCCTTCTCATTAGTTCCCGGAGTGTAGCCTTCTCCTAGAATATAGAAGTCCATGTTGATAGAATGATATGTAGGATAACCTTCCTATTAAGAGTACAACTAGGATATTGACACACCCCTAAGTAGAACGCTTAATGAACCCTAGCGTCCCTCACCTATAGAATAATTTACCATTATTTCTTGTTATAGTCATGAATGACCTAAGAGTAGTATAGGCACTGCTAAGAGCTAGTTAGAGATTTGACCCTAATGTTGACCCCAGTCTTGAGGAACCAATAGAAATTCGAGATCGGATGTTAGGACTGAACCTAATGTGCATAGTGAGATAGTGTTAGGATATAGGTTCGTGTCGAGATATTAGCAGACAGTACCTCAGGAAGCCCAGAGCAACGAGTATGACATTCCCTATGAGATCATATCTCAAACACGGAGAATTGCTCGCCACCTTCACCTTAGGAAACCATGATATTATCTAGAGCCCCATATTTTAATTTTACATGTTGTTCATCTGCGACCTTAACGTTCGCTAAAGCGCAACGACTAAAATATGTTCTTCTTTCCTCCGTCTTTTAATTCGTGCCACTTGATACTTCTGATAGTAGGCCAAGTAATTTTATTCCTTGTTAAGGACCCATAGTTTGCTAGGATTATAGCTGTAGTCTTGAATTTGAAAATTTTGTGCTTGGTAGTTAGAGTTCGATAAATTTGAGTTAATCTTGTAGATTGTGACCCGATGATTATCCTTTAGTGTTAAATCACGTAATTTGTACCCCATCTCGATGCAAGTTATATTCCCCTTCCCTTGAGACTAGTACCACATAGTCCACTTGACCCATCGAGGTCGTGTAACTAAATGGCATTAATCGCATGCTAGCAAAAGATGACAGTGTTTATTCAGACAATAGAATTTAGAGGTCCTTGCCCCTATTTGGTCGACTAGCGACTTAGACAAGGAGGTTGTATGATAACTGTAGAGATTGTAGAATCTTTTATTATTGTTGCTTATTTTATTTTTGTGAACTTGAATAATTTGTACCTCCTTTCATCATCATCTAGCGTACTTATATTTCATATACTACCTTGACTTATGCTGCTATTTTATAGCCTAGTTTTGCAAACTTATTCTTTCTCGAGCTTGTTCATGACATATGTATTATTGGGGAGGCCCACAATAATATATTTCAGAATCAGTGTATTACAGTCTGATCAACCATAGTGCGCTTGATTCGCCCATCGTAATACTACTTTACGTGAATTAAGATATGTAGTAATTAGTAGACGAATATACTTGCCCTAGACATGTCTGACATATCGTATCGGTTACATAACTGTACTAATACGAGCATGCGAACAAAGGATTACCAAAATAAGATTTCAATCCACATCTGCTTTGACAATTCTCATTTGAATTCTTTAAACGCCTTGATCCCGATACTTCTATTCTATTACCTCTCCCTTGAACTCTTTATTATTGATCTTCGTCTTCCCTTATTTCGGAAAGACGAAACCTCGTGCTGGGTATAAAATTTGATACACAGAGAGTACTAGATATACCCCATAGGCCGATCACATACTTGAGGATTATTCTTTCGTAATTAAGGACATATCATATGTGATATGATCGGCATTGAAGTTTCGAGGATTGAATGACATGAGTAAATAAATTAAGAAATATTTTATTAAGGTATATAGCCTTATGTGATAGATGGATAAATTCTAAGTTGGGTAGCAGTGTATTGTCAACTCGAGAGGAATTTTTTTTAGATTGTGATCGAGTAAGATTAGATTGGGAGAGGTTCAAACCATTTTAATTTTGAGAAATTTAGAAGAATGACTAAGATGATAAGGATTAATGAATTGATATTGAGGACCCAATATTTATACCTTAAGTACATGATTTAAATTTTTGAACAATGAAGGTAGAATCATCAATTTGAATTTGGAGGATAAATATAGAATTTCATACTTGAACATTGGTGGACTGCATTTAAATTATTTTTTAATTTGATGATTTGAGTTAAAATAAAATTTTGATGGTTGGACTACCTATTTGAAATATTGAGGATGTGAATGGAATTTAAAAAGTTGAAGCAAACAAAAATTTATAAGTGAAAATGGGAATAATATTGGACTCGAATTACTTCTAGAGGAGATTATGATAGTTAGAGATCGTGAGGTAAAATTTACATGCGTATTTAAATCTTGAAGATTTTATATGGATTTAATTTAAATTTGGATATGGATAATTTGAAAAAGTGAGAAGAGATAACCATAGGTTAAATTTTGATTGGAACAGTGGTCATCTTAACCTTGAAGTGATTGCGATGGATATGATTAGGATTTTAATTATCGCAAGAAGATTACGATTGACTTGCCTTATGTACATGAAGGATCAATAAATTATGCCTTATTTTAATTTTGAGGACGACATTGTTTTAAGTTGGTTGGATTGTGAAACCCCCTCACCTAAGAATTAGACATACTTGGCTTAGATAGTGAGACTGAGGCTAGCTCGAATCCACTTAGAAATAGAATACGGTATTTTTATTTAGTTTTATAACATGGTATCACTTAGCACACCTTACAATTGCTTCGATAATTGGAGCACTTCACTAGTCACTGCCTTCCTACAAATTCCATATCCTTGTCCTAGACATGCCCATCCTCCATTTCCATCTTTGTGCAACATTTAAATGGTTGGGCATTTTTATGCAAAAGAGCAATTAGGTGTCCACATCATTGACATGACACATGAAGAAACTGATTTTTTCGCTCATATGGATTTTTTCCCATGATTTTCGGAATATGCAACGGGCAACATCGCCCACTCCGTTAAACCTAGCCTTGCATTTTAACCAATACAAATCTATACCATCCTTGTCTTCTACCGTAGATTAATTTTAATTTCGAGGACGAAATTTTTATAAGTTGGGTAGATTGTAAACCCCATGATTTTTCAAAATTTTAAAACAATTTTTCATAATTTTTCTGTAATTTTCTGGAATTAAAACTAAGGTAATTTTGATTAAAGGATTTTTAAATGATGTTAATTAATATTAAAATATTATAAAAATAATATTTTCTGGTGTAAAATGGAAAACTAGACATAGGATAATTTTCCGAAAATTTATTGGACCCCTGAAGCATTTTTAAAGCCCTAAAAATCAATATATATTTAAACCGAATTAAACCCTAAACTGAACCCGATTTATTTTGAAATAAACGAAACCGACCCAAACCGTGGTGACCCGAACCGGACCGAACCCACTCTTAACGGGTCGGGTCGGATCCGAATTAACCCGACCCAGACCCGTAACCCGCTGAAACCCTAAATCCTAATCTTACCCGGAAACACTGTTTCGGCCACCTATAAATCATCTCGAAACCCTCGCCCGCCGCCGAAAAACCCTACCTCTCTCCTCCGTCTCCGGCCAGCAGCGCCGCTCCGACCGCCCAGAGCCGCTCCGGTGACCCTCGACCGCCCCAGCCCTGAACCCTAACTCCTCTCCGTCGTCTTCCTCCTACATCGACGGTCACCCCCGGCCGCCCTAACCAGCACCCTAACTCCTCTCCCCTCACCACCATCTCTCCCGTCGACCACCGCCTGACCTCGAACCCCCTCGACCACCGTCCAGAACCTCCACCACCTGTCGTCGTCCTCCGCCCAGCCCTCGACCCGTCCCTGACCCGTAGCTCCGCCTCGAGCCCTAGCCACCCGAACCCGGCCAGCCCCGAGCCTCCGCCCTATCCCTCGACTACCGTCTCCCTCCTCTGTCACCCCCTCGGCTTCGTCTCCGACTGCCTCCACCATCTCCAGCGCCGCCCTCCGCCACCCAGGACCTCGACCCCGGCAGCCTCGAGCCCGGCCGACTCGAGCTCGGTCACCTCCGCCGTAGTCACCTCCTCCCCAAGCCGCCTTCCTCCGACAAGTCTCCCACAGCAGAACCCTAAACCCTAGACCGGACACAGCAGTGGACACAGCGTCGTGTCGCAGTGTCGTGTCAACCTGGACACGAGAATCCTCATTCTACATAGCCCCATTCAGGTAACCTGTTCTCTCTCCTCGCTGCTCCGATTTCTGTTCTGTCAGTTGTGACGCGTAGGCTGTGTAACCCTCTCGATGCCCGTGCAACCCGCTCGGTGCATCGCGTCCTGTGGCGATCGCAAATCGCGATCCAAAAACAGAAAAATAATGCCCCATTTTCACCCGGAACTGAGTACGTCCCACCAAACGGGATGACTTGGTTGCGCACGGTCTTCACCAAAAGGTGCGCGCCGTTGATACGGACGTGTGGGATTTCACAGAAGTTGATTCGGATGTACGTGCACACCGGAATCAACGCGTATCCGCCGACAACGCCCCGTATCCGTCTGTTCTGGAATACATCGTAACTTTGTGTACACACGTTGGATCAAAACTAAACTTATGCCATCGGACTCGTAGCAATATGCTGGTCCTGTGACCCAAGTTTGGTTCGATTCTGAGAACGTTCACAAAATCGCATATCGTGGGCCCCGCGGCTCCACTTGACGGACGATTTTGTGATCGGCTCATCGGAATCCAGTTCTGGAAGTTCTGTTGGGTTCATATCATTATTCTAGACTTTTTGACACTAAGTTTGACGAATTTGGAGACTATTGGTTCTGACACGTTTTTTGGTGCGAAGCGGGCCACATGTGGACCCCGCTTTGACAAAAAACTGTGATTTTTGCCCCTGTGTCCAAATTTGACTTAAGGATAGGCGTTTCTAGCTATTTGATATTTTTTGAGACTATTGGTGATGTTTATTTCAGCTTTTGGAGGAGTACCTACAGGATCCACTGATACAGGGACAGTTGTTCGTATTCCAACCCCAGGCAAGTGTACCTTGCCAACATTGCAGTTTTGTTATATATTTCTTAGACTTATTTATCTGTTTTACATGCTTAACCTAGGACCGCGTGACTTACTTAGCGTCCGATTAATAGTCGGGTGCCACCACCGTACGCGGAGTTCTGTAACGTCACCTAGAGATGGACATTCGTGACCCTTTACATTCTCGTACTTGTCTTATCAAGTACATTATAACCCAGGACACTTGACACTATTCATGAGACATAATCTTCCTGAGATATTCATGGTGATTCTGTATAGGATACAGGTTTTATGACATAGACATTATATTCATAGATATTATATGACTGGTTGCATTAGCTATGATCGTACCGGACATGTACATGAGACGTCGTGGACATGAGACGTATGGTTACATTGGGTGGGGAGACACACAGGCTACAGGCTATTTTATATATATCTACTACTATTGTGAGACCGTAGACTCTCCAGCAGAGCTAGGCACATTACATGTTATTACTGCTACCGGCTCCCCGACACAGAGCTTGTAGTGGTCTCAGCCTGAGTTTTTAGTGCTGCTCTCATCTTGCATATCACTTAGTTGGTTATATAGTTTACCCTATTATTTTATTTATTTCTACACTGCATTATTTATGGCTTGAGTTATATTGTACCTTGCTATGTCCCCTGAGGACCTGAATCCGGATTATGTTCCCAGGATTAGCAGACAAGATCTACCCCGAGGTATATGGGACATGAGCATTAGCAGGAGCAGGAGCAGGAGCAGACAATGGAGCAGTACCAGATCCAGTAGACGAGTGATCCCTGAGGGTATCTTCTGAGTATATATTATTCCATACTCAGTATTTGCTGTGGTTATCTTTATTCTTGTATCTTGACAGATGTATCAGACTCATTATCGGGTTATTTCTCGAGTATTATATTTATTGAGATTGATCTTGCTTTATGATTCTAATATGGTTATATTCATTTCTATGGATGAGATTAGTATATTTAGATCCTTATTGTTGTATTATAGCTTAAGTACGCCCCGATGGATCCATTAAATTGGGTTTGTCCATCGGTGTGTGCTGCTGGCCATTGACACGTGTCTAGTCCCTCGATATTTTGGGACTGGGGCGTGACATAGTTTTTGTGGTGGCCCATGCAGGTCAAGAGCATATTATCTTGGTTACGTTACTGTGCCGAGCAAACCTGCACCTAGGATTAGAGTATAGGATCTCATCCATAACTGACTATGACTCATCCTCCTTCCAATCCATTCCGTTGAATAATTGCATCATGCTTGATTCATGTGCCTTCTCATTAGTTCCCGGAGTGTAGCCTTCTCCTAGAATATAAAAGTCCATGTTGATAGAATGATAAGTAGGGTAATCTTCCTATTAAGAGTACAACTAGGATATTGACACACCCCTAAGTAGAACGCTTAATGAACCCTAGCATCCCTCACCTATAGAATAATTTACCATTATTTCTTTTTATAGTCATGAATGACCTAAGAGTAGTATAGGCACTGCTAAGAGCTAGTTAGAGATTTGACCCTAATGTTGACCCCGGTCTTGAGGAACCAATAGAAATCTGAGATCGAATGTTAGGACTGAACCTAATGTGCATAGTGAGATAGTGTTAGGATATAGGTTCGTGTCGAGATATTAGCAGACAGTACCTCAGGAAGCCCAGAGCAACGAGTATGACATTCCCTATGAGATCATACCTCAAACACGGAGAATTGCTCGCCACCTTCACCTTAGGAAACCATGATATTATCTAGAGCCCCATATTTTAATTTCACATGTTGTTCATCTGCGACCTTAACGTTCGCTAAAGCGCAACGACTAAAATATGTTCTTCTTTCCTCTGTCTTTCAATTCGTGCCACCTGACACTTCTGATAGTAGGCCAAGTAATTTTATTCCTTGTTAAGGACCCATAGTTTGCTAGGATTATAGCTGTAGTCTTGAATTTGAAAATTTTGTGCTTGGTAGTTAGAGTTCGATAAGTTTGAGTTAATCTTGTAGATTGTGACCCGATGATTATCCCTTAGTGTTAAATCACGTAATTTGTACCCCACCTCGATGCAAGTTATATTCCTTTTCCCTTGAGACTAGTACCACATAGTCCACTTGACCCATCGAGGTCGTGTAACTGAATGGCATTAATCGCATGCTAGCAAAAGATGACAGTGTTTATTCAGACAATAGAATTTAGAGGTCCTTGCCCCTATTTGGTCGACTAGCGACTTAGACAAGGAGGTTGTATGATAACTGTAGAGATTGTAGAGTCTTTTATTATTGTTGCTTATTTTGTTTTTGTGAACTTGAATAATTTGTACCTCCTTTTATCATCATCTAGCGTACTTATATTTCATATACTACCTTGACTTATGCTGCTATTTTATAGCCTAGTTTTGCAAGTTTATTCTTTATCGAGCTTGTTCATGACATATGTATTATTGGGGAGGCCCACAATAATATATTTCAGAATCAGTGTATTACGGTCTGATCAACCATAGTGCGCTTGATTCGCCCATCGTAATACTACTTTACGTGGATTGAGATTGTAGTGATTAGTAGACGAATATACTTGCCCTAGATATGTCTGACATATCGTATCGGTTATATAACTGTACTAATATGAGCATGCAAATAAAAGATGTATAATTCTAACTGTTTCTCCAACTGCCCCAAATATATAATCCAACTCTAACTCCAACTAACCAACGCGAAACCAAATCAAGCCAAAAACCTATCCAAGCAAACAACGTACACTCTGTGCACGCCACAGTATAGTGATTTCCAAGTCTCAGTCCAAGTGTTCAAGCCTTTACGTGTGTTCCATATTATTAGGCATGAAGGAGTGGAGGAGAAGGGACCAGAGCCCACTCACCAAGTTTGATTCCGTTAAGCATCTTGTCATGCCGATACGATTGATCCCTTGAACCCGTGGTCCAATGTAAAGCACGATCTAATCAACTGGTATGACCGTGCGAGCAGGCCGTACTCTCCAAATCATTCGACCGATCGGACTAAGAAAGACGACATTATCACTCCAATTCTCTATCTCAGTACTGCTCTGAACGAACACCCGAATCCATCAAACTTCGCTAGCGATCTGCACATAAAACTAACTCAATCAATACTTGTTCCCAAATACAATAAATTGAAATATAACCAGCTATTGCCACATTCAATCCGACTCAGCGTAATGCTACGTGCGGTTACGGGGCGTTACAGTGTGTAGGTGAGAAATGGATATAGTTATAAGTTATGATTAAGATTCACTCGAGTTGATCACACTACAACTAAGGGCTTGATGTCAGTCTAGTTTGGTATCAGTAGTACACAGATGGGCCTTCGGTTAGTGCCTTCAGTAGGAAGGTATTGATGTATATATTATAGGGAATATCAGTAGTGGCGTCATTAGTTTTCAGTCCACTGTATTTATGTACTACTATGTGTGTATCACAGAATGATGAATGTATCAGTTAGATGCATTATTAGTGAATGTTAGTTTGTAATTATCAGCTAGGGTGAAGTTTAGATTTTAGTTATTTGAGTTAGATATCAAGTTAGAATATCAGACATCAGTTAGAGTAAGCTAAGTTTGTCTAGTTAGTCTAGTGTCATCTAGCATTAGTATTGATATTAAGTTGGTATTTGTTATATTAAGTTAGTAGCAGTTATTGTAAGTTAGTAAGTCATGATAGTATAAGTTACGTACTAATTGTATAGTATTAAACATATGTCAGAAAGAGAGAAAGAGAGAGAGAGAGAGAGAGAGAGAGAGAGAGAGAGAGAGAGGTTAGGGTTTACACCCTCTGTGACAGTGTCTGTGTCGTGTATGTGTCAGTGTGTGTGTGTCGTATCTGTGTCAGTGTCATGTCGTATTTGCATCTGTGTGTGTGTTTGTGTGTGTGTGTGTGTGTGTGTGTGTGTGTGTGTGTGTGTGTGTGTGTGTGTGTGTGTGTGTAAGAGAGAGAGAGAGAGAGAGAGAAAGATCGGGTTAGGGTTAGGGTTTACACCCTCTGTGACAGCTTGTGTCGTGTCTGTGTCTATGTCAGTGTGTGTCATGTCTATGTCAGTGTCATGTCGTGTGTATCTGAGAAAGAGAGAGATCGGGTTAGGGTTAGGTTTTACACCCTCTGTGACAGTCTGTGTCATGCCCCAGTCCCAAAATACATAGGACTAGGACACGTAAGCATGCTAGCCGCATGGATATGGCAACTCCAATATACGAAAACCATAACCCATATGTACGCTGTAATATGAATATCAAATCCACAAGTGGTATAAACATATGTCACAAGTCACAGGGTATAATCTAAATTTCATCTACGAAAATCAAATATAAATAAATAACCAGTATCTATGAAAATAGATCTCAATATAAGTATCTAAAGATGATAGTTGGATGGAAACAAATCCACTACCAACTCGAATGGAAAAGCACAACACAATAAACACAATATAAGAATTCCAGCTAACGACCACGGGGCTCAAAGAGAAGACATCCTCGAAACATATGTAACCATCCGAATCTGCGCTTCTGCGAATACTCAGGAACAGATACACCTGAAAAGGGACCAGGTCCTCAGAGGGACGTAACAAGATACATAGAAGTAAGCCAATTTGAATACAGTAAACATGCATAATATTTGAAAATAAATAAGTACGTTGTAAAAGAAAATCTATATAAATGCAAATGAGGACAACCTTTTGACGTATGGGCAAGGGTAGGCTACTAGATCTAGCTCACAACTCACACACCCGTCTAGAACATCAGAAATCGACATACCGTGGGGGTAGCGACCAGCGTGACTCCAGAAATCGACATATCGTGGGGGTAGCGACCAGCGCGACACATGCCCGTAGTACGATCTATATACTACGGTTTACCAAAGTGGTTAAAAGCCTATACGCCTAATGATTGTCCTCTCATGATACTAGGTGTCAAGTGTGTGTCAACATATCTAATATATAATAATGACTGAAAGAACTACACATGCAAGAAATATACAAAAATATAATGAATATATAGAAATAAATAAGCATACAAAATACTTTAAGCAATTTGGCAAGGTATCTTGCATGGTAGAAAGCTGCAAAGTGTAACGTCCAGAAGTCCAACACACAGGATCAAAAGCTATGGCCGCAGAACAAATATCTCCGGATGCTGAAATAGATATCACCAACGTTCCCAGAATAAGCAAAATAGCTAGAAAGCACTTCCCTTTCGTCCAATTTGAACACAGGGGCAAAACAGTAATTTCGGATAAAAGTGGGGTCCACGTGTGGCCCACTTTGTACCCAAAAATATGCCAAGGGTAACAGTCTCTAAATGGGACATATTATAGGTCAAATAAACTCTAAATATCAATACGAACCCAACGGTATGTCCAAATATAGATTCCGATGGGCCGAACACAATTTTGCCCAAAAAGTCAACCGTGGGGCCCGCCAATTGGCGACTTGGTCAACTATCTCAGAATTGCATAAAACTTGGGTCATAGGACCAGCGCATTACCACGAGTCCAGTGGCGCAAGTTTTTTCGCAATCTGACGAGCGTGCACAAAATGAGCGCAACTTTCGCAAAAGTTGCGACACGGGGTTTGTCCGCGGATACGGGCTGATTTCGGCGCGCACACGTGTCCGAATCAGTTTTGCGAACTCTCACGTATCCGGTTATGCTACACGCACCGTTTGGTACATTTGGTACACGGCATGGCGGTCCCGTTTGGCGGAGTGCGCTCCGTTTCACAACTTTTGAAAATCTGGAAAAAGTATGTTCGCGGGATTTTCCAACGAATTAAATTCTACCTACATCAGTTAATGTAAACCCCCTCGACCAGATTTCAATATTTTTAGGATTATTTTAACAATTTAGGATTTATGGCAATATTTTAATTTATTTTTCTACATATCCTGTTGACTTGTGCACCTGTCCATCTCCTAATTATTTGGAGCTTTAGCTTGACTGTTATCCCCGAACAAAGTTCACATACCTGTCCTAGACATGCCAGACTATTATCCTGCACTTTGTGCAACTCCCAGATACTCTGTTTTGAGCCTCGTATGAGACGCACAAATATCGTTAAAATCGTCCGTATTTATTCCCTATTTAATTTCCTGCTCTATACCCATCTCTGTACCCCTAGGGATTTGAGGCCCAACCTGCACCTGTTTTGCCCAGACAAAAATACGTTAATCTTCTACACTGAGTATACTACATTTAGTGTATTGACACCGTAGAAAAATTATGAACCTACCTGCCTCTAAATAATTAGAGAACACCGTACGCAGTATTTATTAATTAATTAAATACGATGGCCCGTATCACCCAGAAACCAGGCCCAGCCCCTGCCCAGACTCACCCCCACCCCCTCGGGACCCTCACACAGCTTTTTTTCTTCAATTCTGTGAATTTTAGAATTTTCAGGAATCGTGTGTTTTTCCAAACAATTTCGTAATTGCGCAATTTCCCAAAACTAGGACTTTTTGCAATTTATGAAATTACAGGGACTTTTCTGCAAATTGCAGTGCAAGGTGTAACGCCCCGCTCCGCGCCGGCGTTATATATCAAAGTGAGTGGGCAGAACTTCGTTCTCTGATTCTTGCACGCC
Organism: Iris macrosiphon; assembly: GCA_036927795.1. NCBI lineage: Eukaryota > Viridiplantae > Streptophyta > Magnoliopsida > Asparagales > Iridaceae > Iris > Iris macrosiphon. The sequence goes on along the minus strand of JAYESA010000003.1, from coordinate 192,450,215 downwards.
TTAATAATAACCTGAGTTTTTGCTTGCAATGTTTTCTTAAGAGAATGATAGAACCTGCCTTGCATGTTAATGAACGAACTCACCTAGCTTGTCTTGAATCAATAAGTCTGCTAAACGAGAATCCAGATCGCTTGCTTAGAGTGCATGAACATGTTCACTATCGTCTATGCTTCGAGAGAACCATACTGTGCCTGAATGTGTTCAAGTGATAAGTCGGATTTGCCCCGCAACAAGGATTTGCGTTATGATGGTTCGTCTCGTCTGCATACTAAGAGTTTATTTGATAGTGTTCCATGCATTCGCACGCGGTCGGACAATGGCTTTTGGTGCAGAGCTGAACTGCATGTGTCACGGCTGCTACAGAGATAGTGGAAAGCAACCATGAGTCACAGCTGCCATTAGCATCAGATAAAAGAGTCATTGGTATGCTGTTCCCCCAGCTGCCGATCCTGAGATACTCGGGGACCGCCAAGCATATAGCTAAGTCATTGTGTTGGCTTGGATAGAGGACTGCCCCTAAGAATGTGCATTGTGTGTCTAGCTTTGCATCAGACCCTCGAGTCGCACGAGACACGCTGCGCACACCCTGAAACATGAACGGTTTGCTTGCCTGCTTAGTATATGAAACTCTGTTTCCAAACATGTTTCTAAACAAGTAAATCGACTCTGCTAGAACTGCATGAAACGAACCTAGGTAAAACTAGAAAGATCACTAGTAATGTAATGTTTTATAACATGATTACTCAGTGCCTGTTTGAGTGAATGCTTGTTTCTGTTCAGTTGATTTATCTCACCAGTACTTGTATAAAGTGCTGACCCACCAACAGTTTACTTGTTCGCAGGTACTGGATCGTCCGAGGAAGCGATAGGCGTGCCACAGTCCCGAAGACCCGGAATCCTGGTTTCGATTGTTGCCCCGAGAATGCTATCGTATAAGGGGGCATAATGTATGGAACGAACGTGTGCCTTTGCTAAAGGAAACCCAAGTTGCCTCGATTGTCCCGAACACTCAGTTGGCTAATGCATTGCATTGCAACAAGTCCCTTTCCGCTGCTTACTCGATTGATGCGATGATAGCCAACTATCAACTTAAACGATTGGCCTTGCACGGGCGCAACCCCAGGCCCGTGCGGCATCACGTCCCCCGAAAGCTCGAACGGGCCATTCGCTTGGCTCCCTTCCTCCCTCGCACCCGCGGGACGGGCGCGGTGATTCGCGTCCGGCGCGCCGAGGCACGGTGATTCGTGCCCGGTTCGTTGATTCCCGGCCGCGCGGGGCGGGGCAGGGCGGAGCGGCGGCCCGGGCGGGTCCGGGGCGTGACAAAATGGTATCAGAGCGGAATCGATTCTTTGGCCCAAATCCGTTGCTATGACTCTGAGATATTATCGATATGGTTTTGCAAAGAGCATTCCATACAATAAGTCCATAGATATTCTCAAAGTGCAAAATGTTTCCTTAACTTGAATTGCTTGATTGTTTCGATTGAGTACGGCGAGGGACGGCACTATCGCTACTCGGGATATCGAGAAGTTTATCCTTGAAGTTTCGAGGACGAAACTTTTTGTTGGTTGGTAAGTATGTAACGCCCCGCTCCGCGTCGGCGTTATATATTAAAGTGAGTGGGCAGAACTTCGTTCTCTGATTCTTGCACGCCTTAATAATAACCTGAGTTTTTGCTTGCAATGTTTTCTTAAGAGAATGATAGAACCTGCCTTGCATGTTAATGAACGAACTCACCTAGCTTGTCTTGAATCAATAAGTCTGCTAAACGAAAATCCAGATCGCTTGCTTAGAGTGCATAAACATGTTCACTATCGTCTATGCTTCGAGAGAACCATACTGTGCCTGAATGTGTTCAAGTGATAAGTCAGATTTGCCCCGCAACAAGGATTTGCGTTATGATGGTTCGTCTCGTCTGCATACTAAGAGTTTATTTGATAGTGTTCCATGCATTCGCACGCGGTCGGACAATGGCTTTTGGTGCAGAGCTGAACTGCATGTGTCACGGCTGCTACAGAGATAGTGGAAAGCAACCATGAGTCACAGCTGCCATTAGCATCAGATAAAAGAGTCATTGGTATGCTGTTCCCCCAGCTGCCGATCCTGAGATACTCGGGGACCGCCAAGCATATAGCTAAGTCATTGTGTTGGCTTGGATAGAGGACTGCCCCTAAGAATGTGCATTGTGTGTCTAGCTTTGCATCAGACCCTCGAGTCGCACGAGACACGCTGCGCACACCCTGAAACATGAACGGTTTGCTTGCCTGCTTAGTATATGAAACTCTGTTTCCAAACATGTTTCTAAACAAGTAAATCGACTCTGCTAGAACTGCATGAAACGAACCTAGGTAAAACTAGAAAGATCACTAGTAATATAATATTTTATAACATGATTACTCAGTGCCTGTTTGAGTGAATGCTTGTTTCTGTTCAGTTGATTTATCTCACCAGTACTTGTATAAAGTGCTGACCCACCAACAGTTTACTTGTTCGCAGGTACTGGATCGTCCGAGGAAGCGATAGGCGTGCCACAGTCCCGAAGACCCGGAATCCTGGTTTCGATTGTTGCCCCGAGAATGCTATCGTATAAGGGGGCATAATGTATGGAACGAACGTGTGCCTTTGCTAAAGGAAACCCAAGTTGCCTCGATTGTCCCGAACACTCAGTTGGCTAATGCATTGCATTGCAACAAGTCCCTTTCCGCTGCTTACTCGATTGATGCGATGATAGCCAACTATCAACTTAAACGATTGGCCTTGCACGGACGCAACCCCAGGCCCGTGCGGCATCACATCCCCCGAAAGCTCGAACGGGCCATTCGTTTGGCTCCCTTCCTCCCTCGCACCCGCGGGACGGGCGCGGTGATTCGCGTCCGGCGCGCCGAGGCACGGTGATTCGTGCCCGGTTCGTTGATTCCCGTCCGCGCGGGGCTGGGCAGGGCGGAGCGGCGGCCCGGGCGGGTCCGGGGCGTGACACAAGGTGTCACCCCCTCATTGGCCGGTGAACCTGCGCCGTCCATTTGAAGACGGGACCCACCCGAAAAGATCCCGGAAATATCCCAAAATATCCTTAAAATATCTATAGATATTTTACATATTAAATTAATATAATTTTCTATAAATGAAAAAGAAAAAAAAAGAAAAAGAAAAAAAAAACCTAAACCCAACCCCTACCCAGCCCGCAGACCCCCCCCCCCCCCCGCCGGCGAGCTCCCCGCCGGAGCCGACCCCCCCATCCCCTGGCCGGAGCCGAGCCCCCGCTGGCCCCCGACCCTCCCTCTCTCCTCCTCCTATTCTCCTCCTCCTCCCCGCCTGTGCGTCCCCGCGAACGCCGGAGCAGCTCCACCGACCCTTCCCCCTCGGCAGCCGCCCTCCGCCACCCGACGCCTCTGCCTCCGCCTCCCCCTCGACTTCCCGACCTCCTCCTCTTACTCCGCCTTCCGCCGACCCCTTCCCCCTCGACTTTCCCACGCATCCAGCAGCTCCTCCTCCTCCCCTTCTTCTCTACCTCGACCCCCCTCCGCCAGCGACTCCTCCGCCACTCCGGCGAACACGACCCCGCACCACCTCTCCTCTCTCCCTGATCTCCTCCGCCCGCCACCCTCGATCTCCTCCACCACCTCCCAGCCATCCCGGCTCGACCCCGCAGCGCCGAGCAGCACCCCTTGACCCAGCTCCTCCGTCGACGAGCAGACGACCCCGGAGCCCTAGCCGCAGCGGCTCCGGACCACCCCGCAACGACGCCGGACCCGAGCAAACCGGATACAGCGGCTGGACACAGCCCGGACACGATCAGCGTCGTGTCAAATGTCTTCCCGGACACGAAGAAATTCAGTTTCCACGGAGCCCTGTTCAGGTATATTTTTCTCTCACCTCGTAGCTCTGTTTTCAATTCCGTCAGTTGTATCGCGTAGGCTGTGTGACCCCCTCGGTGCCCGTGCAAACCGCTCGGAGCATCGCGTCCTGTGGCGATCGAGAACCGCGATCCAAAAACAGGAAAACAACGACCCGATTCACCCCGGAACTGAGTATGCCCCGCCAAACGGGACGACTTGGTCGCACGCGGTCTTTACCAAAACGTGCGCGACGTTGATACGGACGTGTAGGAGTTCGGAGAAGTTGATTTGGATGTGCGTGCACACCGGAATCAACGCGTATCCGCCGACACCGCCCCGTATCCGTCAGTTCTGGAACATGCTGCAACTTTGTGTACACACGTCGGATCGAAACAAAACTTGCGCCATCGGACTCGTAGCAATACGCTGGTCCTGTGAGCCAAGTTTGGTTCGATTCTGAGAACGTTGACAGAATCCCGTATCATGGGCCCCACAAGTTCTACTTGACGGGCGATTTTGTGACCGGCTCATCGGAATCCAATTCTGGAAGTTCCGTTGGGTTCGTATCGACGTTCTGGACCTGTTGACACTAAGTTTGGCAAATTTGGAGACCTTTGACCCTGACACATTTTTTGGTGCAAAGCGGCCCACATGTGGACCCCGCTTTGACCAGAAACTGTCATTTTTGCCCCTGTGTCCAAATTGGACTTAAGGACAGGCGTTTCTAGCTATTTGATATTTTCTGAGACTGTTGGTGATATTTATTTCAGCATCCGGAGACTTTTATTCTGAGGCCATAGTTTCTAACTTCTTGGTATTTGACATATGGACATTATATTTTGCAGCTCTTGCCAGGCAAGTATACCTTGCCTTGTTGTACTGTTTAAATTTAGTTATTGCTAGTTACATGTTTATCTATTTTTATATTATATAAATGTGCGCGTCCGAGAAAACTCGGGTGCAGTCAACGAAGGAGTTGACGTTAGGACTTGTGTCTGACCTAATGTCTAGTAGACCCACCTAAAGTTGTGAAGTTATTAATATAACTTCTCAGGCCTTGACATGTATCATTACACATCACAGAGTGAGTACATGTAGGAACGCGTGCCTCATGCGCGACTGGCCATCAGTGTGAGCAATACGTGTAGCGGTATTTAGCTCAGTTGTTTATTTTATTGAGACTTGCATCATAGTTCGAGATGTCCACGTCGTTTTTACGACTTGTATATCTACATTGGGCGGGAAAGATTACTAGTAGGCGTATGGGACACCCCCTCCATGATGTTATATCCTTCGTACCATGCCCCTCATGGTCGATTGCAGAGTGCCCATGCGTCTGGGGCATATGACACATATACTAGCCAGTCATGACGATTGGTGAATTACGTCAGCATATGTCTAGCCGACACATTCCCATGCGTACTACCAGGTCTTTAAATTGTATTCACTTAGATGGTTAGCACACCCCATTTATTTATTTATTCAGTATTTACATTATGGCATGTTATTTTTATGTATCTTGCTATGTCCCTCTGAGGACCTGGTTCTCTGCCAGGTGTGTATGTTCTTGAGTACTCACAGGAGCGCAGATCCGGACAGGCTACTTATTTTCTGAGGAGGTCTTCTCTTTGAGCCTCGTGATTGTCAGATGTTGTTCTTTATGGTGTGTATTCTGGTTCCTTTTATATTCTATTTCGGCAGTGGATTTATTTCCATCCGACTGTCGTTCTTTAGGGACTTTATTTTGAGATCTAGTTACCTGGTTTTTATTTATTCATATTTGACTTCTGTGGATGAGATTTAGATATTACCCTGTATCTTGTGATTAATTATACCACTGGTGAATTATTGTTCATTATACAGCGTACGCACGTATATATGGTTTTCATATATTGGAGTTGCCATATATACGGGCGGCTGGCATAGTTACGTATCCTAGTCCTACGTATTTGGGACTGGGGCGTGATATGTTTTTAGTGGTGGCCTATGCAGGTCAGAGCATATTGTCTCGGTTACGTTACTGTACCGAGCAAGCCTGCACCTAGGATTAGAGCATAGGATCTCATCCATAATTGACTATGACTTATCTTCCTTCCAGTCTGTCCTACTTACATAAATGCATCCTGCTTGATTCATGTCCTTCCCTAATAATTCCTTGAGTATAGCCCCTGCTAGAATAATAAGAATCCCTGTTGGTAGGATGATAATTAGAGTAATATTCCTACTTAGAACACAACTAGGGTTTTGAGAAGTCATTAAGTTCAGACTACTTAGTGAACCCTAGTCTTCCTTATTACCTAAATAAACCCTAGTCTTCCTTATTACCTAACGAACCCTAGCATCACTTACCTATAGATTAACTTACCCTTATCCCTTGACGTATTGTGTATGACTTGAGAGTAGTATAAACACTACTAGGATTAGTTAGAGAATTTACCGTAGTGTGACCCTAGTCTTAAGGAACCGATAGAAATCCAAGGTTGAATACTAAGACTGAAACCTCATCCTATATTTGGATAAACCCAGTTTTACGCCAGAGACCCTTTACCCTTGTTGGCGTAAAACCCAGTTGGCCATTGTTGGCATAAGAACCAAACAACTGCCTAGTTGACGTAAAAGCCAAATGACTTTCTGATTGGCGTAAAAAGCCAAACTATGCAGAAGATTGTCTCCTTTACGCTGCAATTATAACAACTGCTATCCACTTTCCCTTAGTATTCCTAATCTTGCGTATGACACGTCCTAAAACCACATAGGTAACTGCCCTGCATAAATATGATAATTCTAGAATAGTAGATAACCAGCATAGAGTAACCTGATTAGGCGTAGAATATAATGATAGGATGTGAGCATATTTTTCACAGTCTTAGTTTTCCCCAGCCATGACCCAATCTCGTGCATTAAAGGCAGAGATACGCCTTGAGCCCTGTGCAAAAAGAAACAGCTTTTGACAGGACATCTGGTTTTGTCTCACCGCGAGTGTAGATGACTTGTATCCAATAAGTCACTAAACGACAACCTGGGTCCCCGTGCAAATTCTTCATCGCAGCCGTCCACTCGATCGTTGTACAAGTACTTTTGTCAGATGTCAGGATTCACTAATTCAACTGACAAACTCATGAGTATCTCGTACAACTTTACGCTGCAACGCAGAAGATTTTACTTAAACCTTTTAGGCAAAACTTTACACAGGCAGACTTTTATACAGACTTTACGACCCGCTAAGTTTAGGCGCAGATTTTTAGCGCAAAACTTTTACGCCCAAACTTTCACCCAGACTCTTATGCGCAGACTTTCTTGAAATCTATGTTCTAGGCAGACAACCTATAGTGTATATTAAGATTGTAGAACTTATAAGGCCATGCCTCTTTTGGGTCAACTAGCATCTTAGAGAAGAATTTAGAATAATAACTGTAGAGATTGTAAAATCTTGTATTTTTGTGAATTTAAATTATTTTGTAATTTCTCATATCATAATCTAGCGTACTTATATTTACTGTCCTACTTTGACTATACTGCTATTATAGCCTAGTTTTGCAAGCTTATTCTTTATCAAGCTTGTTCATAATATATGTATTATTGGAGTACTACACTAATACATTTCAGAATCAGTGTATTATGGTCTGATCAACCATAGTACACTTGGTTCGTCCTTCGCATAATTACTTTACGTGGATTGAGATATATAGTAATTAGTAGACAGATGTACTTGCCCTCTAGATATGTCTGAGCATATCGTATCAATTACCTAACTGTGCTGATACGAATATGTGAATAGGGATTACCAGAATAGGATTTCAATCCACAACTGCCTTGACAATTTCCCTTTGAATTCTTTAAAACGCCTTGACCCTCATACTTCTAATCTATTACCTCCCCCTTGAACTCTTGATTATTGTTTTTCGTCTTCCCTTATTTCGGAAGGACGAAACCTCGTACTTAGTATAAATACGAAGTGTATTATTTCTGTAGTCATTTCTGTTTGTTTCTTGGATAATTACCAAACCCTATTATTAGATTAGATTGCAGTTTATAAATTGTGCTACCTTTAGATGACCCTTCACTACCTACCTATGTTCCTGATACGTGCATCACCATGGTAGCATAAAATTTTATTTTTGCCTCGTAACTTGGGTCAAGTCCAGAACTCAAGGGTTACGATAAAGAATGTATCGTTTTGCTGTCAGGAGTCTAAATGAATTTCACCTGGATGAACAATTGATTGACTCCTGAATGGATAGCAGCACCTATGACTAGGTTGACTTATAAGGATTAAGAATTCCTATGGACCGACTCACCAAGTCAGCACATTTCTTACCTTTAGAGTTGGCCAGTCTGCAGAAGCTTTAGCTAACTTATATATGAGACAACTCGTAAGATTGTACGGCATACCAGTCAGCATTTTACCAGACAAGGATTCGCGTGACCAGAGTTGGTGGTCAACACTATAGAGACAGTTAAGTAAATACAGGACACTTGCGAGCAGTGCAAGACAGACAGAAGTAGTAGGTAGACCGTCATCATCGTTCCTTGGAATTCAAAGAGGACGATCATGTCATCTTGAGAATATGTAAAACCCCCTTCCTAGAAAATCGTATACCCCTTTATTTATTAATTATTAATTAAATTATAGTAATTAGGTCTAAATAGGAGAAATAGATTTTTTAATAATTTTTATGTTAGGTGTTCGGGCACTTAGATGACTTATGGGACTATCAGGAATTTTTCGAAATTTATTCCATGTAGGAGACCCCTTGAGCAGTTGCTAGCCTAACGGTGTGCATTACCCTAATCTATAAATTTTCCTATGAGTATATATATTATATATATATATATATATATATATATATATATATATATATACAAATATATATATATATATGCATATATTACTCGGAAAAGAAAGAAAGGAAAAAGAATTATTTAATAGAAATTTAATAACACTAATAATAATATAATAATAATAATAATAACAAATAACCTACTTAGAATACACCCAGCAACTTTAGCATTTTGCTAAAGTACCTTAGCAACAACTTGCAATTCGGCTTAGTTGCTGAATGACCGCCCAATTCAGCCTATTACCCAGACCCGCCCTAGTTAGCTTCAGCGGCATTTGCCCGCGGAACCCGTCCGCTATTTCCCTCTCTTCTTATATAATATATATATATATATTAACTCCCAAAACCCTAACCTAAATCTTCAGACCCTCCTCTTCCCATCTAGAGCCGTCACCGCAGCCAGAGAAGCCCCACCAAGCCATCCAACCATCCCGTCGACGCCGACCTCGCGAACTGCAGTTTCCCACTCTAGGCACCTTCGCTCCGGCGTGTTTTTCCGTCGACTCGCTCGACCAAACGCTGTTTCATTTTTATAGGTATGATCACCCCTTAACCCTCTCCAATATTTTTTTTATAGCCAATCTCAGAAAACGTGTGCCCCTAGGTGAAAAACAGCGTCCAAAGCGGACGGACAGACCCAATTCTGGAATCGCAGAATTCCAGAATGACCACCCATATTGCCGAGTTCGTATCTCCCACCACAGAGATCCGAATTCGGTGATTCTTTTTTATACCTGTAGAATACCTGACCTAGTTTATTTTCTGTTAAATAACCCTATGCTATTAGTCGCTGTGGACATAGTTAAATTCGTCACAAAACTGCGCGCACCCAATTTTTTTGGTTTTCCAAAAGTTGGAAAACGGAGCGCGCCCCGCCAAACAGGACCGCCCCGCCGTGTACCAAGTGTACCGCATGGTGCACACAGCGTAACCGAATACGTAAAAATTTGTGGAGACTGATTCGGACGCGTGTACGCGCCGGAATCAGGCCGTATCTGCAGACACATTTCGTGTCGCAACTTTTGTGGAACTCGCACGTATTTTGTGCATGCTTGTCAGATTGCGACAAAATTTGTGCCACTGGACTCATGGTAACGCGCTAGTCCTGTGACCCAAATTTCACGCGATTCTGAGACGGTTGACCAAATCGCCAATTGGCGGGCCCCACAGTTGACTTTTTGGGCAAAATTCTGTTCGGCCCATCGGAATCCACATTTGGATATACCGTTGGGTTCGTATTGACATCTAGAGTTGTTTGACCTATAGTTTGTCCCATTTAGAGACTGTTACCCTTGACACATTTTTCGGTGCAAAGTGGGCCACACGTGGACCCCACTTTTATTCGGAATTACCGTTTTGTTTCTGTGTCCAAATTGGACGAAAGGGATGTGCTTTTTAGCTATTTTGCTCATTCCAGAAATGTTGGTGATGTTTATTTCAGCATCCGGAGACGTTTGTTCGGAGTCCTTAGTTCCAGATTCTGTGTCCTTGACAGTTGGGCGCGTACACTTTACAGATTTCTTGTCAGACAAGTATACATTGCCATTGTACTATTTTTTATATTCCATATGAGGCATGCATATTTATTTTCTGTTTATTTAGTTCATTTATTTTAAACTGCTATATAAACTGCGCGTCCAAGGAAACTTGGGTGCAACGACGGTGTCGTCGTACTATATTTTATTTATGTATATGCATTGGACCTAGTTTATGAGACTACCCCATTTTCATGAGGCATTTATGTTTCATTGGCCATGACACTATTCATACACGAGTGTGAGTCACATGTAGGACACGGACTTGCGTATTCGGCTGGCCACTGGTACGTATAGGTCGTGCGACGGATAGGGATAACTGCCAATAGAAACTTTGCATGCTAGTAGACCTGGCGGTTATTAGAGGTATTATCGTGTCATGGACATGACATGCTTAGAGCATTGGGTGGGGAGAACAACAAGTACCGCATTTGGGCTCCTTTGTACTTTCCTTGTGTAACCCGTACGCTCCGCCGGAGATACGCGGTCATGATGACCCCTATATATTATCATGGCGGGCCTCCGACGTTCGAAAGTCGTCGTGCCTTTGTAGGCCCCTGGATCTCCAAGAGAACTATGCCAATCCTATTTATGGCCAGAAAGCCCACTTGTTAGAAAGTTGTTCTCAAACTGCATTCACATAGATGGTTAGGCGACCCCAATGGATGTTTATTTTCAGTACTTTATTGGCATGTGCTTTTTGTATCTTGTTACGTCCCTCTGAGGACCTGGTCCCTTCCAGATATAGGTGAGCAGGAGTACCCGCAGGAGTATGGACCTGGACCTGATGCTACTTATCAGTCTGAGGAGATCTTACCTTCTGATTATATGTGATTCATTGCAGCTGTTTAGAGATTCTAGTTGCTATTCTTTTCTAGACATTTATTCTTATATTAGAGTTTATTCTCTTCTCTCTTTAGTAGTTTATTATAGTCGATTGGTAGTGGATTTGTTTTCACCCGACTATCACACTTTGAGATTACTATTTGAGACTGCTTCTTTGATATTCAGTTATTGATTTCCATTCTTCTATTATTTGTGCTGTGGATGAGATATAGAACTGCATGTGACTTGTTGTGACATATATTACCACTGTGGATTGAATATTCATGTACAGCGTACGTGTGTATATGGTTTCCATATATTAGAGTTCGTATACATACGGCTGGCGTGTTACGTATTCCTAGTCCTACGTATTTTGGGACTGGGACGTGACATGTTTTTGTGGTGGCCCATGCAGGTCAAGAATATATTGTCTCGGTTACGTGACTGTACCGAACAAGCCTGCGTATAGGAATAGAGTATAAGGATCTCATCCACGCTTGATTGAAACTCATCCTTCCTATTTAATACTTGCATCCTGTTTGATTCCTGTACTTTTTTTAATCATTTCGTACATCAACTGCAGAGAGATGGATTTGCAGAATGGATGTACTGCCGCCGATGGCGACGCAACTTCTGGAGTCAATGGTCAGACTTAAGGAAGGACCCCAACGATTCCTAGGCTTCCGGGGCCAGATGGACAGACTCACACCCCAGTTCCATCTGATCTTCCCGCTTCACCTATTGAGAACCTTCCACCAGCCCCAGTACCGCAAGATGGCCAAGCGCAGATGTTCTAATTCTTTCAGATGATGATACAGGAACAGAGGCAGCAGGCAGCCGAGCAGAGGCAGCAGGCAGTCGAGCAGAGACAAGAATTTTTGGCAGCACTGGAGAGGATGGCTGCACATGCTAATGTACCAGCCCAAACACTAGCTCCAGTACCTTGAGCTAAGGTTGGGTCAGTAAAGAATTTTGTTCAGATGGGTGCAAGGCAGTACAAGGGCACTGAGAGCCCGGAGGAGACCACCAACTGGATCACTCACACGCAGAAGCTACTGGAGGCATCGCAGTTACCGATGGACCTATGGATGACGGGTGTACGGACGCTTCTAGATGGTAATGTCCATCACTGGTGGGAATCCATGGAGCGCCAGTTGGGTACTTACCAGACTTGGGAGCAGTTCTTGGAGTTCTTTGAGGGAAAGTACTTCCCGGACACTGTCAGGGACACCTTGTATGATCAGTTTCTTCACTTAGAACAGGGGAACAGAACAGTGGACGAGTATGATGCCGAGTTTAGTTGACTCAGCAAATATGGCGCTGCTTTAATACCAAATGACTTGGCTAAGGCTAAGAGATTTTATCGAGGTCTGACCCAGGAGCTACAACATTATACAAGCTCGCAGTCTCGAGTCTCTTACGCTGAACTACTGACAGAGGCCAGATTTCAGGAAACCATTAGTAGAGGAAAGGGAGGTCAGCTGAGGACACAACAAGGATCAGCAAGGATACAGCAAGGACCAGCCAGGACACAACAGGAAGGACCTATCAGACGTCCTTTAGCACAGCAGCATCAGCAACACAGAACCGGACCATACCAGAATCCAGAGAAGCCCTACTGCAATTATTGTGGGAAACCCGGACATGTAGCGAGAGATTATCGGACTCGCTTGGGTCAGTGTCTGAGATGTGGCTCCGGGCAGCACATGGCGAGAGACTGCCCAATGCAGACATCGACACTCCCACCACCAGTTCAGAGACTAGCGCTTCCAGCACCGAAGCCAGCCCAACAGATGACCGAACCGGGAGCACCCCGTCCCCCAGCAGCAGGAGGAGTTCAGAGAGGACCCTCGCTACCCACTCAGGAGGAGCAGTATATGAGGACCGGACATGGACAGCCACAGAGGAACGGGAGAGCTTTTGCATTCGAGGTAGATGACCTAGATCATGAGGTGGATGTCATAGCAGGTATTACCCTTGCTTTTACTTTTCCTGCTGTGACATTATTTGATACGGGAGCCACCCACTCATTCATATCATCCAGTTTTATTGCCAAACACAATATTGCTTCTACACCATTATCTAGTTGTGTTAGAATACTTACCGGAGGAGGAGTTATACCAGTTAGTCGAGTTTGTAGATCGGGCCCTATAGTGATACGTGGCAGGGAGATGAATGCCCAACTCTTAGTCCTTCCTATGCCGTCTTTTGATATTGTGCTTGGAATGGACTGGCTGAGCAAGAACCATGCTTTCTTCGATTGCTTTGGAGGAAGCATTCTTTTTAAGGTACCAGGCCAGCCTGAACTTGAGTTTGCCCGAGGATCCACAGAAATCCTTGATGGTATGCAGCTCGCAATGGACGATGTTGTCTATCACCCTATTATTTCAGAATTTCTAGACGTCTTTCCAGAGGATTTGCCAGGACTACCCCCAGACAGAGACGTAGAGTTTTCAATTGAACTAGCACCCGGAGCAGCACCTATAGCATCGCATGTTTACAGACTGGCGAAGAAGGAGATGGACGAGCTGAAGGCACAGTTAAAAGAGCTAGAGGAGAAAGGTTTTATCCGACCGAGTGCATCACCCTGAGGAGCACCAGTGTTGTTTGTACCGAAGAAGGATGGGTCAGTGCGTATGTGCATTGACTACAGAGCCTTGAATGTAGTGACAGTGAAGAACAAATATCCATTACCATGCATTGATGACCTGTTTGATCAACTCAGTGGAGCTAAGGTATTCTCGAAGATAGATCTGAGATCGGGATATCACCAAGTGAAGGTACGGAAGCAGGACATTCCGAAGACCGTATTCAGAACAAGATATGGGCACTACGAGTTTTTGGTCATGCCATTTGGATTGACCAATGCTCCAGCGATCTTCATGGACTTGATGAATCGAGTCTTCCACCAGTACTTGGACCAGTTCGTGGTCGTCTTCATAGATGATATACTTGTCTATTCGAAGAGCCACGAGGAGCATGAGGAGCACCTGCGGATTATTCTAGAGACTTTGAGGAGATAGCAGTTATATGCTAAACTCAGCAAATATGAGTTCTTCTTGGACAGAGTATTATTTCTTGGATATGTTGTTACAGGAGATGGTATTTCTGTTGATCCAGAGAAGATCTCCGCAGTTGAGACATGCCTGTTCCTAAATCAGCAGCAGAGGTGAGGAGTTTCCTTGGACTTGCGGGATATTACCGACGGTTCGTGGAAAACTTCTCAAGGATAGCGGCACCTATGACTCGTCTGACTTGTAAGGATCAAAAATTCATATGGACTGACGAGTGTCAAGCAGCCTTTGAAGAGTTGAAGAAGCGACTGACTACAGCACCAGTATTGGCGATTCTGTCAGGATCAGGAGGTTACGTGATCTACAGTGACGCATCAGGGAAAGGCTTAGGATGCATATTGATGCAGCATGGCAAGGTGATTGCATATGCATCTAGGCAGTTACGAGTACATGAGAAGAATTATCCGACTCATGACTTGGAACTTGCAGCCATTGTATTTGCCCTGAAGCTATGGAGACATTACTTATATGGGGAACGAGTGGAGATCTATACAGACCACAAAAGCCTCAAGTACGTCTTCACGCAGAAGGAGTTAAATATGAGGCAACGTCGATGGCTCGAGTTAATGAAAGATTTCGAGATAGAGCTACATTATCATCCAGGCAAGGCTAACGTGGTAGCAGACGCGTTAAGCCGGAAGCCAGCAGCTTACTTCTTGACAGCACAGAGGGAACTTTTGGAGGACTTGCAAGAGCTTGGCATTGAAGTGATAGTGCCCAAAGCAGATGGGATACTAGCCAACTTACAAGTTCAATCATCATTGGTAGAGAGGATTAAGGCATCTTTGCCTACAGATGCCAGATTCAGAAGACTAAAGGAAAGGACAGAGGCCGAAGAGCAGACCGGATTGCGCATTCATGAGGATGGAATATTACGATGTGGTGATCGTCTTTATGTTCCAAATGGAGAGATTCGACAGGATCTGATGACAGAGGCTCATAGTTCGATCTATTCTATTCATCCTGGAGGCACCAAGATGTATCGTGACTTACGACAGCATTTTTGGTGGCATGGGATGAAGAGAGAGATAGCTCATTTTGTAGCTAAATGTCTGGTATGTCAACAAGTGAAGGCGGAGCACCAGAGGACAGCAGGATTATTGTAACCACTTCCGATTCCAGAGTGGAAGTGGGAGCACATCACTATGGACTTCGTCATGGGTTTTCCCAAGAGCCCAAGTGGAAGAGATACAGTGTGGGTAATAGTGGACCGACTCACCAAGTCAGCCCATTTTATACCTTTTAGAGTGGGTCAGTCTACAGAAGCTTTAGCTGATTTATATATGAGGCAGATTGTGAGATTGCACGGCATACCAGTCAGCATTGTATCGGACAGAGATTCGCGCTTCACATCGCACTTTTGGAGGAGCATGCAAGAGAGTCTTGGTACTCGTCTGAAGTTCAGTACATCTTATCACCCGCAGACAGATGGGCAGTCGGAGCGTACTATTCAGACCTTGGAGGACATGTTGAGAGCTTGCATGTTAGACTTTGGAGGATTATGGGAGGACCACCTACATCTTGTAGAGTTTTCTTACAACAATAGCTATCAAGCGAGTATTCAGATGGCTCCGTTTGAAGCATTGTATGGAAGAAAATGTAGGTCTCCTGTGTGTTGGAGTGACGTGAGAGAACGTCAGATTTTGGGACCCGAGTTGGTGGTCAACACCGTAGAGATAGTCAAGAAGATTCAGGGACACTTGCGAGCAGCACAAGACAGGCAGAAGCAGTGGGCAGACCTTCATCGTCGTCCCTTGGAGTTCAAAGAGGGCGATCACGTTTTCTTGAGGATATCACCGACCAGAGGCACCATCCGATTTGGAGGGTACGACAAGTTGAGTCCAAGGTATATTGGACCATTTGACGTGCTCGAGAGAGTTGGAGAGGTGGCATATCGACTTGCGCTACCACCTTCACTGGAGGGAGTACATGACGTATTCCATGTGTCGCAGCTCAGGCGATACGTGGCAGACAGCAGTCATGTTCTCGACCATTTAGAGATCACCATTGGGCCGAGCTTGTCTTACCAAGAGCAACCCGTGGGAATCCTTGATCGTCGAGAGAAGGTATTAAGGAACCAGTCTATTCCCTTGGTTCGCGTAGCATGGAGGCATGGCGCGCTAGGAGAATCAACTTGGGAGCGCGAGGACGACATGCGCAAGCGTTTTCCGAACCTATTCGCAGACCAAGGTATAAATTTACATTGTTAATTTATATCTTATACCATCCTTGCATTCTATCGTGGCTTAATTTTAATTTCGAGGACAAAATTTTTATAAGTTGAGTAGAATGTAAAACCCCCTTCCTAGAAAATCGTATACCCCTTTATTTATTAATTATTAATTAAATTTTAGTAATTAGGTCTAAATAGGAGAAATAGATTTTTTAATAATTTTTATGTTAGGTGTTCGGGCACTTAGATGACTTATGGGACTATCAGAAATTTTTCGGAATTTATTTCATGTAGGAGACCCCTTGAGCAGTTGCTAGCCTAACGGTGTGCATTACCCTAATCTATAAATTTTCCTATGAGTATATATATTATATATATACAAATATATATATATATATATATATATATATATATATATATATATATATATATATATATATATATATATATGCATATATTACTAGGAAAATAAAGAAAGGAAAAAGAATTATTTAATAGAAATTTAATAACACTAATAATAATAATAACAAATAACCTACTTAGAATACACCCAGCAACTTTAGCATTTTGCTAAAGTACCTTAGCAGCAACTTGCAATTCGGCTTAGTTGCTGAATGACCGCCCAATTCAGCCTATTACCCAGACCCGCCCTAGTTAGCTTCAGCGGCATTTGCCCGCGGAATCCGTCCGCTATTTCCCTCTCTCTTCTTATATAATATATATATATATATATATATATATATATATATATATATATATGTATATATATATATATATATATATATATATATGTATATATATATATATATATATATATATATATTAACTCCCAATACCCTAACCTAAATCTCCAGACCCTCCTCTACCCATCTAGAGCCGTCACCGCAGCCAGAGAAGCCCCACCAAGCCATCCAACCATCCCGTCGACGCCGGCCTCGCGAACTGCAGTTTCCCACTCTAGGCACCTTTGCTCCGGCGTATTTTTCCGTCGACTCGCTCGACCAAACGTTGTTCCGTTTTCATAGGTATGATCACCCCTTAACCCTCTCCAATATTTGTTTTATAGCCAACCTCGGAAAACGTGTGCCCCTAGGTGAAAAACAGCGTCCAAAACGGACGGACAGACCCAATTCTGGAATCGCAGAATTCCAGAATGACCACCCATATTGCCGAGTTCGTATCTCCCACCACAGAGATTCGAATTCGGTGATTCTTTTTGATACCTGTAGAATAACTGACCTAGTTTATTTTCTATTAAATAACCCTATGCTATTAGTCGCTGTGGACATAGTTAAATTAGTCACAAAACTGCGCGCACCCACTTTTTTCGGTTTTCCAAAAGTTGGAAAATGGAGCGTGCCCCGCCAAACGGGACCGCCCCGCCGTGTACCAAGTGTACCGTATGGTGCACACAGCGTAACCGGACATGTGAAAATTTGTGGGGACTGATTCGGACGCGTGTACGCGCCGGAATCAGGCCGTATCTGCAGACACATTTCGTGTCGCAACTTTTGTGGAACTCGTACGTATTTTGTGCACGCTTGTCAGATTGCGACGACACTTGCGCCACTGGACTCGTAGTAATGCGCTGGTCCTGTGACCCAAATTTCACACGATTCTGAGACAGTTGACCAAATCGCCAATTGGCGGGCCTCATAGTTGACTTTTTGGGCAAAATTCTGTTCGGCCCATCGGAATCCACATTTGGACATACCGTTGGGTTCGTATTGCATTCTAGAGTTGTTTGACCTATAGTTTGTCCCATTTAGAGACTGTTACCCTTGACACATTTTTCGGTGCAAAGTGGGCCACACGTGGACCCCACTTTTACCCAAAATTACCGTTTTGTCCCTGTGTCCAAATTGGACGAAAGGGATGTGCTTTTTAGCTATTTTGCTCATTTCGAAAACGTTGGTGATGTTTATTTCAGCATCCGGAGACGTTTGTTCGGAGTCCTTAGTTCCAGGTTCTGTGTCCTTGACAGTTGGGCGCGTACACTTTACAGATTTCTTGTCAGACAAGTATACCTTGCCATTGTACTATTTTTACATTCCATATGAGGCATGCATGTTTATTTTCTGTTTATTTAGTTCATTTATTTTAAACTGCTACATAAACTGCGCGTCCAAGGAAACTTGGGTGCAACGACGGTGTCGTCGTACTATATTTTATTTATGTATATGCATTGGACCTAGTTTATGAGACTACCCCATTTTCATGAGACATTTATGTTTCATTGGCCATGACACTATTCATACACGAGTGTGAGTCACATGTAGGATACGGACTTGCGTATTCGGCTGGCCACTGGTACGTATAGGTCGTGCGACGAATAGGGATAACTGCCAATAGAAACTTTGCATGCTAGTAGACCTGGCGGTTATTAGAGGTATTATCGTGTCATGGACATGACATGCTTAGAGCATTGGGTGGGGAGAACAACAAGTACCGCATTTGGGCTCCTTTGCACTTTTCTTGTGTAACCCGTACGCTCCGCCGGAGATACGCGGTCATGATGACCCCTATATATTATCATGGCGGGCCTCCGACGTTCGAAAGTCGTCGTGCCTTTGTAGGCCCCTGGATCTCCAAGAGAACTATGCCAATCCTATTTATGGCCAGATAGTCCACTTGTTAGAAAGTTGTTCTCAAACTGCATTCACATAGATGGTTAGGCGACCCCAATGGATGTTTATTTTCAGTACTTTATTGGCATGTACTTTTTGTATCTTGTTACGTCCCTCTGAGGACCTGGTCCCTTCCAAATATAGGTGAGCAGGAGTACCCGCAGGAGTATGGACCTGGACCTGATGCTACCTATCAGTCTGAGGAGATCTTACCTTCTGATTATATGTGATTTATTGCAGCTGTTTAGAGATTCTAGTTGCTATTCTTTTCTAGACATTTATTCTTATATTAGAGTTTATTCTCTTCTCTCTTTAGTAGTTTATTATAGTCGATTGGTAGTGGATTTGTTTCCACCCGACTATCACACTTTGAGATTACTATTTGAGACTGCTTCTTTGATATTCAGTTATTGATTTCCATTCTTCTATTATTTGTGCTGTGGATGAGATATAGAACTGCGTGTGACTTGTTGTGACATATATTACCACTGTGGATTAAATATTCATGTACAGCGTACGTGTGTATATGGTTTCCATATATTGGAGTTCGTATACATACGGCTGGCGTATTACGTATTCCTAGTCCTACATATTTTGGGACTGGAGCGTGACAGAATATCACCTACTAAAGACACCATTCGATTCGGAGGACGCAGCAAGTTGAGTCCAAGGTATATTGGACCAGTGACGTGCTAGAAAGAGTGGAAGTATTCCACGTGTCGTAACTCAGGCGATATGTGACAGACAGCAGTCATGTTCTCAACCATTCGGAGATCACCGTTAGGCCGAGCTTGTCGTATCAGGAGCAGCCCGTAGAAATCCTTGATCATCGAGAAAAGGTATTGAGGAATTAGTCTATTCCCTTGGTTCGCGTGGCATGGAAGCATGGCGCGCCAGGAAAATCTACTTGGAGCGTGTGGACGACATACGTAAACGTTTTTCGAACCTATTCGTAAACCAAGATATAAATTACTTTGTTAAATTATATCTTATGCCGTCTTTGACTACTACCGTGGCTTAGTTTTAATTTCGAGGACGAAATTTTTATAAGTTGGGTAGATTGTAAACCCCCTCGACCAGATTTCAGTATTTTTAGGATTATTTTAGCAATTTAGGATTTATGGCAATATTTTAATTTATTTTCCTATATATCCTGTTGACTTGTGCACCTGTCAATCTCCTAATTATTTGGAGCTTTAGCTTGACTGTTATCCCCGAACAAAGTTCACATATCTGTCCTAGACATGCCAGACTATTATCCTGTACTTTGTGCAACTCCCAGATACTCTGTTTTGAGCCTCGTATGAGACGCACAAATATTGTTACAATCGTCCGTATTTATTCCCTATTTAATTTCCTGCTCTATACCCATCTCTGTACCCCTAGGGATTTGAGGCCCAACCTGCACCTGTTTTGCCCAGACAAAAATACGTTAATCTTCTACACTGAGTATACTACATTTAGTGTATTAACACCGTAGAAAATTATGACCCTACCTGCCTCTAAATAATTAGAGAACACCGTGCGTAGTATTTATTAATTAATTAAATACGATGGCCCGTATCACCCAGAAACCAGGCCCAGCCCCTGCCCAGACTCACCCCTACCCCCTCGGGACCCTCACACAGCTTTTTCCTTAAATTCTGTGAATTTTAGAATTTTCAGGAATCGGGTGTTTTTCCAGACAATTTCGTAATTGCACAATTTCCCAAACTAGGACTTTACGAAATTTATGAAATTACAGGGACTTTCCTGCAAATTACAGTGCAAGGTGTCACCCCCTCATTGGCCGGTGAACCTGCGCCGTCCATTTGGAGACGGGACCCACCCGAAAAGATCCCGAAAATATCCCAAAATATTATTAAAATATCTATAGATTTTTTACATATTAAATTAATATAATTTTCTATAAAATAAAAAGAAAAAGAAAATAAAATAAAAAAAACCTAAACCCAACCCCTACCCAGCCCGCAGACCCCCCCCCCCCCCCGCCGGCGAGCTCCCCGCCGGAGCCGACCCCCCCGTCCCCTGGCCGGAGCCGAGCCCCCGCTGGCCCCCGACCCTCCCTCTCTCCTCCTCCTATTCTCCTCCTCCTCCCCGCCTGTGCGTCCCCGCGGTCGCCGGAGCAGCTCCACCGACCCTTCCCCCGCGGCGGCCGCCCTCCGCCACCCGACGCCTCTGCCTCCGCCTCCCCCTCGACTTCCCGACCTCCTCCTCTTCCTCCGCCTTCCGTCGACCCCTTCCCCCTCGATTTCCCTACGCATCCAGCAGCTCCTCCTCCTCCCCTTCTTCTCCACCTCGACCCCCCCTCCGCCAGCGACTCCTCCGCCACTTCGACGAACACGACCCCGCACCACCTCTCATCTCTCCCTGATCTCCTCCGCCCGCCACCCTCGATCTCCTCCACCACCTCCCAGCCATCCCGGCTCGACCCCGCAGCGCCGAGCAGCACCCCCTGACCCAGCTCCTCCGTCGACGAGCAGACGACCCCGGAGCCCTAGCCGCAGCGGCTCCGGACCACCCCGCAACGACGCCGGACCCGAGAAAACCGGACACAGCGGCTGGACACAGCCCGGACACGATCAGCGTCGTGTCAAATCTCTTCTCGGACACGAAAAAATTCAGTTTCCACGGAGCCTTGTTCAGGTATATTTTTCTCTCACTTCGTAGCTCTGTTTTCAATTCCGTCTGTTGTATCGCGTAGGCTGTGTGATCCCCTCGATGCCCGTGCAAACCGCTCGGAGCATCGCGTCATGTGGCGATCGCGAACCGCGATCCAAAAACAGAAAAAACAACGACCCGATTCACCCCGGAACTGAGTACGCCCCGCCAAACGAGACGACTTGGTCGCACGCGGTCTTTACCAAAACGTGCGCGACGTTGATACGGACGTGTAGGAGTTCGGAGAAGTTGATTTGGATGTGCGTGCACACCGGAATCAACGCGTATCCGCCGACACCGCCCCGTATCCGTCAGTTCTGGAACATGCTGCAACTTTGTGTACACACGTCGGATCAAAATAAAACTTGTACCATCGGACTCATAGCAATACGCTGGTCCTGTGAGCCAAGTTTGGTTCGATTCTGAGAACATTGACAGAATCCCGTATCATGGGTCCCACAAGCTCTACTTGACGGGCGATTTTGTGACCGGCTCATCGAAATCCAATTCTGGAAGTTCCGTTGGGTTCGTATCGACGTTCTGGACCTGTTGACACTAAGTTTAGCGAATTTGGAGACCTTTGACCCTGACACGTTTTTTGGTGCAAAGCGGCCCACATGTGGACCCCGCTTTGACCGAAAACTGTCATTTTTGTCCCTGTGTCCAAATTGGACTTAAGGACAGGCGTTTCTAGCTATTTGATATTTTCTGAGACTGTTGGTGATGTTTATTTCAGCATCCGGAGACTTT
Source organism: Iris macrosiphon (assembly GCA_036927795.1). NCBI lineage: Eukaryota > Viridiplantae > Streptophyta > Magnoliopsida > Asparagales > Iridaceae > Iris > Iris macrosiphon. The sequence goes on along the minus strand of JAYESA010000003.1, from coordinate 192,427,893 downwards.
CATTCTGAGGCCATAGTTTCTGACTTCTTGGTATTTGACATCTGGACATTATATTTTGCAGCTCTTGCCAGGCAAATATACCTTGCCTTGATGTACTATTTAAATTCAGTTATTGCTAGTTACATGTTTATCTATTTTTATATTATATAAATGTGCGCGTCCGAGAAAACTCGGGTGCAGTCAACAAAGGAGTTGACGTTAGGACTTGTGTCTGACCTAATGTCTAGTAGACCCACCTAAAGTTGTGAAGTTATTGATATAACTTCTCAGACCTTGACACGTATCATTACACGTCACAGAGTGAGTACATGTAGGGACGCGTGCCTCATGCGCGACTGGCCATCAGTGTGAGCAACACGTGTAGCGGTATTTAGCTCAGTTGTTTATTTTATTGAGACTTGCATCATAGTTCGAGATGTCCACGTCATTTTTACGACTTGTATATCTATATTGGGCGGAAAAGATTACTAGTAGGCGTATGGGACACCCCCCCCTCCATGATGTTATATCCTTCGTACCATGCCCCTCATGGTCGATTGCAGAGTGCCCATGCGTCTGGGGGCATATGACACATATACTAGCCAGTCATGACGATTGGTGAATTACGTCAGCATATGTTTAGCCGACACATTCCCATGCGTACTACCAGGTCTTTAAATTGTATTCATTTAGATGGTTAGCACACCCCATTTATTTATTTATTCAGTATTTACATTATGGCATGTTATTTTTATGTATCTTGCTATGTCCCTCTGAGGACCTGGTTCCCTGCCAGGTGTGTATGTTCTTGAGTAGTCGCAGGAGCGCAGATCCGGACAGGCTACTTATTTTCCGAGGAGGTCTTCTCTTCGAGACTCGTGATTGTCAGATGTTGTTCTTTATGGTGTGTATTCTGGTTCCTTTTATATTCTATTTCGGCAGTGGATTTGTTTCCATCCGACTGTCGTTCTTTAGGCACTTTATTTTGAGATCTAGTTACCTGGTTTATGTTTATTCATATTTGACTTCTGTGGATGAGATTTAGATATTACCCTGTATCTTGTGATTAATTATACCACTGGTGAATTATTGTTCATTATACAGCGTACGTACGTATATATGGTTTCCATATATTAGAGTTGCCATATATACGGGCGGCTAGCATAGTTACGTATCCTAGTCCTACGTATTTTGGGACTGGGGCGTGACAGTTAATAATCTAGGGTTATTTAACAAAAATTAAACTAGGTCAAGTGGTCTACGAATACCATAAAGAATCATCAAATTCGGATCTCTGTGGTGGGAGAAACGAATTCGGGAACATGGGTGATCACCGCAGTTTTCTGCGATCCCAGAAATTGGTCTATTTCTGCCAACTTTGGCACTATTTTTATCTATGGTTACGCGTTGTTCAAGGTCTACTATCACACAAATAAGGAAGAGGGTTAAGGGGTGAGCATATCGGTGAAGACAGGGTGGCGTTTGGTTGAGCGAGGCGACGGAAAACAACTCTGGAACATAGGTACCTAACTGCGAAAATCTGCAGTACGCGGGGTGTGCGGGGTCGCGGTCGTCGGGATTGGTTTGGACGGCCTGGCGGGGTTCTCTGGCTGTGGTGGTGTGGCGCCCCGTTCCCCCTATTCGGGGAGCGCGGCTAAGAAATACAAGACGGTATCGTTCGATCGGGATAGATTGAAACAAGAACCCATCCTTTTTTTGGATTTGCTTCTTCGGAATCGATTTCCATATTCAGTGGACCGTGCCCCCGGGATTGACTTAGCGGCAGAGTCAGGAGGGATATCTCCGCTGCATCTTTTGTTGCCTAGTTTTCGCTGTCGCTTGTTGCTTTCGTACTTTGAGTTGGTTTTCGGATTTGCTTGAGATTTCTTGAACGGTTTCAGTGGATTTCATTGTTTTCGTTCTTCGAACTGTACTTCAATTCCGATAATGGAAAGAGAGGAAGAGGTATTGATCAGCTGTTCATGGCAATGCAGGTGATCCAGCAGTAGGCGCCGCTCGAACGGACTCCTAAAGCATCTCTTTCCTTCTTCCTTCCAACTACTAAGTGAGTGGCTACCATCCCGATTAGCTAGCCCTTCTTGCTAGTCTTCACATCTGAATCTTGAAATCGTACTTGACCCGATCAAACGATACCAAGTAATAACTAAAAGATATCAAGATAATAAGGGAATAGACTTGGATCAGTATGCTTGTCAATGAAACTTGTGAACGGTTACTTACTTACATGCTTGTTCGTTTGAATTGTTCATCATATGCATAAATACAAGTTAGATGCTTACTTCTTCTATAAATATGCTATATGTAGAACACTCTTTGCCATGCAATAATTGATCAGGTAGGCTATGCAAAATAAACCATACAATGCTACATATCTCCTGATTTCATTGCCTCAGTTACATAAATGGTAAACTTAACACAAACGCCGTTGATCACGGACAACTTGTGCAGAAGGCCTTCGGGTTCCTGCGGACGGTTGTTGGGGCACTGGCACCGATCCGATCCGGACGGAACTTCATGATAGTCTCATGTCCCGGACAGGATTATGTAGCGCCTCCATTACTTCGTTGCATACCATCCTTGCCCATAGACTATAACGTCCATTATGGCATCAAGCCAGTGATCCCCTCGTATATTTAAACCTATTGTAACTAACTTGTGTCTTCTTGGCAGGGAAGGCAGGGTAAGTATTATACAGGTGGTTCAGACGGAGAGGTAAATATCACCGAGCGGTGGCAGGTTATTTCATTAATTTCTATATCTATTGCTTGCTGTAAAATGAACTAAGCCAAGATAGAAAGACCACAATAAATATGCATGCTTCATTAAAATAATGTGTTAATTGGTATAGTTGGGTTAGCTTGCCTTCACCAGTACGTTTCGATGTACTGACCCTCGTTGAAACAGGTTCCCCGCGCTAAGGAGAACCAAGCGAGGAGCAGGAGACAAACCCCCAATCCAGTCCAGCTGTAGGCACGTCTTGACCGTGCCACCTTTTGAAGTATTTTGTAGAAGAAGTTAGCCACCAAGCGAGTATGCAGCTTTGGGGCAAGGCCGTCATTCCAACCGGAGGTCTTATATTTTGAGTTGTAGTAAATGATGTAATGTACAGGACTGCTATCTCATTTTGTGTCAACACTTTTGTAAGCCCATGGAGGCAAATCCTTATGACCCAGTTCAAGGAGTTTGTAATAGATGTTCATATTATCAATAAAGAGAACTTTTCCATGCTTCAATCTGTGTTTCAATTTATCTGCGTACTCTGAATATGTGCTCGCTATGCAAAACAAAAATACTTAGCCTTGTGCGGGCGCAACCTAGGCCCACACGGCGGTCACGCCCGGAGGACGACTATCGATTCCACGGAATCGGGGCGTGACAAGTTGGTATCAGAGCACAGCTTCAAAGTTCCTTTGACTCTTGAACTGGAAAAGTTTCCTTAGCGATAAATTCCTGTGCGAACTCCTGAACTCGTTAAGGCCAAAATGAGATACGTTCATGCAATAAGTCCATAATACCTTATGATCCTGATGTAATTTACCTTCTTTTGAAGGAATGACGCAAGCGCAACCATCAGCGCTAGCACCAGGCGAGACACGGGCTCAGGAGAGCAGCTCCGGCACATCAGCCAGCTCTCGGAGCCAACGGGGCATGTCTCGAGCCGATCCGCTTCAGCAGGTGATGCAAATGTTAGAAGCACAATGACAGAGAGATGATGCCCGCCAAGCCAAGTTCGAGAGCAATCTAGAGGCCCGACTCTTAGTCCAACAAAAGCAGGTAGATACCCTACAGCAGCTTGTTCATAATATGGCCTCCAACCAGTCCACAGCGACAGCAGCGACTCCGGTGGAACAACCAATGCTTGAAGTCGAGACACCGCTAGCGCCAAGGACGAGAGAAGTGACTGCCTTCACCTTTGGTAACTTCAAGAAGGTCTGCAATACGCCATTTAAAGGGACTGAGGACCCAATCGTGGCCCTAGATTGGCTCACCGAGCTTGAAGACCATTTTTCTGTCCTAGAAGTGCCTGAAGACAAGCGCGTCGCATGTGCCCAACTACAGCTTTGCCTCAATACGCACGACTGGTGGGACGTGCATCGACGATCTCTTCAACTTGGCCATAGAGAGGAGGCGATCGCGTGGACGACTTTTCGTGCTGCGTTTGAGGAGGAGTTTATACCTCCGCCTGTACGCCGTCAGAGAGAAAATGAGTTTGTACAACTACGGTAGGGCAGCATGACGGTAAAGCAATACTCTGCAGAATTCAACAAACTGGCAAAATTTGCTAGTTTATATCTACCCGACGCAGCGAGTCATGCCAGACGATTCGAAGGGGGGCTATGCCCTGGAATCCATGCGCACGTAGTCGTTCCACAGTATCATACAATACGGGAAGTCTTAAACCATGTCCTCTCCCTCGAACCGCAGTATCCTCACGTTGCTGCCGGCGCTGTGCAAACTTCCAATCACAAACGCCAAGGCAATGATAGAGGAAACACCGCTGCAAAGCGCCCTAACAACGGCGGTTCAAAAAAGGGAAACCCAGGGCCACCATGTTCCTTCTGCGGAAAGCTCTACCATACGGCCGAGAAATGCCGTCAGAAACTAGGCTTATGCCTCATTTGTGGATATGCGAACCACGGGATTAGTGATTGTCCTCAGAGCCACCACAATCGTCGCACTCAACAACCAAATCAGACTGCGGCAAATCAGGGCAACAGAGCTGCGCCTCAGCAAGGGCGTAATCAGGCTCAAGACCGGGTCTATACCATGACACGGGAGAAGCTTTGGCCTCGGACACCATGGTGTCAGGTACTTTGTTTTTCAATAACATACCTGCTCGTGTTCTTTTTGATTCTGGTGCAACACATAGCTTTATTTCTACAAACTTTACCACGGAGAACAATATAGAAATGACTCCATTGCATTTAGATTTAAGTGTTAGCACCCCATCCGGTATAAAAATACCAGTCCGTTCAGTCTGCCAAGGTGGTTACGTCTGTATTGGAGGAAGAAAACTATCGCTTGATGTTTTAGTCCTAGATGTTCGGGACTACGATATCATTTTGGGAATAGATTGGCTCGGTGCCTGCGCGGCAACTATAGAGTGTGCAGAGAAACGCATCCTTTTTCGTCTGCCTGGAGAAGCCGAATTTTGTTACACTAGTAGTCCAGCGAAGGATGCGACCAGGGCCTGCATGGTGATATCTGCAACATCTGCTCGGCGAATGCTCCACTCGGGCTGCGAGGGATTTCTAGCGTCGGTTCGGGACACACGGCAGGACTACGCAAACTTCGAGTCTACTTCCGTTGAGGCGGAGTTCCCCGATGTGTTTCCGAGCGAACTACCCGGCATGCCGCCCGACCGAGAGATTGAATTCACCATCGATACATTTCCAAACACGCAGCCGATTTCCAAGCCTCCGTACAGAATGGCTCCTGCAGAGCTGAAGGAGTTAAAATATCAACTACAAGAATTACTTGATCATGGGTTCATCCGTCCGAGCGTGTCTCCTTGGGGTGCGCATGTGCTCTTCGTGAAGAAGAAAGATGGAACTCTACGCCTCTGCATAGACTACAGGGAATTGAACAAAGTCACAATCAGAAACAAATATCCTCTGCCACGGATAGATGACTTGTTTGATCAGCTACAGGGGGCAGCAGTGTTTTCAAAAATTGATCTTCACTCGGGTTATCACCAGCTGAAGATTAAGCCAGAAGACACGCCGAAGACCGCTTTTCGAACCCGCTACGGACATTACGAGTTTTTAGTGATGTCGTTTGGACTGATAAATGCACCTGCTGCATTCATGGATGTAATGAATCGTGTATTTCGGTCTTTCATCGATAAATTCATGGTGGTTTTTATCGATGACATCTTGGTGTACTCGAAGACTAGGGATGAGCACGCAGGACACCTACGGATGGTGCTGCAGACCCTTCGAGACAACAAGTTGTATGCCAAACTGAGTAAATGCGAATTTTGGTTAGACAACATTTTCTTTTTGGAACATATCATCTCTTCGGAAGGCATTTCAGTTGATTCGAAGAAGGTAGAAGCCATTACCCAGTGGAAACGTCCGGAGTCAGCTAGCGATATCCAAAGTTTTCTTGGACTGGCAGGCTACTACCGCAGGTTTATACAAAATTTTGCTAGAATTGCTTCGCCCTTGACTCAGCTCACACGGAAGGGTGCAAAGTTTACTTGGACGGACGACTATGAAGCTTCGTTTGCGGAGTTAAAGCAGCGCCTCGTCTCTGCCCCAATTCTCACTCTGCCGAACGGACAGGATGATTTTAAAATATATAGTGATGCATCAGATAAAGGACTGGGATGTGTTCTAATGCAGAGGAATAAGGTGATAGCCTTCGCGCCGAGGCAGTTAAAGCCTCACGAGAAGAACTATCCGACTCATGATTTAGAACTGGCTGCGGTAGTGTTTGCGCTGAAGCTGTGGCGCCACTACCTTTATGGTGTACCGTGTGAAATCTATACGGACCATAAAAGCTTGAAATAACTGTACACACAAAATGTCACGCCCCAGTCCCAAAATACCGTGGGACTAGACACGTGGCAATGGCCAGCAGTACGCACCGATGGACCAACTCAACATAATGGATCCATCAGGGCATACTTCAGCTGTAAAACAAGTCTACGACAATCATGGCACAACTAATCTCATCCACACAAGATATAGAATATGATCCACAGAATAAATAAGAAATATAAATCATCAGCAAGTCTCACAAAGTACTTCGGGGAACAACCCGATAAATATCTAGTACAATGGTTCAACAGACCAGAAAGTAAATGACTGAAATAAATAATAAAAACTGAGCATGAACATGGATGCTCAAGAGAAATCTTCAGCTAAGACCTCGTCCTCGGATGGTGGTACAGCTCCTGGATCAGCTCCTACTCCGGTCCCGTAAACCTCGGGATAAACCTCGTCTGCAAAATCTGGGGACAAAATCCGGATCCAGGTCCTCAGGGGACATAGCAAGGTACAAGAAAGCTCATGCCAATAAATAAATAAACAGTGCAGCAAATAAATAACTAAATGAAACAATGGGGTAAATATGTAACCATCTAAGTAAAATGCAAGTGAGAGCAGCACGAATACTCAGGCTGAGACCACTACAAGCTCTGTGTCTGGGAGCCGGTAGCAGCAATAACTATGTGTTTACTATGTGTTTACTATGTTTTATATATATATAATCAGCCTGTAGCCTGTGTGTCTCTCCCCACCCAATGTAACCACGCATATCTTGTCCATAACGTCTCATGTCCATGTCAAGCGCGATCATAGCTAAATGCAACAAGTCATAATGCATATAGAATATAAAATCTATGTCAAGTCCTGTATCCTATACAGAATCACCACAAATATCTCGGAAAAATCCTATCTCATGAATAGTGTCAAGTGTCCTGGGTCATATGGTACTTGATAAGACAAGTACGAGAATATAAAGTGTCACGGATGTCCATCTCTAGATGACCGTACCCAACACTGCGTACAGTGTCGGCACCCGACTGATAATTGGACGCTAAGTACGTCACACGGTCCTAGGTTGAGCATGCACAGCAATATATTTAAAGCAAGGAAAATAGATAACTAAGCTGCAGAGTTTGGCAAGGTACACTTGCCTGATGTTTGAATATCAACTGTCGTCCTGGTATCGGTGGATCCGGTAGGCACTACTCCAAAAGCTGTAATAAACATCACCAATAGTCTCAGAAGGTATCAAACTGCTAGAAATGCCTGTCCTTACGTCCAATTTGGACACAGGGGCAAAAAGGTCATTTTCGGGCCAAAGCGGGTCCACATGTGGGCCACTTCGCACCGAAAAGCGTGCCGAGGGTAACAGTCTCTAAATGGGACAAACTATGGGTCAAACAACTCTAAATGTCAATACGATCCCAACGGTATGTCCAAATTTAGATTCCGATGAGCCGAACATAATTTGGTCCAAAAGTCAACTGTGGGGCCCGCCAATTGGCGATCTGGTCAACCGTCTCAGAAATGCGTAAAAATTGGGTCACAGGACCAGCGTGTTACCACGAGTCCAGTGGCGTAAGTTTCGTCGCAATCTGACAAGCGTGCACAAAATACTCGCGAGTTCCACAAAAGTGACGACACGAAATGTGTTCGCGGATACGACCTGATTCCGGCGCGCACACGCGTCCAAATCAGTCCCCATGAATTTTCACGTGTCCCGTTATGCTGCATGCACCATTCGGTATACTTGGCACACGGCGGGGCGGTCCCGTTTGGCGGAGCGCGCTCCGATCTCCAACTTTTAGAGAACCGGAAAAAGTGGGTGCGCACAGTTTTGTGACGACTACAATTTTGTCCACAGCAACTAATAGCACAAAGTTATTATACAGAAAATAAACTAGGTCATGTAATCTACAGGTATCAGAAAGAATCATCGAATTCGGATCTCTGTGGTGGGAGATACGAACTCGGCAATATGGGTGGTCATTCTGGAATTCTGCGATTGCAGAATTCTGTCTGTCCGTCCACTTTGGACGCTGTTTTTCACCTAGGGGCACACGGAATCTGAGGTTGACTATAAAACAAGTATTGGAGAGGGTTGAGGGAAGATCATACCTATGAAAACGGAACCGCGTTTGGTCGAGCGAGTCAATGGGAAATTACGCTGGAGCGAAGGTGCCTCGAGTGGGAGACTACTGTTCGCGATGTCGGCGTCGACGGGATGGTTGGATGGCTTGGGGAGGCTTCTCTGGCTGCGGTGACGGCTCCAGATGGGAAGATGAATTCTGGAGTTTTAGGTTAGGATTTTGGGGAGCTAATCATATATATATATATAATATATATTAGGAGAGAGAGAGGGTTAGTTAATTGGAGGCGGGTTGAGTGGGCCGGGTGAATAGGGATTCTCGGATTTTAATGCTCGCTGAAGGGAGGGTTGAACGCCTAAGGTGAAGGGTGAAGTGCTTCTCAGCAACTTGCTGGGAAGTTAGCAAGTTTCCATGAATATCATTATTACTATATTACTGTTAGTATATTACTAAGTTATTATTATTATTATTATATTATTCTATTAACTTAATTCTTTTCATTTCTTTTCTTTAAAATATATATACATATATATTTGTATATATATATATATATATATATATACTCATAAGAAAATTTTATATAATAGGGTATTGCACATCGCTAGGCTAGCAACTGCTCAAGGGGTCTCCTACATGGAATAAATTTTGAAAAATTCCTGATGGTCCCACAAGTCCTCTAAGTGTCCGAACACCTAACATAAAAATTATTAAAAATCTATTTCTCCTATTTGGACCTAATTACTATATAATAATAATAATTAATAAATAAAAAGGGTATATACGATTTTCTAGGAAGGGGGTTTTACACAAAAAGATTTGAATCTTCGGCAGCGGCGATGGCTTGAACTCCTTAGCGACTTCGATCTCATGATCAGGTACACGCCTGAAAAGGGAAACGTAGTAGCTGACGCACTGAGTCGAGTGTTTGTAGGGAGTTTAGCTATTGATGATAGGCTGCGCCGAGATCTTGAATCACTGGATATTACACTGAAAATAAGATATAAGAAGTGGGCGCAAGTAGCACAACTGCTCCTCGAACCCGACTTGTTACATAAAGTGAAGGCCGCTCAGAAGGACGACCCGTTCCTGCAAAAGATTCATGCCCTTATCTCAGCAGGAAAGGCGTCCGACTTTGCGGTAAGCATGGACGGGATGCTTCGAGTGAAGGGAAGATTGTGCGTTCCAAACGACGCGGCCCTCAGGAAAGAGATACTCACGGAGGCCCATTATGCTAGTTATACTTCTCATCCGGGTAGCACAAAGATGTATCGGGATCTTCGCACGACGTTTTGGTGGCACGGCTTGAAACGGGATGTGGCGCAGTTCGTGTCGCATTGCATGGCTTGTCAGAGAGTAAAGGCCGAACACCAGAAACCAGGCGGAGAGCTTCAGAACCTTGCTATTCCGGAGTGGAAATGTGATCATATAACGATGGATTTTATTGTTGGCTTGCCAAGGACGCAACGGGGACATGATGTAGTCTGGGTTATCGTCGATCGACTCACCAAGTCAGCTCACTTTCTGCCTATCAAATCTACTTGGAGTGCCGACCGCCTGGCTCAGATATATCTCAACAAAAATGTTCGGCTCCACGGCGTGCCCGTATCTATAGTCTCCGATCGAGATGGTCGATTTATATCGTATTTCTGGGGAAGCCTGCAGTCAGCAATGGGGACGAAGTTGAAGTTCAGCTCCGCCTACCATCCATAGATCGACGGCCAAACAGAACGTGTCAACCAGATCCTCGAAGACATGCTGCGACTCTGCGCCTTGGACTCGAAGACTAGTTGGGACCTTCATCTACCTTTAGCCGAATTTGCTTACAACAATAGTTATCAATCAAGCATTCAAATGGCGCCGTATGAGGCATTATACGGGCGGAAGTGTCGATCTCCGATCTGTTGGGACGAAGTTGGTGAACGGCAGATACTTGGCCCTGAGCTCGTGGAGCAGACTGTCCAGAAAGTTTTATTGATTCGGAAAAGATTAAAGGTAGCTCAAAGCCGTCAAAAGAGCTGCACAGATATACATCGAAGACCACTAGAGTTCCTAGTAGGCGACCAGGTATTCCTCAAGGTCTCGTCCATGTGAGGAGTCAGCAGGTTGGAGCAAAGGGAAAGCTAAGTCCAAGATTTGTCGGTCCGTTTGAAATACTAAAGCGGGTTGCCTCAGTTGCTTATCAGATTGCACTACCACCATCCCTATCCGACGTAAATGATATATTCCATGTTTCTCAACTTAGGAAATATGTGTACGATCCAAGCCACGTGGTAGACCTTGAACAACTGAACCTCCAGGCCGACTTGACGTATGTAGAACAACCAGTGCAAATTTTGGATAGGAAAGAAAAGCTGCTTCAGACCCGTTCAGTTTCTCTAGTGCGCGTGCTTTGGCGGAATCACTCTGTCGAAGAATCTACTTGGGAGCTTGAATCAGAGATGAGGGAAAGGTTCCCCTCATTATTTTCTAGTGGTAGGTTCTATTCCTTAAGTTTCGGGACGAAACATCCAATTAGTTGGGTAGGATGTGGCGTCCCGTTCCCCCTATTAGGGGAGCGCGGCTAAGAAATACAAGACGGTATCGTTCGATCGGGATAGATTGAAACAAGAACCCATTCTTTTTATGGATTTGCTTCTTCGGAATCGATTCTCATATTCAGTGGACCGTGCCCCTGGGATCGACTTAGCGGCAGAGTCAGGAGGGACCTCTCCGCTGCATCTTTTGTTGCCTAGTTTTCGCTGTCGCTTGTTGCTTTCATGCTTTGAGTTGGTTTTCGGATTTGCTTGAAATTTTTTGAACGATTTCGGTGGATTTCATTGTTTTCGTTCTTCGAACTGTACTTCAATTTCGATAATGGAAAGAGAGGAAGAGATATTGATCAGCTGTTCGTGGCAATGTAGGTGATCCAGCAGTAGGCGCCGCTCGAACGGACTCCTAAAGCATCTCTTTCCTTCTTCCTTCCAACTACTAAGTGAGTGGCTACCATCCTGATTAGCTAGCCCTTCTTAATAGTCTTCACATCTGAATCTTGAAATCGTACTTGCCCCGATCAAACGATACCAAGTAATAACTAAAAGATATCAAGATAATAAGGGAATAGACTTGGATCAGTATGCTTGTCAATGAAACTTGTGAACGGTTACTTACTTACATGCTTGCTCGTTTGAATTGTTCATCATATGCATAAATATAAGTTAGATGCTTACTTCTTCTATAAATATGCGATATGTAGAACACTCTTTGCCATGCAACAATTGATCAGGTAGACTATGCAAAATAAACCATACAATGCTACATATCTCCTGATTTTATTGCCTCAGTTACATAAATGGTAAACTTAACACAAACGTCGTTGATCAAGGACAACTTGTGCACAAGGCCTTCGGGTTCCTGCGGACGGTTGCTGGGGCACTGGCACCGATCCAATCCGGACGGAACTTCATGATAGTCTCATATCCCGAGCAGGATTATGCAGCGCCTCCATTACTTCGTTGCATACCATCCTTGCCCATAGACTATAACGTCCATTATAGCATCAAGCCATTGATCCCCTCGTATATTTAAACCTATTGTAACTAACTTGTGTCTTCTTGGCAGGGAAGGCAGGGTAAGTATTATACAGGTGGTTCAGACGGAGAGGTAAATGTCACCGAGCGGTGGCAGGTTATTTCATTAATTTCTATATCTATTGCTTGCTGTAAAATGAACTAAGGCAAGATAGAGAGACCACAATAAATATGCATGCTTCATTAAAACAACGTGTTGATTGGTATAGTTGGGTTAGCTTGCCTTCACCAGTACGTTTCGATGTACTGACCCTCGTTGAAACAGGTTCCCCGCGCTAAGGAGAACCAAGCGAGGAGTAGGAGACCCCCAATCCAGTCCAGCTGTAGGCACGCCTTGACCGTGCCACCTTTTGAAGTATTTTATAGAAGAAGTTAGCCACCAAGCGAGTATGCAGCTTCGGGGCAAGGCCGTCGTTCCAACCGGAGGTCTTATATTTTGAGTTGTAGTAAAGGATGTAATGTACAGGACTGTTATCTCATTTTTTGTCAACACTTTTGTAAGCCCATGGAGGCAAATCCTTATGACCCAGTTCAAGGAGTTTGTAATAGATGTTCATATTATCAATAAAGAGAACTTTTCCATGCTTCAATCTGTGTTTCAATTTATCTGCGTACTCTGAATATGTGCTAGCTATGCAAAACAAAAATACTTAGCCTTGTGCGGGCGCAACCTAGGCCCGCACGATGGTCACGCCCGGAGGACGACTGTCGATTCCACGGAATCGGGGCGTGACAGGTGGCGGCGCTCTCAGGTCTAGATGGGAAGAGAAAGAGTTTGGATGATCTAGGTTTAGGGTTTTAGTCGAAATAGAGTATATATATATGTATATAGGAGAGAGAAGGGGGGTTCCGTTCGTGGGGTCACGGGTATTTGGTGGGCTCTGTTACAAATTTGCAACTAAGGGGTTGTTGTTGCTTCTAGTCAGCGGGTTTCGGCTCACAAAGGGGGGCTGTGCTTCATGCAGCAAGGCCAGCGGGTAGTTTGGGTAGGATAGTATTAGGGAAATGGGTAGTTTAGTATTAGTTATTAATAGTTTTTTTTCTTTTCTTTTCTAATCTTTTTCTTTTATAATTCTTTCAATATATATATATATATATATATATATATATATATATATATGTATATATATATATATATATATATATATATATATATATATATATATGTATATATATATATATATATACTCATAGAAAAATCTATAATTATATTAATGCACACCATTAAGCTAGCAAATATCCAAAGGATCTCCTACATGAAATAAATTCGAAAAAATTCCTAATGGCCCCATAAATCTCCTAAATGCACCAACACCTAAAAAAAATTAATAAAAATCTATTTCTCCTAATTAGCCACTAATTACTATAATTAAATTAATAATTAATTAAAAAGGCCATATACGATTTTTAGGATAGGGGTTTTACATTCTACCCAACTTATAAAAATTTTATCCTCGAAATTAAAACTAAGTCACGATAGAATGTCAAGGGTGGTATAAGATTTTCATTGTTTAAAATGCAAGGCTAGGTTTAAAGGAGTAGGCGATGTTGCGCGACCAAAATGTAGCACAAGGGAGCTTACTTATGTTGCACAAAGGTCAGAATGGAAGATGGACATGTCTAGGATAAGGGGGTGGAATTTGTAGGAAGGCAGTGGCTAGTGTAGTGCTCCAATTATCGAAGCACGATAAGGTGTACTAAGTGATTATTGCAAAATTAAATAAAAATACCATGTTCCATCTCTAACTGGACTCAATCTAGCCTTAGTCTTACTATCTCCTCCAAGAAGGTCTAATTTTGGGTGAGGATTTCACAATCTACCCAACTTAAAATTTACTCATCTATCACCTAAGGCTGTACATCTTGAAAAACTATTCCTCAAATTATTTAATCATGTTATTCAATCCTCAAAGTTTTAACACCAAACATATCACCTATGATATGCCCTTAATCAATTATAAAAGAGAGTCACTAAGTCATGTGATTAGCCTTATGGGGTATATCTAGTACTATCAGTGTCAACTTATACCAGCACGAGGTTTCGTCTTTCCGAAATAAGGGAAGACGGAGAGCAATAATAAAGAATTCAAGGTGAAGGTGATAGAATATAAGTACGAGGTTCAAAGAGATTAAAGAATTCGAAAAGAGAGTTGTTAGGACAATTATGGATTGAAATCCTATTTTTTTGGTAATTTCCTATTTACCTGCTCGTATCAGTACAGTTATGTAACCGATACGATGTGTCAGATATGTCTAGGGGCAAGTATATTCGTTTACTACCATGTATCTCAATCCACGTAAAGTAGTCATGCGAAGAGCGAACCAAGCGCACTAAGGTTAGCTAGACCTTAATACACCGATTCTGATTAGGCAATTATATCATTGTGTGCACCCAATAATACATATGTCATGAGCAAGCTCGATAAAAGAATAAGCTTGCAAAAACTAGGCTATAATAGCAGCATAAGTCAAGGTAGTACAGCAAACATAAATACGCTGGATTATGATGAAAGAAGGTACATAACAATTCAAGTTCACAAAAGATAAGACTCCATAATCTCTACAATTGTCATACTAATTCCTTGTCTAAGTCGATAGTCGACAAAGTAGGGGTATAGCCTCTAAGTTCTACAGTCTGAAAAAATATTGTCGTCCTAAGCTAGCATACAGTTAATGTTGTTCAGTTACACTTCAATAATAGGTCAAAAGACTATGTGATATTATATTGTGAGGTATATTACCCAACTTATAATAATAACTAATACTTTAATTGCCTTGAGGAAATTCTTCAGAATAATCTGGTCCTTGTAAATAAAGTATAAACTATTGTTAGAGAAAGATCTTGGTACTTATTAGGGTATCATCTTACATTACATAGGTCATGGTCGTCCTAAGTCCTAGTCTTAGTGCAAGTGTCAATAATAAGAATGGAACAGTTACTGGCCTTCAAGGGGAAAGGAGATATAACTTGTATCGAGGTGGGGGTACATATTACGCAATTTAAAACTAAGGGATAAGCACCAGGTGAATAGCTTAAACCATCAAGTTCTAACTACTAAGCACACAATTTCAAAATTTAACATTTACAACTATAATCCTAGCAACTATATGTCCTTAACACAGAATAAATCACCTGGCCTACAATCAGAAGTGTCAGATGGCACGAGTTGAAAGATGAAGGGTAGAAGAACAAAATTTAGTCGTCGCGCAATTAGCGAACGTTAAGGTCGCAGAGGAACAATATGAAATTAAAATAGAGGGCTCTAGGTAGCATCATGGTTTTCTAAGAGGGAGTGGTATGCTAGTTGCTATGTTCGAGGTATGATCAAGAAAAAAGTGTTAATTACATTCCTCTAGGCTTCCTAAGGTATTGTCTACTAATAATAAGACAATGATCTAAGTTTATAGTTCTCCAATACTATCTAACTATGGGGGTTAGGTTCCGTCCTAATTTTTAAATTTTGGTTTTCTATTGGTTCCCCAATACTAGGGTCAAACGTTATGGTAAAACTTCTAACTGACTCTAGTAGTGTCTATACTACTCACAAGTCTTCATAATACATCAAGGGGTAATAGTAAACCAATCTATAGATAAGGAATTCTAGGGTTCACTAGATATTCTAAACTTAATGGTGTGTCAACACTATAGTTGTACTCTTAATAGGAAGGTTACCTTACTTATCATCTAACAACAGGGACTTCTATATTCTAGGAGGGGGCTATACTCAAGGAACTTATTAGAAAAGCACATGAATCAAGCAGGATATAATTATTCAAATAGAATGGACTGGAAGGAGGGCGAATCATAGTCAATTGTGGATGAGATCCTATGCTCTATCCCTAGGTGCAGGCTTGTTCGGTACAGTAACGTAACCGAGAAAATATGCTCTCGACCTGCATGGGCCACCACAAAAATATGTCACGCCCCAGTCCCAAAATACATAGGACTAGGACACGTAAGTATGCCAGCCGCATGGATATGGCAACTCTAATATATGGAAACCATAACCCATACGTACGCTGTAATATGAATATTAAATCCACAAGTGGTATAAACATATGTCACAAGTCACAGGGTATAATCTAAATCTCATCCATGAAAATCAAATATAAATAAATAACCAGTATCTATAAAACTAGATCTCAATATAAGTATCTAAAGATGATAGTTGGATGAAAACAAATCAACTACCAACTCGAATGGAAAAGCACAACACAATAAACACAATATAAGAATACCAGCTAACGACCACGGGCTCGAAGAGAAGACATCCTCGAAACATATGTAACCATCTGAATCTGCGCTCCTGCGAATACTCAAGAACAGATACACCTGGAAAGGGACCAGGTCCTCAGAGGGACGTAACAAGATACATAGAAGCAAGCCAATTTGAATACAGTAAACATGCATAATATTTGAAAATAAATAAGTATGCTGTACAAGACAATCTATATAAATGCAAATGAGGATAACCTTTCGACGTATGGGCAAGGGTAGGCTACTCGATCTACCTCACAACTCACACACCCGTCTAGAACATCAGAAATCGACATACCGCGGGGGTAGCGACCAACGTGACTCCAGAAATTGATATACCGTGGGGGTAGCGACCAGCACGACACATGCCCGTAGTGCGAGCTATATACTACGGTTTACCAAAGTGGTTAAAAGCCCATATGCCTAATGATTGTTCTCTCATGATACTAGGTGTCAAGTGTGTGTCAACATATCTAATATATAATAATGACTGAAAGAACTACACATGCAAGAAATATACAGAAATACAATGAATATACAGAAATAAATAAGCATACAAAATACTGTAAGCAATTTGGCAAGGTATCTTGCCTGGTAGAAAGCTGCAAAGTGTAACGTCCAGAAGTCCAACACAAAGGATCAAAAGCTATGGCCGCAGAACAAATATCTTCGGATGCTGAAATAGATATCACCAACGTTCCCAGAATAAGCAAAATATCTAGAAAGTACTTCCCTTTCGTCCAATTTGGACACAGAGGCAAAACGATAATTTCGGTTAAAAGTGGGGTCCACGTGTGGCCTACTTTGCACCGAAAAATATGCCAAGGGTAACAGTCTCTAAATGGGAAAAATTATAGGTCAAACAAACTCTAGATGTCAATACAAACCCAATGGTATATCCAAATGTGGATTCCGATGGGACAAACACAATTTCGTCCAAAAAGTCAACCGTAGGGCCCGTCAATTGGCGACTTGGTCAACTGTCTTATAATTACGTAAAAATTGGTTCACAGGACCAGCGCGTTACCACGAGTCCAGTGGCGCAAGTTTCGTCACAATCTGACGAGCGTGCACAAAATGCGCACGACTTTCACAAAGTTGCGATACGGAGTTTGTCCGCGGATACGGGCTGATTCCGGTGCGCACACCCTTCCGAATCAATTTTTGCAAACTCTCACGTGTCCGGTTACGCTACGCGCACCGTTTGGTACACTTGGTATACGGCGGGACGCGCTCCGTTTCACAACTTTTAGAAATCTGGAAAAAGTGTGTTCGCCGAATTTTCCAACGAATTAAATTCTACCTACAGCAGTTAATAATCTAGGGTTATTTAACAAAAATTAAACTAGGTCAAGTGGTCTACGCATACCAAAAAGAATTATCGAATTCGGATCTCTGTGGTGGGAGATACGAATTCGGGAACATGGATGATCACCGCAGTTTTTTGCGATCCCAGAAATTGGTCTATTTTTGCCAACTTTGACGCTATTTTTGCCTATGGTTACGCATTGTTCGAGGTCTACTATCACACAGATAAGGAAGAGGGTTAAGGGGTGAGCATACCGGTAAAGATGGGGTGGCGTTTGGTTGAGCGAGGCGACGGAAAACAACTCCGGAACATAGGTACCTCGCTACGGAAATCTGCAGTGCGCGGGATGCGCGGGGTGCGCGGGATCGCGGTCGTCGGGATTGGTTTGGACGGCCTGGCGGGGTTCTCTGGCTGCGGTGGCAGCGCTCTCTAGGTCTATATGGGAAGAAGAAGAGTTTGGATGATCTAGGTTTAGGGTTTTAGTCGAAATAGAGTATATATATATGTATATAGGAGAGAGAAGGGGGGGTTCCGTTCGCAGGGTCACGGGTATTTGGTGGGCTCTGTTGCAGATTTGCAACTAAGGGGTTGTTGTTGCTTCTAATCAGCGGGTTTTGGCTCACAAAGGGGGCTGTGCTTCATGCAGCAAGGTCAGCGGGTAGTTTGGGTAGGATAGTATTAGGGAAATGGGTAGTTTAGTATTAGTTATTAATAGTTTTCTTTTCTTTTCTTTTCTAATCTTTTTCTTTTATAATTCTTTTAATATATATATATATATATATATATATATATATATATATATATATATATATATATATATACTCATAGAAAAATCTAGAATTATATTAATGCACACCATTAAGCTAGCAACTGTCCAAAGGGTCTCCTACATGAAATAAATTTAAAAAAATTCCTAATGGCCCCATAAATCTCCTAAATGCACCAACACCGAAAATAAAAATTAATAAAAATCTATTTCTCCTAATTAGCCATTAATTACTACAATTAAATTAATAATTAATTAAAAATGCCATATACGATTTTTAGGATAGGGGTTTTACAGTCTGTGTCGTGTCTGTATCTGTGTGCGTGTGTCGTGTTTGTGTCAGTGTCATGTCGTGTGCATCTGTGTGTGTGTGTGAGAGAGAGAGAGAGAGAGATCGGGTTAGGGTTAGGGTTTACACCATCTCTCACAGTCTGTGTTGTGTCTGTGTCTGTGTGTGTGTGTGTTGTGTCTGTGTCAATATCATTTTGTATGCATCTGTGAGAGAGAGAGAGAGAGAGTTAGGGTTTACCTAGAGGAGGGGTAGGGAAAGGAGGAGGAAGGGGGAGCCGTAGTAGGTGGCTGTGGAGGACGCCGGAGGGTGCACTTCACCGGAGAGGGGGGGAGAGGGGAGAGTTTTTAAAAAATTAGGGGAAGTCTTCGACAGAAGGGGAAATCGAAACCTATATTAAAATTTTAGCAACGTTTAGCGATGTCAACTTATGACGGCGCTAATAAAAATAGCTTGCGACGTTATAGACGTCGCTAAAAACGACGCTAAAAATTGAAAAAATAAAGAGAGAGAGAGAGAGATCGGGTTAGGGTTAGGTTTTACATCCTCTGTGACAGCCTGTGTCGTGTCAGTGTGTGTGTCGTGTCTGTGTCAGTGTCATATTTTGTGTATCTGAGAGGAAGAGAGAGATCGGGTTAGGGTTAGGGTTTACACCCTCTGTGACAGTCTGTGTCGTGTCTGTATCTGTGTGTGTGTCGTGTCTGTGTCAGTGTCATATCGTGTGCATCTGTGAGAAAGAAAGAAAGAGAGAGAGAGAGAGAGATCGGGTTAGGGTTTACACCCTCTCTCACAGTCTATGTTGTGTCTGTGTCTGTGTGTGTGTGTCGTGTCTATGTCAATATTATTTCGTATGCATCTGTGTGTGTGTCTGAGAGAGAGAGAGAGAGAGAGAGAGAGAGAGAGTTAGGGTTTACCTAGAGAAGGAGGAAGGAAATAAGGAGGAGGGGGCGCCGGAGTAGGTGGCTGTGGAGGACGCCGGAGGGTGCACTTCGCCGGAGAGGAGGGGAAGAGGGGAGAGTTTTTAAAAAATTGGGGGAAGTCTTCGACAGAAGGGGGAATCGAAACCTATATTAAAATTTTAGCAACGTTTAGCGATGTAAACTTATGACGTCACTAATAAAAATAGCTTGCGACGTTATAAACGTTGCTAAAAACGTCGCTAAAAATCGAAAAAATAAACGTCGCTAAATACGTTGCTAAACATCACTAAATTAAAAAAATCAGCGACGTTTAGCGACCTTAAAGAAGCTTATAGCGACTATTCTTTAAAAAAACTTAATTACTGTCGCTAAACGTCGCTATATGTCGCCAACAGCGACGTATAGCGACGTTTATTTTTGGAGTCGCTGAAATCTTTAATATTAGCGACGTTTAATTATGACGTCGCTAAAAACGTCACTATTTTATCATATTTTGGTAGTGCAAATACATCCACCGATAACCTACAAGTCCACCGACATGGGCCTCATAGGAAAGATGAATTGGTAAATGTTCCATGGAGTCGAAGAATCCAGGAGGGAACACCCTCTCGAGCTTGCACGGTGTTATCATATATCAATTAATGCACATATACATATAAAGAAAATCTATTTAGGATGGTCACAGTATACTCTATTAGAACCCTCTCGAGCTTGCACAATATACTCTATTAGAAACTAGACTAATTCATAATTTATACTATATTAATGCATAAGTAAAACCTCCGACTTAATTTCCCTAGACATATATAGAAACCCTATTTAGGATGGTCACACCTATCATTTATCAATCAAGTTAAATTAATTTCTCAAGATTTGAATTAATTAAAATTAGTCAGCTAAATTAATTGCTCACTAACTAAGAATTTTTATTCAAATATATATATATATATATATATATATATATATATATATATATATATATATATATATATATATATATATATATATATAAAGTTCGATAGAAGTTCTTTATTATATAAAATTTGGAATCCGTCACTTGAACACAAGCAAGTCTAATATGAAAAATGGACAGAAAAACTTATTAGATACCATCGACTCCAAAACAACTATCAAAACATGCATTATCGCGATCTACAAAGTCCTTATGAGAAAATAGTTCCTAATAGTACTGTTATTCTCTCTATTAAAGAAATAAAATTCATTACACAAGGTACAAGCTTTTTCTACACAATAATATTTTTATGTTTAGCTTATACTTAGACCTACCTGACCCAAACCACAGTAAGAATCCATGGCTATAAATTTGGGAGGTGTACATATCATCCCATTTTAGTATAAATTACCAGGAAACCCTTTTGGCAATATTACCACAATTAATAAAATATGGAGCATGGATCAGTAGCTCTGGTCGTCGGTTCCACCAGCATGGTCGGCCGAAGCCTCGTGGAGGCTCTAAAGAGGTCGAGCGCGTCCGACGCACCGTGGACCGTATATGGCCTAGCCCGCCGCTGGCCGGACTCGAGCACCCCCCTTCCCGGCCTAGACCGGTTCATCAAGCTCGACATCCTGGAGCGAGTCCACCGCCCGGGCCACCCTATAAATGTGTGTGTCGTGTTTGTATCTGTGTCGTGTGTGTGTGTGTGTGTGTGTTGTGTCATATCCGTGTATGTGTGTGTGTGTGTGTGTGTGTGTGTGTGTGTGTGAGAGAGAGAGAGAGAGAGAGAGAGTTAGGGTTTACCTAGAGGTGTACGGAGCTGTGGAGAGGAGGAGGAGAAGCCCGAGGTCGTCGGAGGGGAGCAGCCGCGCGAAGGGAGGAGCCGTGCCGGAGGGGGGCGCTCGTGGGGGAGCCGGTTGGGGGGTTTCGAAAATTTGGGTAAGAATGGGAAGAAATGAACCGGCCAACCCTATATTAAACAATTTAGCGACGTCGAGATGTCGCTAAACGTCGCATATAAATAAAAACTTAACGACGAAGTAAAGATTGTTAAACATCGCAGATAAATAAAAATATAGCGACAAAAAAAATGTCGTAAAACGTCGCTATAAATTAAAAATTTAGCGACGTTCAGCGATCTTTGTCGACTTATATTTTTACAATAGAAAATATTGTCGCTGCATGTCACAAAATGTCGTTATTTATTAAAAATTTAGCGATGTTCAGCGACCTGTACCGACGTATATTTTTACAATAAAAATTGTTGTCGTTGAACGTCGCTAAACGCCGCAACTAGTGACGTTTAGAGACACTTTTTATTGGAGTCGCTAATATTACAAAAATTAGCGACTGCAATAACTTGCGTCGCTAATAGCTCAGATTTTGGTAGTGTATTGTCAGTCATGATTCACAATTCATAAGTCATTAATACAAACTTATTTTCCAACCATAGTTCATCCGCGGGTGCAGACGAAGGGGGGAGCTCGGTTGGGTTCTAGGTCGCTGGGACGGGCTTGTGCTCACACATTTATGGCGAGCAGGGTGGTGGGGGGTGTCTGACGGGTTTACCAAGAATTAAATATTTACCAATAAAATGTCCTTTTGAATGACGTTTTTCTAACAATTAAGCAAAAAAAATGTCCTTCTTAAGAACGTATTTTAATAATCAATTAATGTTGCGTTAAGTGGGCGGGACAATTAGTATCTAATTGATATCAATCTTTAGAACGAAAATATTTTTCAGAAGCGCCTTTTTTAACAAATAAAAAAACGTTCTTTTGAAAGGCATTTTCATGCTCTTATCATAATTTCAACAAAGTTTGTTCTTTCACAGACATTTCAAGTTTCATACAATTTTTTTTCCCAATTTTATCACCATATTTATACTACAGAAAATTACGGATAAAGCATAAAAGTTAAAATTTATTTCAAATAAAGCATATAGTTTAAGTAAATATTAAGTGGAGCATAATATCGTCCAAATATTGGGCGTAAGTTGTGTTTACGCCCTACAATAGGGCGTAAGTCCTCCTCCCCTAACTCCCCCCCAGTTAATAAGTTAATTAGTAATCTAATCTAACAATATATTAATATCATATCCTCCTATCATGATTCCTGATTTGTGTAAGTTATTAATTCCTTCTTTTAACATACATCCTATAATGGTGCATAAGTTACTAATAATTTATTTTTAATCTCCGGTTAATTAAAACTAGATGACAAATTAAATACATTTACATAAGTTTACGCACTATAATAGCACGTAAGTTACTAACTTACGTCCTAAAGTTATGCGTGGGTTTTTTTTCTGTTTTTTTTAATAAATTTTTCGATTTTACGTCCTAGTTTTATGTGATAATATATTTTATGTACAAATTTACAAAATATTATGTCTTTTATATAATATATCTACATTTTGATACTCTTGAGATAATTTACTGTTTATACTAAGATATTTTTCAAGAAAAAAAAAAAATCTCAAACTGCCAAGATGAAGGTCAAGTTCTTGGGTAGTACCTTGCTTGTACGGAGTGCAATCCACAAGCATAGGTTGTTGTCTTAATCCTATAGTCAACTTATCACATTTATATTGTATTAAATTTTTGATAATGACAGGTTATCATCTCTCAATGCCAATGCCGCCCAGCGATAATATTCGTTGGTACATAAGTAAAGAAATATTTACTTGTATAACTACTCACATGCATGAGGTGGTTGCTTAATTGCGTGCTGTGCTCTTTAATAGTGACTTAATTTATGTTATATATTGTTTAATAGTAATTGATAAGAATATCCTCTTCTTTCTCTTTTTTACCAAGTTGATGGGATTAATTATTTCCTTTAAGTCTTCCGCTACTAAATATTGGCATAAATATTGCCAAAATATTGCAGAATGGCAAGATCTTTCTGACCACATTTGCTGTCCCAAAAAATTTGTCTGATATTATGTCTCTCCTACTATTTGTCTTGTGGGGTCCACCATCTAAAAAAAAAAATTAAATAGAAAAGTGACATAATATCGGACGAAATATTTTCGGACAACAGATCATCTCTCAAGATCCTTATGACGAATTCTGTCGTTAGCGACGGACACTTGGCCTTTTACTTACCGTTCCAAACAATATGTTGGTTAGTCATTGCTACACCGACGGTCCAACATCGTCTTATTACCAATGGAGTAACGAAGCGACTTCCAATAGCTCGACTTAATTGCTAGTTATACTAAATTTTATGAGCGATTACTTAGCGACGGATTTGTGGCATCTTATAGATTACAGATATAGCAATAATTTTTATTTATTATACACAGATTTGAGTATGTGATACTTATTACAATATAGCGACGAATATAACCCTCCAGCAGAACTTCCATTTCCGACAAGTGCCTCTCTCTTCCCCCACCCCAACCCTTTCTCTCAACTGCATCAGAGAGAGGTTCTGATCTCCCTCTTCTCTAAGGTATAATCATAATCCTAATTTTTTATTTTTTATTTAATTAAGGGTTAACTAGAGTAATAGTTAAAAAAAAATTCTTATAAATTTGTCTAGTTAAGTTTAAATTCGATTATCATATATTGACTTGGATTATTATAAAATTAGGACTAAGTAGGACCCGAAATGGACACAGATACAAATATAAACACAAATATTTGACACTCCTAAAATATTATTTTGTGATTTTTTTTTAAAATTTTCTATCATTAAATTTCAAATATATTCCTACATTAAGTGTGCATGATAACATTTTCGGAGTATCGATAACAATATTCTTGGAAGTCGTTATTGGCACTCCTAAAATGCCATGCATTCCTTCCTACATGCATGTACAAATTAATGTCAGATTTAATGTAGAGATAGATTTGAAATTTGAATTATAGAAAATTTTAAAAAAATACATGATGATATTTTAGGAGTATCAGTAACAGTTTACATATTTTATAATTATAGTTAATTTGGTTAAATTTGTGGCACTCTAAGTCAAATATACATGTATACACGATAGATTATGATTTAATGTTGGCCTATTTAATTTAATGTTGGTGATGGATATTAAGTGGGAAAAAAAAAATCCAAAGGAAGACAAAATTTGGAAATAATCAGCGTCCGGTTCTGGACCAAAGATAACCAAGAAGCCACCAACGCTGGGATTTTTAAAGGATTAATAGAAATGAAAATATAGAAAATGGAGGAGACTTTTAGGAGAGCATTAATTGTGTGAGGGTGGGCCCCGGTGGGGGGAGAAGAGAGCATCCGGCTCCCGTTAACAGCGGACAACCATGAGAGAGAGAGAGAGAGAGAGAGAATCAAACCGTTGTAGTTGACATTTCAACGTCTGGGAGAACGTGTCTGTACTTAATTACTGGTGGTACATCCATCCGTACTTTCTTTCTTAGCTTCTCCCTAATCAATATATATTTACTCCCTTCTCTCCCTCTTTCTTTTCTTTCTATATATAAACATTGTGTTGTGTTGTGTTTCGTTTGATAAGAGAGAGAGAGAGAGAGAGAGAGATGAGGAGAGAAGAAGAGGAGGAGGAGGGGGAGGGAGAGAAAATGAATGGTCAGAATGTTGATCTCAGTGGACTTTCTCTGGATGCTATATCGAACCCTTCATCTTTCAATCCTGCTCTCATCACCAAGCTTGACCTCTCCAACAACAATCTTCAGGTATTCATTCATGCATATATAGAAGCATGAGTTTTTTTTTTTTTTTTTTTTTTTTGCTGATGAATATTTAGCTACAGAGATTTCATAGCAATTTCTTCATTTTTATCCTTTTACTTTTTTCAATATTAAGTTCAAGTTTTTGGTTGTTTTGGGATCATACAATTTCATGTATCATCCCTCCATGACACTTTTGATTTAGATGAGTAGGGATTAGTTTTATATAATAAATTTATAATAGGTTTTGGGTCTTTTCTCCCCCAAAAAATAACAAAAAAAACGTTGAGGGCCTTTAATTTCTGAAAGGAATGATTAAGGTTGGTTAATTATGAGTATCATGTGTTTGGGTGTTTCTAAAGACGAGAAGAAAATATGGGAAGGAAAAAAACAAATTCAAGTGCTATATATATGTTTATTTACATGAAATTTGCATTCTTTAGACCAAGTTGAGATAGAAAACAAACAAATTGTATAGTGAGAAAATATTTAGATGGCAACTGTGCATGACAACTGTTTTGGTCATACATTACCTACATTAATTTAATGTACATGTGAGAATACCAATATAAAATACATTACCTACACATTTATCCATGTATTTTTATTTAACATATGTATTGGTAAATGTAAAATATATATTGTTAAATGCACTGTCAATATAAATGCATATTTATCAATGTATTAACATGTGTCTTTAGAATACATGTTAACAATTAAAATCCTTTAATCTTTACTTCTTAAAAGCCATATTTAATTTTAATGACAATTTTATGACCGACTATCTATTGACATGAATCTTTTATGTTGATGATATAAATTTCATAGCCAAGATACTATGAGCATGAGAGGACTATATTATAAAATCTAAATGGACTATTGGCATGCAGAGATATCTACTTTTTAGATTATAGTTTAAAATCTTATGTGAGGTCTCCAGTTACCACTTGCTTAGGCCATCTCCAATGGAGGTTATATCTCCTCTATTTTTATGGTAGAAGCTTTTTTAAGAAAAAAAAAATTACAACAGTTATTTTTATTCCAATTTTTATCCTACACGACGCTGATATGGAAACTCTCATAGAAATTATCTCTCATAGTAATTAATATTGGATTCAATTAGAGCATTAAATTAAACATTTTATTTTCTGTCACGTATGATAGAAATTGAGAATCATGGGAGGATATAATTTTTTTGGGTGCAACTTTTATGTAGAAATTTTGTCAACTAGAATAAAAAAATTCTTAAAGTACAAGGTCAAATAGGATAAAAACTCAATTTTAGAAATCCCTTAACCTAATAGAAAAGCATATTTAGAAACTACAAATATTGATTAGCTGTATAATGTATATATCTATAAAGATTTTTTTTTTTCATTTCCGGTTTCAATATATACAGAACTATTTAGTGATCATGACATGATGCACAATTGTGCATCCTAAAACTGAATAAATTTAAAGAAACTTAAAGGTTTAAATTTATTTCTTTCAAATATTTGCTATCGATCCGATAAACAAAGCATGATATCTCAGTGTCCACTGATAGGGGACTTTCTTGAGTTGCCCACTGAACCTGTTATGTCCACTGAGATCCAGTAATGGAATTAATCGTTAACTCCCATTAACTTGTACACATTGCCAAACAATAGTAAGTGAAGTATATATATTGGCTTTTATAGTTGTGAGTGGGAGGGAGGGATGATTGTAATTTGCAGTTTCATATAAATAAATAAAATCCCTGGAAATATAATGGTTACATGTTATTTTGATATATAGAGATCATGTCTATTGCTCACATCCGATCGATCGATATCAGGGAACATATGAAAAATCAGATAATTGTTCACTGATGGAACTGGAAGTGTCTGCGCTAGTATATAAACAATTTGAAATTGGAAAAAAAAACATGGAAACTAACTAATTGTGTAGACAAGTATACAGAAATAAAGTAGGTTGCCTTTTCTACTTTAAAGCGAGGAATCAGTAATTAATTTAATGGTTTCGTTTCTTTTTTCTTGAGTAATTTTTCTCATTTAAATTCATTCTTTTACAATATGATATGGATCGATCGTTAGTGAACAAGTGGTTATGTATATATATTCGATGTTTGTGTTAATTAATGAGGTGCTGCAGGACATCCCGGAGTCGCTTACAGCCAGGCTGCTGAACGTTGTGGTGGTAGATGTGCACTCGAACCAGCTGAGGTTGCTCCCAAACTCCATCGGCTGCCTCTCGAAGCTGAAGGTCCTCAACGTCTCTGGGAACCTCCTCGAGTCACTCCCAAAGACCATTGAAGACTGCAAGTATGATGTATTTGAATGAAACAGCAGCATCGATCTCTTTAACAACACTTAATATAGAATGACTAGATACCGATCGAATGAATGAATTCAGGGCCTTGGAAGAGCTGAATGCAAACTTCAACAAGCTGACGAAGCTCCCGGACACGATCGGGTTCGAGCTGACGAAGCTCCGGACGCTGTCGGTGAACTCGAACAAGCTCGCCTGTCTCCCCTACTCCACCTCCCACATGAGGTCCCTGAGGGTCCTGGACGCCCGCATGAACTGCCTCCGGTCCCTTCCCGAGGGCCTCGAGAACCTCATACGTCTCCAGGTCCTCAACGTCAGCCAGAACTTCCAGTTCCTCCGCGCCCTCCCTTACTCTATTGGCCTCCTCGTCTCCCTCGTGGAGCTCGACCTCAGCTACAACAGCATCACCCACCTCCCCAACTCCATCGCCTGCCTCGCCAACCTGCAGAAGCTCCGGGTGGAGGGGAATCCGATCGTCTCCCCGCCGATAGAGGTGATGGAGCAGAGCGTCCAGGCTGTCAGGATCTACCTCACCGCCCGAATGAACCACCACGGTACCACCGACGATCAGGATCAGGATCAGGACGACTCGCCTGCAGCAAAGAAACCATGGTTCAAGAAGCTGGTAGTCAGGTGCGGAACGTCGTTTAACTCTGCTGGCTCGTCCACGATTTCAAGCCACCGCGGCATTATGGAAGAGCATAACGGCTTCTTGCTCTCGGACTACCGTTCGATCAACGGCCTCACGTCTCCGAGGTACGTGGGGGGGATCTTCTCGCCTCGCCGTCTCTTCTCTCCAAGGAGGGCCTCCACTCCTAAGCACTAGAAATATTTCATTTCATTTCATTTCATGCGTGCATGCGTGCGTGCCTACGGTTGCAGGTCCGTTTGAAGTGTGATGATCGAAAGACTATATATTAATTATGTATAGAAGGCCTTGCTAGCTAGTAGTTAATTTCTAAGGATGTAAATAATTAGTAGCGGCCGTCTAGCTCCTTCCTTACTGTTGCATGAACCCACCCCTTCATAAAAACTTTGCTATGTATAAATAAAGAGCATGAAATGTTAGGGCCGGATTTATATATATATTGGCTAGCTTAATTGCTGTACTGTACTCCTGTCTAGAGCCATGCATGGTTCTTGAACAAATTTCGCTTCACCACTAAACTACTGTTTATTTCATAATGATAATGATAGTCTACGGTGAGGAAGTTTTATTGTTATCTTCATATTGAGCTCTACTCTGTTATCATCAACTTTGTTACTATCTTTATAGCAGCTTCTTTGTTCTTTCAACGAATTATTCCTCTATTAGCAATTTCACCGTTGTTTACTATTTCAGTAAGTCAAATTTGCTTAGATTGTAATTCACTTCTCACATACTTGTAACACTTCTTTTGCTAAAGAATTTATGACAAATGGTTTGCATCAAATAGCATGTAAGCCGTTTTGATGTGTATGATCTAAAATTGTTTAGTACATTTTTTTTTATTTTGGAATGATATATGACTGAATCGAGAAATATCTTATGCTTAGGGCTGTTTGGTTTACGGATTTGGAGCGCCGAAGTGGCTAAAATTTAGATTTAGGACCGCTTTACATATTTGGTTGAAAGATTTGCAGACAAATATTACTGTGATTTGACATGTACTATAAATCTTGTCTGTCACAAAATTAGAATTTTGATATAGGAGTTTTTTCCTCCAAAGTGGAGCGCGGAAGTAGGAAATCCTCATTCCCGCTCCACTCGTTTGGTTGGAGGATCACTTCCTCTCTACTTTAACAAAAAATAAGTTTTATTCTTCTATATGTCACTTCAACAAAAAGTTATACTTTTTATTCATTTCAAAAACCAATAAAATAACAAAAAGGAAGTGTTTGCGTCATTATGACTTTAAGCGCATCTAGGAGGAGAGAAATTAATCATACGGTGTTTTTTATGATACTTTGTCGGTGTGCATGTTATCGTTAAAAACCATGAATACTTCTTTTACTTCTGGATGGGTAAAAAAAACCCTTTAAACCTAATGCTGAACTACTAATGCTGAATGGTTCAATTGAAACTTCAGTGTGTTTATCTTGTGTAATGAATGGTATGTCATCTTACATATGGAGCCATATCTACTATTATTCTCAGACTCATGAAAGTTCTTCATAAACTTTCTCATTTGTACGTATTCAATTTAAGTATATTATAGTATTTGTAGGTAGATGATGATTAATTATGTCGCTTGGCAACCATCCCATATCTGTAAAGTAAGATAAGGAATGTACGTATGAACCATTGCTATAGGTAGTCAGTCATATACACAGTCCTGCGCAGATCTAATTGTATTTTTAGAAAATTCCGATTGGAGAAATTAAGCAGTAGACAAGTTAAAATGCAGATCCAATTGAAATTAGTTTGTTATGGGTGGGTCTCTGTTCCGTACACCATAGTAAGTGTGGCAAACAAAACATAGCAGGAGAACTTGGAGCAAAAAATGGGCATCTGTGTTGATCAATTAGTTCGGTGCAGCTAAGGCCAGTTGTTATTGTAAAGATGTAGGTGGTGGGAGGGAGTATATGAGACCGGTGGCACCACAACGGACATGGTACGTAGCCAAGAGAGAGCTAGAGACGGTGGTTCGGAGGCCTTCATCGATCGTCAGAACGTGTGAACTAGTTGTTCCCAGCTGGTCACCCGTCATGTGGATGGATCGATACACTCATAGCAGAGGCCATAGGGGTCGCGGACGGAGGAATTGCACTACACTACTGGCCAGCATCGTTACGTTATGCATATTCTTGTTTGAGGACAATGACTTCAATGTTGCACGGTGGAGGCTAATTTAATAATATTTTTCTACCACCAACTAGAATGGGGCTCATTTGTGGAGGTTATTGAATGGATTCCTTCTTCTTCTTCTTCTCCAATTCACCTGCGTATATAGACACACTTAATTAGATAGATGGATGGATGGATGGATGGATAGAGGTAATACCTCGATCAGTAGTATTTGTGGAGGTTATTGAATAATTAATTTTGGATATTCACTAGTCCGGTTCAGTATATCGGGATGTGTAGGATCTAATATCTCGACCTATAAAAAAGTGTCCGGTATGTTGCAATGCTTGGAAATACCGATAAACTGACAAATAATTGATATGATGGATAGAACTATATCAAACAAGCAGATACCTCAAACTATTGTAAGATATTACAGTGCCATGGGCCATGTGCCTTGGGTCAGGTCCGATCCGAAATTTACTGTCTCAAACTTTCACTCTTAGATCCAGTCCAGCCCGATCCATTGTAGTATATGGACCTGAAAGGTCCGAACTATGCTCGGCCCGGTCAACCCAAATTCGGAGGAAGCCGGCCCGGTCCACTTGACAACTCTAGTCTGCACCTGCACCTATTACTCTCCTCCGGCTCCATTTATGCTCCTCTCTTTGCTAAAATAAAAATACCAAAATCACAACCCCCTCTCCATCTCCAGGAGAGCTTCAGATCCGATCAAAAATTCCACCAGGTACGCTCTCAGATTCCCCAAAATTTCTAGGGTTTTCCCCCAATTTCAGCGATTCCAAACCCTAATATCCCCAGATCTCCCCCAAGTTTCCACCAGATCTGAAGAAATGGAGAAGTCCTCCACCCTCCTCGTCCACTTCGACAAGTCCTCCCCGGCCCTCGCCAACGAGATCAAGGAGGCTTTGGAAGGAAGCGACTCCTCCGCGAAAGCCGACGCCATGAAGAAGGCCATAATGCTCCTCCTTAATGGCGAGTCCCTGCCCCACCTCTTCATCACCATCGTCCGCTACGTCCTCCCTTCCGAGGACCACACCGTCCAGAAGCTCCTCCTCCTGTACCTAGAGATCATCGACAAGACCGACTCCAAAGGAAGGGTCCTCCCGGAGATGATCCTCATCTGCCAGAACCTCCGCAACAACCTCCAGAGCCCCAACGAGTACATCCGCGGCGTCACCCTCCGCTTCCTCTGCCGCCTCTCCGAATCCGAGATCATCGAGCCCCTCGTCCAATCCGTCCTCTCCAATCTCGAGCACCGCCACCCCTTCATCCGACGCAATGCCATCCTGGCCGTCATGTCCATCTACAGGCTCCCCCACGGGGAGCAGCTGCTCCCCGACGCTCCCGAGATGATCGAGAAGGCGCTCGGCACCGAGCAGGACCCCTCCGCCAAGCGCAATGCCTTCCTCATGCTCTTCAACTGCGACCAGACCC
Organism: Iris macrosiphon; assembly: GCA_036927795.1. NCBI lineage: Eukaryota > Viridiplantae > Streptophyta > Magnoliopsida > Asparagales > Iridaceae > Iris > Iris macrosiphon. The sequence continues at coordinate 192,396,050 of JAYESA010000003.1, read as the reverse complement.
GCGCCGTGAGCTATCTGTTATCCCATGCGGATGATATCCCTGAGTGGAACGAGCTGATGCAGATGGTGGTCCTGGATCTGATCCGGAAGGTATGCAGGACGAATCCAGGCATGAAGGGCAAGTATATTGTGATCATCATGTCGTTGCTCACGGTCCCGTCGGCGGCCGTTGTTTACGAGTGCGCCTCAACTCTGGTGTCGCTCTCGTCCGCCCCTACCGTGATCAGGTCGGCCGCAACTACCTACTGCCAGCTCCTGCTCTCGCAGAGCGACAACAACGTGAAGCTGATCGTTTTGGACCGCCTCAACGAGCTGAAGAGTTCTTACAGGGAGATCATGGTGGATATGGTCATGGACGTGATGCGGGCGCTGTCCAGCCTGAATCTCGATATCCAGAGGAAGACTCTGGATATCGCGCTAGAGCTTATCACTCCGAGGAATATAGACGAGGTAGTGCTAACCCTTAAGAAGGAGGTGGTTAAGACCCAGAGCGGGGAGCTGGAGAAGAACGGGGAGTACAGGCAGATGCTGGTCCAGGCCATCCACTCGTGCGCGATGAAGTTCCCCGAGGTCGCGAGCACGGTCGTGCATCTGTTGATGGATTTCTTAGGGGATAGCAATGTGGCGTCGGCAATCGACGTGGTTTTGTTCGTGAGGGAGATTATTGAGACCAATCCCAAGCTCCGTGTCTCGATCATTACTAGGCTGTTGGATACCTTCTATCAGATACGCGCAGCGAGGGTCTGTTCTTGTGCTCTGTGGATTATCGGAGAGTACTGTCTCTCTCTGTCTGAAGTGGAGAGTGGGATCTCGACCATTAAGCAGTGCCTCGGCGACCTCCCATTCTATACAGTATCGGAGGATGGGGAGACCAATGATTCTTCAAAGAAGCCTCAGCAGGTTAACTCGTCAGTCACTGTTTCTTCTCGGAGGCCGGCCGTTCTTGCCGATGGGACTTATGCTACTCAGAGTGCCGCATCGGAGACCTCAGTCTCTGCCCCTGCCATCGTACCAGGGTCTCTAAACTCAACTGGAAACTTGAGATCCTTGATCTTGACCTGTGACTTCTTCTTAGGGGCCGTTGTGTCTTGCACTCTGACAAAACTGGTGTTGAGATTGGAGGAGGTACAGCCGTCAAAGGCCGAAGTGAACAAGCAAAATACCGGAGCTTTATTGATCATGACCTCTATGCTTCAATTAGGACAGTCTTCATATCTTCCTCACCCGATTGATAATGATTCATACGACAGAATTGTTCTCTGTATAAGGCTGCTCTGCAATACTGGTGATGAAGTCAGGAAGATATGGTTGGAGTCATGCCGCCAGAGCTTTGCGAAGATGCTTGCAGATAAGCAATTCAGAGAAATGGAGGAGCTTAAGGCGAAGGCTCAGATATCTTACGCGCAGCCGGATGATCTTATTGACTTTTACCATTTGAAGGGCAGGAGGGTAAGTGAAATACTTCTTTTTATACAAAATTATTTCGCCATACAATGTTCTTTCATTAACATGTTTACAATGGTCCTTGCTGTTATACATATTGGTAGTTATTTCATACTAGGTAGTTTGTCATTCTCTCCCAGTTTGTAATGCAATGTGTACATATGGAGGGATCTATGTTGCAAGGATATCATGGTAGTCAAAGGCGCGTCTTGCAAGGCGCAACAACTGCACCTCACACCTCACTAAGTGAGGCACCTTTCTCCGGGTGCACCAAAGACGCGCCTTTTAGCAAGACAACCAAGAAAAGGCGTGCTTTATGGTTATTTTTAATACAAAAAACATTAAGGCATGGAGATAGCCCTTACCTCATACAAGTGGGAGGGAGGTAGCGGTTGCCAAAGTTGGCTACAGTTGAACTAAAAAAACTAAAATTTGCTAAAAGTGTGGTAGGGATAATACAAATTATTGTTAGTTGCTACTCTGCTAGTTCACTTGATTATGTTTTAACATGTTTTTGTTGGTTTTAATATGCTATTTGTTTTTATTTCATGCATTACTAATTTATTTATTTATTTATGTATATTATTATTATTATTATTATTATTATTTTTATTTTATTTGCGTCTCGCTTCGTTCGGACGTGCACCTTAAGTGCGCCTCGCGCCTCGAGTCCGCCTCGCGCCTCGAGTGCGCCTTTGACTGCCTTGAAGGATATGACCTATGCTGGTGTATTTTGGAGTGTCTTGGTTGTGTCTGAAAAGTGTCAACATGACATGCCTCGGATTTTTTGTGTGTTTGTGCTTCCTTGGGAGGGATGGACGCAGGTGAGTAATGATGCTCAGCCCTTCTGTGAAAACCCAAACCCTGTGAATAAATGCTTCTATGGGATTTATGAACTAGAGGGGTTTCAGTGATTATTAGTTTTAAATCTTGTAACACTAATTAACAAACAATTAGGCGTTCACCTTGAATGCTGCTTACTAAATGAACTAGAGGAGTTTTGCAGATAAATAGTTAGAATCTTCCGACACTAATTTAGAAGACAGTAGTTCACCTGGATTGCAGCTTACTAGGACATTTTTAAAGATGAGATAATTGTCTATGATAAGATCATTTAACTCCCTGTAATGAACTTCTGCCTTCAAAAGGACTCCAACCCCTAGAAGATCGAGAGCCTTGGACCGGGGTTGAAACATATCCTTTTTCTGTTGATCGAGCTTGCAGTGAACCGAGTTGTGTAGAACACTTCCCTAATGCTGTGAGGCAGAGATAGCCTAGGATAAAGCCGGAGAAGAGGTAAAAATGTAATATTTTTGGGTTTAAATTTGTGTCCTTCGAAGAGTTGTCCTCCTAGATCTTTTTTCTTCACCTTTTTTTTCTCACTTGATGGTGACTGTTGCTTTTTATTATTATAAGTTCTGAAACCCATACTTCTACTTGTTACTTTTTCTATACTAAAGTGTAAAAATTTTACTTGGTGGTTTTCTCGTACCAGTAGCTAATGGCTTTTCTACATTTTTATAATGTTGTGTTTAAGATATAGATATCTTTTTTCAGTAGGTTGAGTTTCTTTTTCTGCCTTAAGAGGCACAGTTAAGACGGGTTTCAATATACCAATCTGAGTTGTCTGAACTCTTCGTGTTTTAAGATGCCATTGTAGACAAGAACCTGGTGTGGTGCCTTTGCAGGTGGTTTTCAAAACCTTATCCTATGAAATTTAGACAAGAACAAAACATCTTCTGCAGCTTTGTTCTCTACAAGTTACTGATGGTGCTTTTTAGCATGAAATCACGACCATAGTTGTTAACGGCCCCAAAGGCTTCCTTGCGCGTCGGAGCAAGGCGTGGCGGACGGCTTTTTGAAAAAAAAAAAGGAAAAAAATATATTTATTCCACATTATACATAACAAAATAGTCAAACAGAATTAACATAAAACAATATATGCTTGAATCAAAATAAAGAGAAATTTTAGGATTTCAATAGATGAATTAATTTCTAATTCTAGAAGGAAGCTGGATTTTAAAAAAAAAATCACATATGAAAGATATTGATATGTTTTAATAACAATTTAATATGATTGTGCATATTGTATATATAAAATAGAGATTATATGGTTGTATTTGAAAATAAGTGTTGGAAAAAAATTAAAAGTTGGGAAGGACGTACAATTGTGCATATTATATGTACAAAATAGAAGATTATATTATGATATTTGAAAGTAAATGTTGGAAAGAAATTAGAAGTTGAGAAGGGGCATCCACCAGCTCCACGAATTGGAAGGAGCGTACACAAATTTTCTCTTTTTGAAAAACATTATAGGAAGTTATCATTTTCTATTTTATTTTATTTTGAAAGCTTGGTTAAATCTTGGAACAAATTTTGAAAGCAAAAGTTTGAAAGCAAACAAGGAAGGTTTCTCTAAAAAAATTCTTCTTCCTTTCTGTAAAGCTACAACAATTTCAAACCAAGCCCAAGGAGATCCTTGCCAAACTTAATCATAGTAAACCCAAACATGGAGAGTAAACAAAAAGATTTTATGAGAATTAGAGTCTATTGACTTCAAAAGTTCTTTGATTTTTTTTTCATTTCCAGAATTTTCCAATAGTTCACATGTGCAGTTCTTATTCTTGATAATGATAACATTATTAAGCTTCTATTTGTCATGATGATTTCTATTTATATGGCAAGAACACGATAATATTTGATTTACTCGGGTTCTGAACGTAAGCTTAGAAAAAGATATTAATAACAAATTTATATGAGAATTTTGATACAAAATTCAGGAGTCGCAATTGTCATTCCAGATGTAACAATTTTCTGTTGTTGTTCAAGAAGAAATCCTCTGATATAATTTATTTTCAACTTGTTGCAATACAAAATCATAACCACTTCGAAAGAAATTCAAATGCATAAAATATTCAAAAAAAATCCAGAACAAAGAATAAATCTTTAAAAAAAAAAGAGCTAAGAGAACCAAATGGCGCACATTTTGTGCTCCTTGCACTTATACCCAAACCCTAAAGGCACGCACCATATAAGTGCATATCAAAATTGTCTCCCTATAAGCACTTGAGGCACTAGATGACCATCGTGCCTAGACGCCTGCTTTAGCACGCCTTTGACAACTATGATCTCGACCAAGACTATATTGACTAAAATCCTAAAACTTGTGCTGAGCATTGTTTGCAGTATCGGCCGATACCGATCCGATAGGGCCGATACCTATATCGATACCATTTGGCATGTACAGATCCGATATCGACTTGTACCGATACTAATGGATACCAACATCGAGGGTCTCTTTTTCATTCAATTCGGTAAAGACAATTGAACGAAAAAGACCAATCAACAAGGGTGGAAAGGCATAGTAAGGTTGTAAAAGCATGTCAAAGAAGAAAATGTAGCTATTACATGTAAACCAATCGGCAAGGGTGACTACTATTTCGTTGAATTCCAAAATTACTAAGAAACAACGCATGAAATACTTAAAAATTAGATCTAAATATATATAAAAAATCTGAAAATTTAATAATTATTTGTTTTTCGATACCAAAAAATCTGATACTCCGATCCGAAACTGCCGATACCGCCAATCCCAATACTCATAGGAAGTGTTTGATACCGATTCCGATACCGGCGAACCTTGGTGCGGAGCAGAGAAGTCCCTTTTTGAAACCTATGTTGGTGATCTTTTTCTGTTTCTTAACTTCTGTAAAGTCAGACTTTTCATGCAAAGAAGGGAATATATTTTTCATCTTAACTAAGCATTGTTGGAATCCAATTTCTTGACTCCTCCCAACTTATATTTTAATTACATGTTGGAAACTCTGGAAGCATTCTTGTCTTAAATGAATTACTTAATTCTGGCTGGAGTTTTTTCTTGAGATGCTTGAAATATCCACATCTGGAACCATTATTTAATATTTACTAGAATTCCCTTAAAATCTTTAAACTTAAGACGTACACTTAAGACAGGTTGACTTTCTTTTTCCTGGTGGTTGGGTGGATGGTGGTGATGAATGGCGATTGACGTACACTTAAAGACAGGTTGCAATTTCCAAATGCGAGTTGTCTTGAATCTTTGCTAGTCTCTTTGAAGATGTCATTTATGCAAGAACCTGGTGCATCTGCAGATGGTTTCAAAACCTTATCCTATGAAATTTAGATGAGACCAAGAAAAGTTTCACGTCAATCCTTTCTTTCCTAATCATTTCCAAACTTTAAGGTGGCATTTGGATAAAGGTTTTGTATTTCTAGGAATCAACTTCCCATTTCTTTTCCATGAGAAAGGAATTCAACATTCTCATACCCATGTTTGGTTCGGTTTGGAATATGTAGCTCGAAAATTTTAATTTTTTCATTTCCATGTTTGATTCAGACATGAATAGGAATCTTAATTTGTTTAGTTTTCCATAAATACCCTTTCATTAATTTCATGATGCTATTATTACCTAAATCCAGTTGGTGTCATTGAGGGTATTATCGTCCAAAAGAATTGTAATTAATGCACCCAACCAACATTCCTAGGAAAATAAAAATATTTCCAAGGAGGACATTGGGTTTTATTTTTCCACAGATGTGGAAAACTGAAGCCCCTCACATTCCCTCCTAATTTCTAATTTCAGACTTACCAAACATGGATAAGGAACCCAAAACTCATTCCCAAATCTCTAAAACTTGAACCAAACATCACCTAAAAGGAATATTACCATGTCTTATTGCTTCTTCATTGTTTATTTTCTTTAATGCATCATTAACTTTAGAAATTCTATTTTTACAACAATAGTAATATGACTTATCCTTAGCTAACTGTGAATCTGAACTAACCTTTTCTAGGTTACTCTTGTTAAATCATTTGTGGAAATAACTCCCCCACCTCTCCATAATACCATTTTCTCTTACTAATATCCTTTGGTCCTCGCTTTTGATACACTTAATATTACTCAAGTCTTTGCTCTTCATTTTTCTACTCTTAGCTAGCCTATAAATCTCTCTCTCAGTTTCTAACCTCTTATATAAATAATCATAGTTTTTAGATTTAGCTTTAGTAAGTGATTTCTTATATTCCTTTTTGCTACTTTATATCTTTCCAAAGTTTTTCTCACTTTTCTACTTCCACCAATCTTTATAGGCAATTCGTTTTGCCTCAATAACCTTTTGAACTTTTTCATTCCACTGCCAACTTTCTTTCGTGGTCCAACCATTGCCTTTCGACAATCCTAGAATCTATTATTACTTTTTTTTATACTACTTGCCATATTGCACCACATATCATTAGACTCTTCTTCCATCTTTCTTCCTTTATTATTTTATATTTAAAAATTATTAAGTTCTCTCCTTTCAAATTCCATCATTTGGTTCTCAGTCTCTTCTCCACCCTAGTGTGTCTCTTCCATTTCTAACACTAATATCTAAGACCATCAACATATTTTGAGTGGTTGAACTCTCTCCTGATAAAACTTCACAATCTTTACATACTACTCTATCTACCTTCCTACTAAGAAAGTAATTTACCTGTCTAATATTGGGTCCGCTATTAAAAATAATTAAATGTTCATCTATCTTCCTAAAACAAGTATTTACTATTATAAGGTCATATGAAATTGCAAAATCAATGATTTTATCCGCCCCTTCATTCCTAACTTCATACCCATAACCTCCATTCGTGCTTATCATAATCATATGATACAGAAAGTGTATCGTAAGTGAAATTGTCTTACTCGTATCCTTCAACAAATCATATCATTTATCAATTGTATCATACAGGTCAATAAGATATTTGTATATCTTAGGATGCTAAGAATGGAGCACTCATGACACCTATTAAAACTTTGCTGAGGAATGAGGATATATACTTGATTTTCAAACTGAAAGAGGCAATTAAGTTCTTCAGATGTATGTTTTGTTTGGGTGGTGATTTGTGAAGCCAAATCATTAGCATACCTAGTTATGCGCTCCAATTATTCAATTCAGACTGTCATCTTGGAAGTTGGGAGGTTTGTCCAATTGTAACTTTTCGGCCAATTCTTGTTATCTTGGAGTATATTGGCTATATTTTCATTCGATAGAAGTAGAAGTTCAGGTCATTGCTCTTTGGCCAAACTTTTTGCTCAGTGCATATTTAGGCATGTCAGGTCCTTTTTTTAATTAAGAACAGCTTGGGTAGTTGTTAATTGGTAATCTTTTGCTTCCATCTTTCCAACAAAAAGATTACTGGCACTTCAAAAGCACAAGACTTATTTTGTCTAATAATTACTGGAACCTTCTGTAACTGAAAATGATGTCCTTCAAATGTGCTCTTGATGATCTCTTAATTTTGCAGGGTATGACCCAGATTGAATTGGAGGATGAGGTTCACGATGACTTGAAACGTGCAACTGGAGAGTTCAATAAGGATGGAGATGATGCCAACAAATTGAATCGCATTCTTCAACTCACTGGATTTAGCGACCCAGTTTATGCTGAAGCCTATGTGACAGTCCATCATTATGACATTGTTCTTGATGTTACAGTCATTAACAGAACAAAAGAGACACTTCAGAATTTATGTCTGGAATTGGCGACAATGGGAGATCTTAAACTTGTGGAGCGCCCACAGAACTATACACTAGCACCAGAATCTAGCAAGCAGATTAAAGCCAATATTAAGGTTTCTTCAACAGAAACAGGGGTCATATTTGGTAACATCGTCTATGAGACTTCAAATGTGCTTGAGCGCACTGTTGTTGTCCTCAATGACATACATATTGACATCATGGACTACATATCTCCTGCTACCTGTGCTGATGTAGCATTTAGAAACATGTGGGCTGAATTTGAGTGGGAAAACAAGGTAATGATCCATTCATTGCTAAGTCTATATTCATATAAATTATTAAAATTCATGTGATGCACAAACCACATGATACATGCATTTTTAAATCGTGAACTGTTGGATGAGTTTATAGCTGTACTGATATCTTGTTATTAGGCCACATGCAATAAGATTCAATACAATTGTTTTATTCAGGTCCCTGTTTTTCATTGTTCTTTGATAGATATAATATTCATTTGGATCTTGGAGTTAATTTGTGCGTATTAACTTTCATCTTGTAGTTCGCTCACCTAGCTTTAGTTTAAGATAAAGATCATAGATGTGAAAAAAATTAAACAGATACAATGACCTAATATGTTAGAATCTTCTCAGACAACTGCACCTTATTTTCTGTACTATTTGCACATCATGAAGTACTTTCATGAGGTTCTTGTTCAAATTCGAACTTCATATATCTTCAAGTAATGTATATTCACTATTTTTGGCATTACAAAAAAAGAAAATGGATTTATTGGCAGTTAATAGGCTGATTAATCGGTCGCTTAATCCAATCAACTGACTGGCTGGTTAATCGAAAATTCCAATAGCCCTGCAATTGTGATTAATCGACCGAGTAATCCAATTGATCAGTGATTCTGTAACCAGCCATGGACTGAGTGTGTAAATATAAACCGCTTAATAACACATTTGGACGAAGTTATATAAAGCATGTTGTGTCTAAATTTTAAGAAATACATGTCTCACACTCATCTCTGTCATATTATGACATGAAGGTGGGTACTTACAAAGCTATCCAGTTTTTCTAAAAATATAGAACTTGTACATGATACTTTTTGGCTCATAAAATTATATTTTAATTGTTTTCCATTATTGTACTCTACAAGGGTCATCCTTGTACAAGCAGGAAACAAACTTATGTGATTTATCTCTTCAAGATATGTATATTCAATACAAAAACTGTATACAAGTCCCACAGGATGTGATACTTGTGTCAAGGTTGCAAAGCATTTTTTCTCTTAAATGTAAGTGGATGCTATAATGCAGTAATGAGTGGAGGTGGGGTGGGAAGTTCTGTTTAATTCTAATTACAAATCTTGATGCATTTCCATTTGGCTTCTTGGGATTTTTGCTATTTCTTTGCCTTTTCCCTGAAAATTTTCTTCTATTTGTTTTCCGGCAGTAGCATTTGTGTATCTTGTTCTGTTTCATCTATATAAACAAATCTATGGTGACTTTATTTCAGGTGGCTGTCAACACTGTAATTCAAGATGAGAAGGAATTTTTGAATCACATTATCAAGTCAACAAACATGAAGTGCCTTACTGCCCCGTGAGTTCTCAATCAATTGACCTTTGTTTAAGATAATTAATATGAATAGTACACAAAACTGTTGCTTAATAATACATAAAATGTTGAGACTATTGTTAACCTTGGAATGACTTGGTCTTGGTTTAGGATTGCTGCTGCTTTTTGAAAACAAGCTTTTGACAGCCGGTAGGAGGCTGCTGTCAAAAGCTGTTGCAAAGTTGAACAGATTTTTCAAAAGTTGTTTTATAAGGTGTTGTTACCAAACAGACTTGGACCCGCTTTCCAAGAAAAAAAGTCTAAGCTGTCTCCAAAAGCAATCCCAAACCCAGCCTTACTGATCAATTTATGCACCTCCCTTTCATGAGTTGAGGTTTCTGAGTTATTTATTGCCCAACTAATCACAAAAGCTTTCTGTTTCCAAATCTGTATTTCGCCATCCGGTCAATGAGCCTAATGCTATATGATCTCAACTATTGATATCATTGTCCTAATGTAAATTCAGCTAAAAGTGTTCTTTTGCCCTTCCCGTTTTGCTCTCAGTTCTGCACTGGATGGAGAATGTGGTTTCCTTGCAGCCAACCTGTACGCAAAGAGTGTGTTTGGTGAGGATGCATTGGTTAACATAAGCATTGAGAAGCAAACAGATGGTAAGCTCAGTGGATACATAAGGATAAGGAGCAAGACGCAAGGAATAGCCCTGAGCTTGGGGGACAAGATTACCCTTAAGCAGAAGGGTGGCGCTTAATACATGTGAAACCTCCGCTTTTCTCGAACCCAACCTTCTCCATTCCATTCTACTGCAGGTTACCACTACATACTTTTGGCGGCATTTCTGTCCCAAACAGGACAGGGTTTTTTTTTTTTTCCTCTTCCTTTTCTTACCCCTGCTATTATTGGAAGTACTCTTGTATGGCGACTAGATTCGTTTATTATTAATTGGCCATAATTTGTAGTAAATTCAAACATGTAACACATTTCTGTGCTTGTGATTTTGCGGTGCTTTTGTTATCGTTAGGAGACCTTTTTCATTATTAAGATTGTGTGCCATAATTGAGTGATACCCTTCAAAGTGAAATCCACTGGTAAAATGCAGCGTTATTGAACTGTGCTACCAAATTTTTTTTTTCTGTGGTTTATTTGCAAATTCTAGTTATTTAAAAGGTTGCATGATGTTGTATGTCAGAATGAAGGTCTGGTAGAATGCAAAACACCATATCCTAAGCAATGAACAAATATAATTTTCAGAGAACCACCATATCCTACAGTGTACAATGAAATATGTTAGATTTGTTTATCCATGTGATTCAATAAAGGTAACTCTTTTGTTTAGTCCCACATGCCATATATTGCTTTATCCGTCTTAGTGGGTAAGTGGGCTTTGTAGGGGATGGGATAGATCTTATCTAACCCGTGAGCGGGTGCGCGATTTAATGTGCGTTTTTACGCGTTTATTAGTTACGCATTTAGCATTCCGCGGAACGGACACGGGTATAAAGGTAATTTCATAACTTATTTTATTTTATTTTTTATTTTCGTTGGTTTGGTCTAGTGGGTTGTTGGTCTTCCACGGAACCGTTTTCACGTAGAAAGAGTGGAAAAGATTACGTGAGAGATATATCCAGGATACGATTCTGAGATCTGAGAAAAGAAATCAGTTTTTCCTTCTCTGTTCAGAACGAAAGAAATCGTACAGAGACAAAAAATATAAACACCAGAACCTAGATTCCTCTAAAAACTCCTCCGTCCAATCTCTTTTCATCGGACAAGGTTGTGATCGTTCGTGAGATTCGCCACCGGGTGCACAGTGAAGTGGATCGAATGATTCGTTGTATCTCGGAGATAGATCGCCAGGAATCCGCTGCACTATTCGTGGGACGAAATTCTATTCTAAGGACAGCGCGTAACGTGCCTCGAATCCTCTACCCTTTCCTGTCTTTAATTTTACATCTTCCAATTTGCTGCATTCTTTAGGAATTTATCCAACAAAATCTAATACTCACTAGTTATCTTTCTAAAACTCTCCTATCCTTTCCCTAATTTTTCCATCATCTTCCTCCTCCTCATTAGGTTTCCTAATTAAACTCCAAGAAGAATATAGTAAAGGATGGGCATGGGAAGTGCAACGAGCATTCCAAATATAACCCTTTAAAGATGAATTAAATCTAAAACCGTTGTAAAATATAGAAATCAAAATTTCAACTCGATGATGCTAACTATATTATCTTCTGAATGCTAACGCAACGCAGTGCTAAGGATATTGTCTGGGGGTGGCACTTAGTACACAAAAGGAACGAGATCCCTTGTGGATGAGCTGCCTGCAAATAAGAGAGAATTAGCACAAAAAACTACTTAATTTTGTTTATAATTCAATGGATGTTTTTTGTGAAAACCCCCCTGCACAATATAATATGGCAACATGCTACTCGACCCAGAATGATCAAGATGGCCGATCCTGGCAGGGAACTGCACGTCCATCAGAGTCTAATTGACATTTAATCACAAGCAACAGCACGAACAGTAGTAGTGTGGATCATCATATATACATGAATCTCGTCATACTAATGTAGATGTGTGTTGTATTATTAGTACATGCACTATATGCTTGCGGTTTTTGATATAATATATCAGGCTAAATTACTCTCTAATGTCACCTAACTGTAGCACTAGAGTATTTTTGGCACATTAACTTTGCAATATTCAAATTTGACACTCTAATTTTATAAATTGCTTAAAATTTGAACATTTACCTCCAGTCAAACCTTCATGGGAGGCCCACGTGAGGATAACTCAGTCATTTACAATTTAGCTAAATTATTTTAATGGCACATTAACTTTTCAATGTTCAATTTTGGCACACAAATTTCATAAATTGTTTATTTTAAGTATATTCCATCTATTTTGAACATTCACCTCTCGTCAAACTTTCATGTCAGCCCCACATGAGGGTAACTTAGTTATTTATAATTTGACTAAATTACTAAGTTACTCTAATTAGTTCTTTGATGAAGACCTCCTAGAAGGAGTTTGAACGTTGAATTTTTCAGAGTAATTGTTGTCTTTTTTTCGAATGAGTTAATGATATGTTTTGCGATCATGATAGGAAAATCATTAGGCCAAATTATCAACAAGCATGAAAAGGAGAAGAAACTTATGGTTGTCTCTGTTTTTGCAATAAAACGAATAACAATATTGTTTTGACACGATCAACTCTTATTTGCAACCAAATTTGGAAACAATCACAACTGAATTGCAACAAGGCAAAAATATTTACTCTATTCTCATAATGTGATCCTTAATCACAAACACAAAATGCATTTCAATTTTACTTGAAGCCACAAAATAACATGAACATGAACCAAATGCATCCAACATTGACTTCTAACTAAACAACTTCAAACAATTCAAAACCACACATAAGTTGCTCTACAAGTACCAAAATAAGTTTTAGTTCCACATATCAAAACACTAGTCTAAAGTTTTGTCTTATTGGCAATCCTCTGTGAAGGTGCCGTATAATTTTTTGACCAACTTATGGACAAAAAATGACTAAATTACCCTCACGTGAGTCCTCCATGAAAGTTTGACTAGAGGTAAATGTTCAAAATTGATAGAATATGCTTTAAAACGAACAATTTATAAAGTTGGAGAGCCAAAGTTGAGCATTGAAAAGTTAAGGTACCAAAAATACTCCAGCACTATAGTTTATGTGCCATTAGAATAATTTAGCCTAATATATCACAATCCCTAGTAATAAGGACGAGCACTCCGACTTTAATTTGGTATCCAAAGCTACAAGGCACTTATTGAAAGCATATTAATTCTGGTCATATGAGATGTCTAAGCAAAGTCGTCTCATAATTAATTAAGCGTCCATGAATATCAGATGAAATTTCAATTTATCAAAGAGTTCAAAACAGTTGGGATGTAATCATATATTGTTTGAATCCAAATGAAGCGACACAGTATCTAGCATAAACATATTTCATAATAGAACTCGAGGATAGTATATCGATATTATGGAGGTTATAGCCCGTTAAAAATAAGTTTTAAGCATAAAAGAAAGAAATCTACAAAAACACAAAATCCTCTACACTTAATTCAGGTATTTGTATTCAAGAGTGCATAATTTCCCTTTTCCCCCTATAATCTCAATAAATTGACTTCTTCGCCTACAAACTAGGTGAAGATAACACAAAACACTATATGGCGTTTTTTCCTTGAGAGTTCATAACAGGCAACACTCAATACTATTAAACTGTGAAACCAGAAAGATGATTATTATATCTGGCATATAAAAGTCCAATTAATAACACTGCTGCTGCTCTCTGTCACAGTACACAGAAGTAATAACTAAAACTATCAAAAACAAATTGAGAACTGAACCAAACCATATGCAAATGTTTTACCTTCAAATCTTAGTTCATTACAGAGGATAGAAGCAACAACGCCAGTCCAATTAAACACTTTGCTCGTAAAACTCTCGGTTTATAAAACATTATCACAATCTGTGTGAGTTTAATATTTCAAACAGTTACCTTACCAACATAGAATTACATCACAGACATTGACATGATCTGTCGTGCGAGACCTGGATCTTGCTGGAGTAGTTCCCTCAGGTTGTTCTCCACCTCGCCCAACTGTTTCTCTAGGTACTCTTTTGAAGTCTGCAACAATAAAATGGTCAAAATAATGGAAAGTCTTTAATACTTTCTTCTTAGTATCTTTAATGAAAATTGGGAAGGGGAGAGGGAGCAGACCTGAAGGGAAGTTAAAGCAGCCTCACTGTCCCTAAGTTTCTGTTCCTGCTCATTCACCAATAGAGACTTTGGCTCCAAGACAAACCTGATGATTGTAGAAAAATAAAGGATTGAATGCAAAAGGATAAGATCATCTTGGGAAAAGATTTTCCAGTTCATGAGAACTCACGCTTTGCCTGCAAACCACACAAGGAAACTACTATCATTGGATGAAACTTTGAAAACCACATTATTATTAAAAAAAAACTACAAATCTAAATTCCAGCCTAAGACCACCAAACTGTTGTATATACACATTAGACCTGGTTAACAGCATAAATAGATGACCCTCATCCCTCAGCAACCCTCTAAAGATTTGATGCAGTGGTAGTGACTTTAACATGGCATCAGAGCAATCCGGGGATCAATCTCTTTGGCACTCATTTTTTTTCCTTTTTCTTTTTAGATTAAACCTCTATGGCACCCACTTTAAGGGAAATTTACAAAACATTATTCGGCTGCCTGAAGGGGCAGGTTGAATAACATAAATATACAACCCTCATCCCTTGACCTGTAGGGGATTTAACATGACATGAAAATATTGAAAGCCCCCCTTTCAAGGGTAGTAAAAGAAACCAGAGGCAAAATTGTAATGTTTATATGTAAAACTTTAAAGGCCTCCAAATGATTAAATCATCATAATCTGAACTATGGTTGGCAGGCAGATATGAGAATAATGGTCTGGTAATTAGGAGAGGCAATGAGGCCACCAGAGGTGACTCCGACTTCCACTAGTCTCCTGTTGGCATGGGTTTGGGGGTCAGATACATAACTTCACCGAACCTCCCAAGTTCGATCTATGGTCATTGGTGGCCTCCTAAAAGGATCTACTAAATTCATCGAGTTGTTCCCCTGAGCCACCTCTCCCCACAACACACGTGGATGCATGTAAACATCTCTATTACCTGGCTTGCTGGGGAAGGGAGTAATCCTGCCCCTAGCTTAACTAGGGTGAACAGTGCACCTACCCTTTCACAAACATTTCCCCAGCCTTTTCCAACATCAGGCGATCATGACATTCTTTTCCCAACCTTCTCCGATATCATGCGAACTCACTTTTACCCTCAACTTTATGATGGATAATTCAAAACGATACCATAAATGTAATACTCATTCCTGTTATCGCATTGTCAATTTCAAGTAAAAATAGGCAACATCTCCTTTTCAAGGTAAAGTAGGTAGATATTATAATTAATTGTACTTATAGAGTTGCTCGAGATGGTCCCTTATTTTATGTATAGTGATGCATTCATGTAATTCCATCTTAAATAGATGCCTTAAGCTTTCTAAAACTTTTGTCACTGCAATTGGCATCCTCTATGAACTCTCATCAATGCAATTAATGCTCATAAGCACAAAATTTAGCTCACTAATGTGAAATTGTCATGACCTAGCAACTTAGGCTACAGAAAATCAGTAGAAGAGGAGGCAGTAATAAAGTTTTGCAAGTTAAGATGCACACAAACTGGCATGATTAATCGTAATGTCTTACCTATTGACTTATAAGTATTAGTATCCACGGGTAACTGTCGAAGCTCCTCCAATGTCAGGTATGCACGCTTTTTCTCCCCCTCCTTGCTTCGCATCTGAATTTGGACCTGGGTCGAAAGAAGGCCAATAACCATCTATAAGTATGGTAAGAAGTTTAAAACCACATATGAATAGTAATCAATATAAATATTTATTAGCCACTTGCATATCAATTTCCCAGTATTAAATATTATGTCCCACTTAGAGATGGGTCCTTTTGTTGACTTATCTCAAAGTAAAGAAGGGTTAGAATCTTGTCCAATTAGTTGATAAATGAATATCAGTTTTGTATAAATATATCAAAAAAACAGTATATTTGAGTCAGATTGTAGATTTACGGACCAATGCTAGACCTGTTTTTGAAACACATTGTTTCTAGGGAAAGATATAAAAAGGGCTCTGTGCTCGAGGATGCAGGAGTGGTCACAGAAACCTCTGCATACAACTGTGGCATAAGCTTGCAGCATTTGATCATCCCTGAACACTGTATTAATGGGTTCCTCGTTGCGTTGGGATGCAAATATTATTTTTCGCATGTGATTAACTCTACTTGTGCTATGCTTAATGCCTTATATTTTAGGGTTATTTAGGGTCTCGTATAATATTGAAAATTTGCGTTTAGGTCTCCATATTGTCCAGAAGAGAGTTTGGGTTTCGTCCTAACAGTTGACTTGTGTTGATCATCCAAAATGGAGAGCTAAACGCAAATTTTGAATATTATATAAGACCCTACAACTAAACGGAAATATGTAAGAGTTGTGTGACTTGGATTATTTAGTTTTTTCATGACCAATCGAGAATGAGACTTGTGACATTGTTGTTTACTTCTATCCTGATCTCAACAACCACACAACCTCTCGAACTTTTGAGTTGCAAGCATTCAACAATGCGACCAGGACAAGAGACATCTGACGATATACACGACACCTATGAAGTCGTCCACATCAAAACTGCCGCCAGGAGGATTGTGTGACTGCTGAGATCAGGATGAAAGCAAACAACATGATCTCTAAGTCTCATTCTTGATTGGTCATGACAAAACTAAATAACCAAAGTTACACAACACCCACCATGCAAAACTAAATAATCCAAGTCAAACAATGCTAACATATTTTCGTTTAGTTTTAGGGTCTCGTATAATATTCAAAATTTGTGTTTATGTCTCCATATTGGACGGTCAACCTTTGGACAGTCAGCCAAGTCAACTGACAACTGTTAGGACGAGACTCAAACCTTATTCTGGAGAATATGGAGACCTAAATAATAAATTTTCAATATTATACGAGACCCTAAAACTAAATAAACATATATTTTAAATTGTCAAGTCCAAGCTGGATAAGGAGGATTGCAGTAGGAAACCAAAAGCCGGCATAGAACTTTGTCAGAGTCACTATGATCAACATTGGGACTTTCCGAAGTAGCGAGTTATAGGGCTTTAGCCCTTATAGAACTAAATAGATGATAAGATTCATGTAATCAACCACAAAATTTGGTAAATCTTTGTTATTGTTGTTATTGTAAATATAATATTGTCACGTTAACTTAATAAAATTAAATTTAAAAAAAAGGGCAGAGAGACCTGGATTAAGGAGAAGATAAAATTGATATATTTTAATTGAATGCATCCTAGAGAATCCAATTCAGTTGTAAGAGTGTGTTGTTGACTTTGTTCTCTTGCACAGATTTTACAGTAGTATCCTTGCAACCAGAAGCCAGGAGGTTTCCTTCTAGCCAAATAGGCCAATCTTAAGAGCCTACGAAAGGCATATGTGGTAGGGGTCGCGAACTGGATGGTACACAACTTGGTTTTAGAAGATATGGCACCAAAAGTTGTAGAGCTGGTAGTCTTTCATATCGAGCCATTGAAGCAGCGCGTCAAGCTACAATCGGACAATTCCATCGTGTTGGCAGCTGCAACTGGAGCAGAATATGCAACAACAATCCAAGGACGCATACACAGACGGAAATTAAGTTCCCATTCACGACCCATGTAACAAACTACACCAAGTAAGAAGTGTAGAACAATTAGACCACCATTGTATAATCACGCATCAGCAGATGTCCCATATCGGGTCAAAATGCAAACATATAACTGCAGAAGTAGGAATAATGGTACCAGAGAGAATATTGTTAAGCAATTAATCAATTATCGTTAACACGTTATTGTTTGTAATTTTATTTGTTCAGTATATCCCTAGTTGTAGGTGGAACATATATTAACAATTAAGTTGACTTGGTAACAAAACCATCTTGGACTCGGAGATTCTCGTTTATCTTTTATTTTATCTGCGAAAGGGGGAGATTCATCATCCCCCTTCCACTGATTCCGCCAATTATTAGATTTTGAATGTATTTGTCTGTTCTTACTGGACATACACTACTCTGATACACAAGTTCCAAGTCGAAAACATTGAGAATTTGAGATGGAACTGATTAAAAAGAGAAGAGTCAAATTGAGCATCTAAACTTCCAGAATGCCTAGGATATCCCTTATTGATTTAGTCATCTCTCCTCACTGACCAACCTCATCACACGAACATAAAGTGGGGAAATATATGAAAGTAGGAATGAGCTGCCCTGATCTATTGTCATAAGTTTACATGTGCATATCATGGATGGAGCTTCCCTGATCTATCATCTACATCTGGAGTCATACTCATTATTTCTGAATATAAGGGAAGCTCTTTCTACACTTCCTTCCATCTGTTGAATTTGACACCAAATGCTAATATTGTAATATCTGCTACTTGTCTCCAATTTTTTTACCTTCATCTTCTCAAAAAAAAAAAAAATCTCACTTCTGCAGATATAATTGAGTCATTAAAATATAATATTTCAGGATCAAACGATTGGAACAATATTTCGCACAACTGAAATGAAATCGGACCTGCTTCAGCTTTCCAGTGGTTTCTATCATGCGGCTCTGGAGCTCCATGAACGCCTGCAATCAAAACCTCCACCCAATTTTAAAAAATTGTAGTGAGAATATCATAAGTAAGCAGAAGAAGAAGAAGAAGAAGAAGAAGAAGAAATCACCGTTCTATTTGCTTCTTCGGCCATTTTTTGGGGGAATTTTCTTGATAGAAACCCTAACCCTAGAATCAAGAGAGAAGGAATGGGCAAGTAGGGGTGAGGACTCTGGTATGAACTGGGCTCAGGTTGGGATAGAATTGGTTTGGACTAATTATCACTGGGTCCAGCCCAATCTAAGCCCAAATTCCTCTAGCT
Source organism: Iris macrosiphon (assembly GCA_036927795.1). Classification (NCBI taxonomy): domain Eukaryota; kingdom Viridiplantae; phylum Streptophyta; class Magnoliopsida; order Asparagales; family Iridaceae; genus Iris; species Iris macrosiphon. The sequence goes on along the minus strand of JAYESA010000003.1, from coordinate 192,376,932 downwards.
AAACACTAATTATAAATATTAGTGTAGAAATAAAAAAATTACGTCCCAACACATTCCACTAGACCGCCTAGCCGAATTAAGCAAGTCCAAATTCTTCCGGATCATCGGACAAAAATCAAACATGTTGTGTGTGTTTGTAACGTCTATTGGCAAAAATGTGTAAAATTTGGCCTTGTTTGAATTCTGCCAAATGGTCTGCCAGAATGTGTTGGAGCACAAAAAAAATTGGAAGTTTTTTCTTCTTTGTCTATTTGTTCGAAGTCAGCTTTCATCTTGAATTCTGGAATTAAACCATAATGAATCATTGACGGACTTTATTTAAGGGCCTTCTCATCTTCAAAATTTCTTAAAATAGTCTTTTCGAGATCTTCGTCATCCAAAATAGATTCTTCAGGGGTGATAGATTTTCATGTAAAACTTACTTAATGGGATTGATTGGAATAATGAATTTAGTTTGGTGCTTTAATAAAAGCTTTACAAATTCATTATTAGTGACTCGAGAATCAATAGATTTTGAGACAGAAACATATGTGACTTTTGGATCGGTGAGGTCAATGGGTTTAGGAAGTTTGATATTTTTATTGTTGGATTGTATCTCGTTTTCGGATGAGCGCTCAAAGAGGGTGACAATAAAATTGGTAATTTATTCTCACATCAGGTAGGAGATGGGATCATGAGGTGTAGATAAGTGTGATTGGTTAAGGTTTTACATAGGAATTCTCTTTTAAGGCATATGGACCCAATCCAATATCGCATACATGGGCCAACTCCGGTTGGGGTCACACCGAGTTCCAACATTTATTTGGATCATTAATAGTTTTGCAGAGATTGGGTGTTTATATTTGGATCATCAATAGTTTTGTAAAAAGATACTTCGTTGGATTGTTATTGAAGATTCATACCTTGGAATAATCATATCATTTTTTTTATCTCTTTCATACTTGCAAAAAGATGCTTCGTTGGATTGTTGTTGAAGATTCATACCTTGGAATAATCATATCATCTTTTTTTATTTCTTTCATACTTGCCTTGAGTTTATCATATTGTGTGTCCTGCTTTGCAGAATTTTCCCAAATCTTCAACTCTTTAGTTCAGTAAAAGCTTCTAGAATCAAATGATCAGCAGGAGCCATGGATTATGATCATTTTCTCTAATACCACTTAATGTATTCTAAATCGAAGTAGAATGAAAATGATACGGAGATTCTAGATGAGAACAAAAAAATAAGAAGAAATTCGGTAACATGAAAATAATTAATTCAGATAAGGAGAACGATAAGTTTAAGTGTTTTAAGATACACTAAAAATAATAATTAGATGATTGTCTTATATAAACTGATCAATCTCTTATTTATATAGGTGGACAAATCTTAAAAAAAATGTTTCTAATTAAAGAAGTCATTGTAGAACTAATAGTCATGTTAAAACTAGAATCACTAAATATGAGTCCTATTAAAAATAGAATAACCAAATTGGATTCATACTAAATATTGAATCACCCCTTAGATAGAAAAGTTTCCATTAAATAGGAATAAAGTCATTAGGTTACTTCTCCTAGTCGATGTCGTACATCAGTAGTAGTCTTTTTTCGACATGTGTATACATCATCTAAAAAAGTGTCACGGTAAGTCAATAATTTTAAAGATATTATTAGATGATATAAATTATTAGCAATTTAAGAAACTAATTTATCAAGGAATGTTAGAGGCATGAGACAATTTATCAAGGAGTGTCAGAGGCACATATATTTCTAGTCCTATAAAATTTGAGGGTGGTATTCACTTGTATTCACTAAGGAAAAAAATTTCTTCTTTCGGTCCAAATCCTTAAAAACATTAAGTCTAAGAGAATTCTTTCAATCGTGATGGATATGTAGAACTATTAATATGATCAACCTCTTATTCATAAGGGTGAATAAATCTAAAAAAGAAATTTCTAATTAAAGAATTCACAAAAAACTAATAGTCATGTTAAAAATAGAATCACTAAATATGAGTCCTATTAAAAATAGAATAACCAAATATGAGTCATACAAAAAATTTAATCACCACTTAGATAGGAAAGTTTCCATTAAATAGGAATAAAGTGATTCGGTTACTTCTCCTACTTGATGTCGTATATTAGGTAGTTTTTTTTTTACATGTATATATGTCATGCCCCAGAACCAGAATACTGGAGAGCGGTGGCAGACAAAGCCACCTATGTATACCAGAGTATTCTATATCCCGAGATACGGTCACGACTGTCTAAGACATGTGAGGGTTTACTCTACAATCCAACTCATTCTTGGGTCAAGCAATTCCTAGTTGTCTCAATCTCAAGCAATCAACAAGTTACAAGATATATAATCACCAAACATATAATAGTAAGGCGTCCCAAACTATACATACATAGATGATCATGAAGCTAGTTACCAAAATGAAGAACTAGCAGAGTACAATATTACATGATTAGCTCTAGCTATAGTCTGGAATATGCTTTACATGTAGGCCCGCAGGCAGGATATCAAGTTCCAAAACACGAGCTAAACACGTGATCGGTGGCTAAACGCCTCAAAAGTATAAGTACAAGATCATGTGGGTGATGAAAAAGAGAAATTCACTCAAGTCCTCGGGTGCTCCTCGTGTTCACCATCTTGAGGAGAAAAGTACGAGAGATCCTGCGGTATTGTTCCGATATTTGGCCATACAAAATCAGTAGGGTCAGACCCCCAAAACAGTAAAGTACCACAAGAAAGCCAACTTAGGAACTAAAACCAGCATGCAGACAAATCGATAAGAAATAACATAAGAAAAACAGTAATTAAGTACAACAGGTATAATCTTGCAGTTAAAACCAGTTTTGAAGAAGTATTAGGGAATCAGTGTTCGGGTAACAGTGCTCAAGTTACTACTCAAGATTAGTAACTGGATGAAGCAAAACATGACTAGACTAGAAAATTAAGCAATCATGGCCAAGCATGCCTTACGGCTTGCTAACATTACTAGTACATGCAAGTTGAGATTCCTTACAGCCACATGCCCTGCAGACTATTCGAGTTATCTAAACGAAATGATACATAATATCGATTTATTTGGTATAATCATTTTCTGGTGATGCAACACTCGCTTGCGTGCTGAAAGTATGTCCCTCACGACAGAGAGCTCTAAATCCATCAGGTGTCACTGGGATACCGGGATTGCATGTAGCCAAAAAATTTCTCTAGATGCTTTCTAGATTAATATTCTAGTTATTAGCCTGGACATGTTATCAAGAATTTTTGACCGTGGTGCTCACGAATTTGTCCTAGACATGATGCAAGACTGGACAGGAGCTTGACAAGTACATTCAGGACAGGGACAAAAAATCAACAACGAGAAGTTATCTTAAAGGTTCAGGTATTACATTCCAAGAATCTATCATGTCAGGAGTGTGCTTCATCGAGCCACTATCAGGTATATCAGTGCTTATCAGGTATCCGGAATCAGGAGTTTATGATTAACAGTGTAACTACAATCCATGTGCAGGAATTCCATGTTCAGGTAAATGCCACAGTCAGTTTAAAGTATTTTTAAGAAAAACTTGCATTTATTGAAATTCCACAATAATATGCCAAACCAAGGGACAAACCAACAAACAGCAAAAAAATATCATAAAAGTAAATTCTACTAACTAGTGTCACAAGCACATGAGAAAAGATGCATAACAAGATACTAAAGGAAAAATGCTAGATAACCAGTCACGGTGCATGATACAGACAGGCGCATGAAAGCTGGTTGCATGGGGTATATGGCATATAGAATATACGACACATGGGATCTGTGGCACATGGGATCTGTGGCGCATGGGTTGCATGACACATGGGAAGCATGACGCATGGGTTGTATGGCGCATGGGAAGCATGGCGCATGGAATGCATGATGCATGGGTTGCATGGCGCAGGGGATGCATGACGCATGGAAAGGATGGTGCATGGGTTGAATGGCGCATGGGAAGCATGGCGCATGGGTTGCATAGCGCATGGTCCAGGGGATGCTCCAAGAAGCTTCAGCCGTATGGCCTCCTTGCGCATGAACTCCTCCAAAACCAGCAAGGTAACATGGCCGAAAAGCTTGAAACCCAATTTTGTTTTTTTTGTAAAAACCTTGTTTTAAACCCAAATCTAGTGAAATAAAGTTTTAAACCACATAGAATCAAATTCTCTTCAACATAGAACAACAAGTTTTCGAAACACAACAAGTTTTTAGAGGTCAAAACCATGAAAATCTTAAGAACACCAAAAAACTCAAGAACACACAATATAAGCAAATAAGATGCAAGAAAGCTATGAAGTTAACGAGTTCTTCATCCTTGGCAAGTTGTACTTGCCTAAACCCACACCATTACTACCACTACCGAAAGGGAGGTCTATGGCTGGCCTCAGGCTCACAGTCAGGAGAGAGGAGGGAAGGAGAGGAAGAACAAAGAAAATAAAAGGAAAGGAAATGAGGAAAGTGAGGAAGAAAGGGTTATATATAATAAGGGGATGGGTGAGTCACCACACAAACTGGAAATTACATCAAAACAGTCTACAAAAATCCAGAAAAATACACATGGAGCAATATACAGTAATTGCACAATTAAACTAGATACAAATACGAAAATAGTGAGACGAGTCTCACAGTATAGATCATTTAAAAAAAATGTCACAGTAAGTCAACAGATTTAAAGATATTATTAGATGATATAAATGATAATCAATGTTAAAAAACTAATTTATCAAGGGATGTCGGAGGCATGAGATAATTTATCAAGGAGTGTTAGAGGCACGAATATTTCTAGTCCTATAAAATGCAAGGGTGGTATTCAATTGTATTCACTATGGAAGAAATTTTTCTTTTCGGTCCAAATCCTTAAAAATATTAAGCCCAAGAGAACCCTTCCAATCATGATGGATCTATAGACCAAGTAGTAATCCATTCAACTTGTTTCAATATTGTAATAATCACACTAATAATGATAATGCAATCAAATTATTGTCTTTAATGTAATGATAACAATGCCAATACTTCCGAGAGCCAATCTTTGCCAAAAAAAATGAAAATAATTGCTAGTTGGGTAGTTTGGATATGGTCCAAATCTTTAAAGCCCGTGATAAATTAAATGGGTTTCGGGGCTTTAATCTTTGTCCCAACTAGGCTTTAATTAAATTATTTTGGAAAATATGAAACATGCGGACACCCATAAGCCCAAGCCCTTTAAACACCCGAGTAAAAAATTTTCTTGCTCCTCTCTCTCTCTCTCTCTCTCTCTCTCTCTATATATATATATATATATATATATATATATATATATATATATATATATATATATATATTCACATAGTTTTTCTTACCAAATGAGTGTTAGAAATCTCCTAAAATACTTTCCTAAACTTTTCCAGGATAAAAGACAATCTGAGCCGTCGAAAAGACCTACTAAAATCTTAATCGTACGCTAAAAACGTCCGAAGAAGGAATAGTCGTCTAATGCTGAAAAAGAGGTATTAATTATAGTTGGCCTAACCAGCTTTGACTTATTTTGAGCTCTTTTGTTGTCTTTGGACTCCTTCCCAGCTAAGCTTATCACCATATGGGTAGCTTAGCTAGCTCCCATTGTTCTCCATTGTTGAACCCGATCGAAGTATACATTAGAACATGCACAACTAGCTAGCATTCTAGATTGAATCGATCTAGCTATTAAACATATGTAATCCTCCAGACTTTATGACGATCTTATATATAACTAGTACGTAGTACAAGTAATTCTTGAATATATATAGAAATTCCAAAGTTCTCACGTACGTACGTACGTACATCGACCCAAGCATGCCTGCAGTACTATGTTGAGTCATTTGCAGGATGACAAATGCGATCTACTCGATCGCAAGTGCATGCACACACTAGCTTGCTACTGCAATAGATCGATCTGTGTACGCGCTACGCTAGCTTTACTAGCTTTCAGTGCATGCATTTGTTGCATAAGAATCAAATGTCAAATGCGATGTACGTAAATCAAACAGCAGTATAATATTTGACTTGATCGATTACTTTAATATTGCATGCATGTTCTTGTAAGTAGAAGCCAACTAATTTAGGGATCGATCAATATTTTTTTTTATCTTCCGTTGTTAAATATATATTGTTGTTGTTTGGGTTACAAATATGGATTCAAAAGGATAAGATTACAACTAAGCTTCTTGGTGCTAGAAGAATACAAACTGACTGAAAAATACAAAACAATAGCTAGAATTTTTCTTACTAAAAATACAAAAAAATTGTCTTTGCAATCCCAGTTGCTACAATGAGATAGAATAATAACTGAAATATGAAGAAGAAGAAGAAGAACACTTGCTGGGGTGATAAAAATTATCGTTGTTCAAAGCAAGAATCATCCTGCTTGAAGATCTGCTTCCAGATACCAGCAAGTTCAAAGAATGATTTAACTTCTGAAATGCTCTTAGCCACCCTCGGGAAAGAACTTAATTGGACCTCTCAAACTCAATGGTTGCTGGTTGTCGCGCAGATTGCAGTGGCATAGATTTTGGTCGCTAGTCGAATGTGACTCCCTCTCCATACTCTCTAGAGTAAAAGAGGAGTACACATATGTATAGGGGAGGTCTTCTCTAACACCTATGCAGCTCCATATCCCAAGACCCATCAAATTCGTGATAGGTGAAGCCAAATAACCATAAAATTTGTCAGTCAGTACAATATATGTTGACAGTAGAAGCAGTCTTCACCGACAACGCCATGCATGTGTGTAGTGCACGCAACAATCTGCACTGACAGAGGCATGCCTCTGTGCGGCGCATGCAGCTGCATTACACACGCAGCTGCATTACACACGCAACCGCATAGAAGCCCCGTGCAGAAGGCTCGCGCAGATACTGCGCGTAGGATGCCGCACGCAGTATGCCTCACGCAAAAGCCAGCGCACAACCAAGCACAAAAGCTCCATCTCGCGTCCAAAGCGTGTGTGCATGTAGAAGCTCCATGCACAGACACCACATGCAGGATGTCGCATGCAGTATGCCTAGCTCGTGCCGAAGCCATCATGTAACCAAGCACTAAAAGCTCCATCTCGCGTCTGAAGCGTATGTGCATACAGAAGTCCCACGCGCAGACACCGCGTGCAAGATGTCGCATACAGTATGCTTAGATCGCACAAAAATCTGCGCATAACTAAGAGCAAAAGCGACATCTCGCGTCCGAAACATATGTTGGAAGTGCAAAGTGCCACTACTAGAATTCGGCCAAATAGCGACGTTCTTAGCGACGAAAAAATCAAACGTCGCTAAAACATAAAAATTAAGCGACGTTACTATAAAATGATGCAATATGTAAACACCTAGATTTTTTAGAATTTAATTTTAGAATTTTAATTATAAATTTTTGAGTTTTTTGAGATTTTTTCTATAATTTTTAATTAATTATAATAAATATTCTTCAGGGATTTATATTTTTGTGTATTAAATTAATTATTAAAAAATATATTTTTGAGTGTATAATTAATAATAAGATATTGTATAATTTTTTAGAATTTATTGGCCTTCAAAACTATTTTTTTATAGCAAATATTAATATTTTTAATTAAATCAACTCAAACCAACCCAACCCAAACCAAAATGAACCAAACCGAACTAGACCAAACCAACCCAGACCAAACAAACTTGGTTCTTAAACATAAACCCGAGACCCATAACCCGCGACCCGACCCGACCCGACCCGACCCGACCCGACCCGACCCTTCATCTTCTGAAAACAGCAACCAACTCTCTCTATTCCTTTCCCCCAACCGGCCGCGACCTCCTCTTTTCACCTCCCCATAATAGCCCACTCCGACCCCTATATAAATCCCCGGACCCCCCCATCCACCATCAAATCCTCTTTTATTCTCGATAAGCCACCGCCGACGACGACGCCCGACCGCCACGCCCCACCGTTGCGAAGACGGGCCGCCGTCCAATATCCCAAGCACAGCAACAGTAAGGTATGCTACTTCCCACCTTCGTATCTTTTTGCATAGTTATCCAAATGTCGATCTGTCAACTACTATACGAAGACCATATGACCCTCTCGAATCCTGTATAATTAGTTTGTGGTATTGTGTCCTGTGTCGGTCGCAAATCGTAACGCAAAACAGAAAAAATAACCAATTTATAGTTCAGAAAAATTATCCCAAACACCAATGTTCATGGTCATTTTTTTCCAACCTAATTAATATATTTAAATTTTACTTAAATAATAATTTAGACAATATAACCGAGATTAAACCCCTTTAATTAGTTTATTTTAATTTGTTGTATGCTGTATTTTATTTGTGGTTGAAGTTGCCCAAAAACTTGGTTTTCTAAATCCAAAATTTTTTGAAACGAGTGCGTCCCGCTAAATGAGATAACTTTGTCGTGTGCAAATTATATTGAAAGGCGCGTATCGTCAACACGTATATATAAAATTTTACGAAAGTTAATTTGGATGTGTGTACAAACCGAAATCAGCGCGTATCCGTCGAAAAGCCCCTTATCGGCATGTTATGACACTCGTCATAATTTTGTGTGTGCTTGTCGTTTCACAACAAAACTTGTACCATCAGATTCATAGTGTTACGTTAGTCCTGTGACCCAAGTTTGATTCGATTCTGAGAACGTTGATGAAACCCCATTTCGTGGGCCCTACGATTTTACTTGACGGACGATTTTGTGACCGGCTCATCAAAATCCAGTTCTGGACATTCCGTTGGATTCATATCATCGTTCTGGACTCATAGACACTAAGTTTGACAAATTTGGAGAACTTTGTCTTTGGCACATTTTTCGGTGCGAAGTGGGCTACATGTGGACCCTGCTTTGACCAGAAACTATCATTTCTGCTCCTGTGTCCAAATTGGACTTATGGGTAGTTAATCCTAGATATTTTATGTATTCTGAGAATGATGATAATATTTTTTTCAGCATCCGAAGACATACCTGGATATTTTACTTTTACAGGAGCAACTGAAGGAGTTCAGAACCCAGACAAGTGTACATTGCCAAACTTGCAGTAGTTCCTTTGATATTAATTGCTTGAATTATTTATATATATATATATATATATACTTTTGTATTGTACCTGTTTAACTTAGGATCGTGAGACGTTACTTAGCGTCCGAATAAGATTTGGGTGTCGACGCCGTACGTGGAATCGTGTAACGTCACTTAGAGAGTTGATACAATGATCCTATATAATTTTTGTGCTTGCTTTATCAAGTACGTCATACTATAGGATAATTGACACTATTCATGTGACAGAATCTTTTTTGAATTATTCATGGTGATTCTGTATAGGCTTACAGGATTCGTAATATAAGACTTTCATATACATAGATATTATTATGACTCGTTGTACTAGCTAGAGGTCATGATCTTGCGTGTTATGGACATGAGACATCGTGGACATGATATGTGTTAATACATTGGGTGGAGAGAGACACACATGCTACAAGCTGATTACATATATATATATTTATTATTGTGGTGCTTTAGTCTCTGTTCCAGAGCTTGACCCATTACGTGATATTACTGCTACCAGCTCCCTGACATAGAGCTTATAGTGGTCTCAGACTGAGTACTAGTGATGCTCTCAACTTGTATTTCATATAGCTGGTTATATAGCTTGCCCTGAGGATCTATTTTTATTTACTGTATTTTTTGCTTGAGTTATTCTTGTACCTTGCTATGTCCCTAGCGGATCTAGATCCGGATTATGTCCCCAGGTATAGCAGAAAAGGAATACCCTGAGGTATACAGAACAGAAGATGACGCTGGAGCAGTACTGGCACTAGAAGATGAGGTTGTGCCAGATAATTTCTCCTGAGTATTCGGTTACATACTCAGTTATTTCTGCTTTCAGTTATTCTATATCTTGACTCTTGGATTATTGTATTAACTTATTATCGGGTTGTTCCCCGAGACACTTTTTCTTGGGATTTATTGATGGACTATATTTATTTATATTGATTAGTCTATCATATTGAATTATGTTTACTTTTTATGAATGAGATTAGAATTAGACTGTGACATGTATCTTAGAACATTATATTTGTTTTACAGCTTAAGTACACTCTAACGGGTCCATTAAATTGGGTTTGCCCATTGGAGTTGTGCTGCTGGCCATTGCCACGTGGCTAGTCCCTCGGTATTTTGGGACTGGGACGTGACATAATTTTGTGGTGGCCCATGCAGGTCTATGACTATATTGCTTCAGTTTTAACTAAGGAACCGAGCAAGCCTGCAATTAGGATAGGATGAATAATATGATCTTATCCACTTGATTGATTCGTTCTTGACCTCTATATCGACTTCAAAATAATTTCTTGACTTGCATCCTACCTTGATTTCTCTGTGCATCTCTCATAGTTTACTTTGAATGTAGAGTAATGGATCCACGAGCCAGCGACAAGACTTCCGCAGGAATATTATAAGGTGTTGTGGTCACCAACGACGATGGAGTGACACCATTAAGTGGAGATCCATCCACTCAACAAAGCAATCGAGCAGATCAGCATGCCTCGAGGTTCCGGCAAGACGATATTCCACCACCGTCACAGTTTACTCCACTAATATCCATTTTTCCACCAGGACAGCCTATGGACGGATAGCAGATGTTTCAAATATTCTACGCAATAATGCAAGCCCAACAACAGGTTCATCAAGAGGCTCAGCGTCACGAGGCGGAGAATTTGAGGAACAGCCTAGTAACCGCACTAGAGCAGGCGAACCCATAAGCTAGGCGACCATCGACATGATCTATCACTGATTTTTGCCAGCTCAAGCCCCTTATATTTTCTGGCAAAGAGGAGCCCACTAAAGTTCATGAGTGGCTCACAAACACTCAACACCAATTGGAAGCATCTGAGCTTCCGAGGGAGCGTTAGATGACTGTCGTCAGAATGCAGTTGACAGAAAATGTATATGATTGGTGGCTATCTGAGGAGAGACGGCTCGGACCAGATTGAGTCACTTGAGAGGAGTTCTCTAGACTCTTTCAGGAGATGTCTATTCTATCTATTGCTCGATCGAAACTTTGGGATAATGCAGAAGAGTACAATGCCGAGTTTATCCATTTGAGCCGCTTCATACCTACACTAATTCCGACAAAAAAAGAGAAGGCTGAGAAATTCTTTGACGGACTAAACTTTGAGCTACAGAGACATATTGGCTCTGTCGCACCTACTTCGTATACGGACGTCCTTGCTGCAGCCCGACGCATGGAGCGCGTTACCAGGAGAGAGTCAAGCCAGAAAAGGCCATTCACATCAGCACCAGCCAGAGCACCACAGAGAGAAGCTGCAAAGAGACCTCATATGCACCAGCCACACAGAGCATCTTCGTAGGCACTGCCTACATGTCAATATTGTGGCAAGCGAGGTCATTACGAGAGTGAGTGCAGATGCAAGTTGGGATTATGTTTTATTTGCGGATCCAACCAACATTCAACCAAGGATTGCCCTGAGCGTCGAAAGGGAACACCGATGGTAAACCAACAAGTTTTACCAGCACCGGAAGGATATCAGCCGAGGCCACCCTTGGCACCACAGGCAACACTCTTCCAGCAGGCCCAGCAACAGCAGAGGGCACCACCACAGGGACGTGGACAGGCTTTTGCGATGACAATGGAGGAAGCACAGACTCGAGGAGTAGCGAATATGAGTAAGTTTTAGTTTTATCATAGCTATCTATAATAGCGAATAATCCTAGTAATAATTTAGCATATGCCAGTTAGTTCCATTTTCCTAGCCTAAACCTACTATTATGTTAGCATGAACTTGTTAGCCTAGATTAGTAATATGTCACTGGAACCCAAGTTTTCATAAGCTGTAGTTGATCTTCGCTCTAACTAGGCTCCTTTACTCTTGAGTTACTTATCTCTCATTGCCTAGAAAAAAGTTTTCATTTCTTTCCTACTTGTTCTACTTGAACAAAATCCTCATCCTTTCTCTTAATTTTTTTCTTGTTCATGATTTCTTATTCCTTGTGTCGTGTTTCAACAAACATGTCTTACAACCACATCCTTGTGTCGTGTTTCATTTCTTTCCTACGTATTCTACCCACCAAAAACTCAAAAATTCTTTTCTGGAGCAAACATTTTCTTGACCGATTATATTTCGTTTTCTTAATTGCGAGGACATAATTCATTTAAGGTGGGTAGATTATAAATACCCAAATTTTAATAATTTAATTTTAGAATTTTAATTATGAATTTTTGAGTTTTTGCATATTTTTCTGTAATTTTTAATTAATTATAATAAATATTCTTCAGGGATTTATATTTTTGTGTATTAAATTAATTATTAAAATATTATAAAAATTATATTTTTGAGTGTATAATTAATAATAGGATATTGTATAATTTTTTGGAATTTGTTGGCCTCAAAAATTATTTTTTTTATAGCAAATATTAATATTTTTAATTAAATCAACTCAAACCAAACCAAAATGAACCAAACCGAACTAGACCTAACCAACCCAGACCAAACGAACTTGGTTCCTAAACCTGAACCCGAGACCCACATCGCGACCCAACCCGCCCCTTTCATCTTCTCAAAACAGCAACCAACTCTCTCCCTTCCTCTACCCCAACCGGCCGCGACCTCCTTCTTTCACCTACCCATAACAGCCCACTCCGACCCTTATATAAATCCCCAGACCTACCCCATCGTCCACCATCAAACCCTTTTCCATTTTCGATAAGCCACCGCCGTCGACGACGCTGGACCGCCATGCGCCACCGCCGCGAAGACGGGCCGTCCAACATCCCAAGCACAGCAACAGTAAGGTATGCCACTTTCCACCTTCGTATCTCTTTGCATAGTTATCCAAAAATCGATCTATCAAATCCTATACGAAGAACATATGACCCTCTCAAACCCTGTATAATTAGTTTGGGGTATCTTGTTATGTGTCGATCGCAAATCGCGACGCAAAACAGGAAAAAATGACCAATTTATAGTTCAGAAAACTGTCCCAAACACCCATGTTCATGGTCATTTTTCTTCCAACCTTGTTAATATTTTAAAATTCTACTTGAATAGTAATTTAGACAATATAACCGAGATTAGACTCCTTTAATTAGTTTATTTTAATTTGTTGTATGTTGTATTTTATTCGTGGTTGAAGTTGACCAAAAACTTGGTTTTCTAAACCCAAAATTTTCTGAAATGGGGTGCGTCCTGCTAAACGAGGTAATTTAATCATGTACGAATTGCATCAAAAGGCGTGTATCGTCAACGCGGATGTGTGAGATTTTACGAAAGTTGATTTGGATGTGCTTGCAAACCGAAATCAGCGCGTATCCGTCGAAAAGCCATGTATCGGCCTATTTTGACACTCGTCATAATTTCGTGTGTGCTTATCGTTTCGCAATAAAACTTGTGCCATTGAATTCGTAGTGTTACGCTGGTTCTGTGACCCAAGTTTGGTTCAATTTTGAGAATATTGACAAAATTCCGTTTTGTGGGCCCCACGATTCTACTTGACGGACGATTTTATGACTGACTCATCGAAATCCAGTTATGGATGTTCTGTTGGGTTCATATCATTGTTCTGGACTCGTAAACACTAAGTTTGATAAATTTGGCGAACTTTATCTCTGGCACATTTTTTGGTGCAAAGTGGATCACATGTGGACACCGCTTTGACCAGAAACTGTCAATTCTGCCTCTGTGTTTAAATTGGACTTATGAGTAGTCAATCCTAGCTATTTCATGTATTATGATAATGATGGTAATATTTGTTTCAGCATCCGGAGGCATACATGAAGATTTTACTTTCACAGGAGCAACTGAAGGAGTTCAAAATCCAGGCAAGTGTACCTTACCAAACTTGCAGTAGTTCCTTTAATATTAATTGCTTGATTTATTTATATATATACTTCTATATTGTACCTGTTTAACTTAGGATCGTGAGACGTTGCTTAGCGTCTGAACAAGATTCGGGTGTCGACGTCGTATGCGGAGTCGTGTAACGTCACTTAGAGAGTTGATACCACAATCCTATATATTTTTCGCACTTGCTTTATCAAGTACGTCATACCATAGGACACTTGACACTATTTATGTGACAAAATCTTTCCTAGTTTATTCATGGTGATTCTATATAGGCTTACAGGATTCATGACATAAAACTTGCATATACATAGATATTATTATAACTCGATGTACTAGCTAGAGGTCATGATCTTGCATGTTATGGACATGAGATATCGTGGACATGAGATGTGTGATTGCATTGGGTGGGGATAGACACACAGGCTACAGGCTGATTATATACATATATATTTATTATTGCGGTAGTTTTGTGTCTGTTTCAGAGCTTGGCCCATTACGTGATGTTACTGCTACCAGCTCCCCGACATAGAGCTTGTAGTGGTCTCAGTCTGAGTACTAGTGATGCTCTCAACTTGCATTTCACATAGCTGGTTATATAGCTTGCCATGAGGATCTATTTTTATTTACTGTATTTTATTTGGCTTGAGTTATTCTTATACCTTGCTATGTCCCCTGAGGACCTGGATCCGGATTACGTCCCCAGGTACAACAGAAGAGGAATATCCTAAGGTATACAGAACATGAGCTAACGTTGGAGCAGTACTGACACCAGAAGACGAGGTTGTGCCAGATGATTTCTCCTGAGTATTCTGTTACATACTCAGTTATTTCTGCTTCCAGTTATTCTATATCTTGACTCTTAGATTATTGTATTAACTTATTATCGGGTTGTTCTCCGAGACACTTTTTATTGGGATTTTTTGATGGATTATATTTCTTTATATTGATTTGTCTATCATATTGAATTATGTTTACTTTTTGTGGATGAGATTAGAATTAGACTGTGACATATATTTTAGACCATTGTATTTATTTTACAGCTTAAGTACACTCTAACGGGTCCATTAAATTGGGTTTGCCCATTGGAGTTGTGCTGCTGGCCATTGCCACGTGACTAGTCCCTCAGTATTTTGGGACTGGGACGTGACATAATACATCGATGTGAGTAACGTTTGGCGACATCCAACGACTGCCATTAGTAATATGGAAGCAAACGCCGCAAGGCGTCGCTGGACGTCGCCAATTTTTTAATTACAACGACGTTTAACGACGTCATGTCATTTATGTCGCAGTATTTTAAAACTCAGCGACGTAATTTAAAGACGTCGCTAAAGATTTCAATATAGGGTTTGAGTTTTCATTTCCCCCCTTAGTCATTTCGTTCCCCCCAAATTTTGACATACTCCACCCCCCTCGAGACCCCCATCGCCCCCTCAACCCCCATCGCGCACCCGCCCCAGCTCCGCTGTCACGACCCGCACCCGAAAATTAGGCATGAGCCGTGGGTACGTCCAGCCTACGCCGCAGAATCGGCGGTAAAACGCTATAAAGGTCCGTTCTAGGTCAACCAACTATCTATATATCTCACAGAAAAATCCGCCATGACCTCTCTAAAAGGAGGGCATCCACGCAATATATATAATCCCTCAATCACAATAACTAGGGGAAGAAATAAAGCACGATATGACATCAAAAAGGAAACCAAACCAAAGAGAGCAAGACAATATCCAAAATATACAGTCCAAGGCCAAAATAGCTACAACAACTCACATCAACAAAAGAATAAGTACAATAATCCAAAATAAAATACTGGGACCAACCCAGGAAACTCACCTAGCTAACTAGGGTGCTAACGGCGTCTCTTCGGCGCACTCCTCCTCGGTCACGGGGTCACAACAGTCGTCAACACCCGGTCCGTAGAACGTCGGGCAATAGTCCTCATAATCCTCTGGAAAAAATATGCCCAGTCAGGACTGGAGCGAAGTACATAACTCTGAAAGTAACTCCAAATACATGGTAAGGTGTATATGAAGAGCAATAGAAAAGTATACAAGATGCACACTCTCTCAAATATATATATATATGCACATACACATATAAATATATATATATACATATACACATAAGCACACTTACACATATACATATATATATACATAGACATATACACACACAAGCACATAGATATAAATACACACATATACATACATACAAACACATATACATATATATAAATATATATATATATATAGACACACACATAAATATATATATATAGACACAAAAACCAAAACACAACACAACGCACACAACATACAAACAACACGCCCCACTCACGCCCAACGACCCCGACACTCACCAACACCCTAAAATATATAAAATATAATTCAAAAACTCTAGCACACATTCTCCGATACTAACCCAACGCGTGCACAAGCTCGAAACGAGGAACCCAAGTCGAAATGGCCGTTCGGTCATTTCGACGAACACGCGGTGCGCGGTTCAGAAAACCTCCTGAAACGCACACCAAACGAACTCGGAATCGGCCCAAAATTTATCTACGTGCTCTAAACGATGTCTAGATCCTAGAAAAAGTACTCCCGCATCGATTCTAGGCCCGTGGCGAAAACACGCACGCACTTAGAATCGGTGACGACGAAAAATCCCAATTTTGCCCGAAACGCCCGTTTCTCCGTGACACGGCTTCCCGTGTCCGAACGGAGACACGCACTCACCCTCAAGACACCCAACAACGTCTACCTAGGTCCGTCTAACATAGGGCATCACCCAAAATTAGGCCAATTTTAGGTTCCACCCGAAATTGACACAAAACCTAATGTCAAAGTCTCTAAACTCAACCAAACTAGTTCCAACTTCCTCCCACGGGTAGGCTTAGGGTCTAGGAGGGTTCTAGAACACTAATTATACTACAAAAAAAGTAATTAGCAAGGGAAAAGTTAGGGTTTACCTCTTAGGAGTTGGAATTCCAAGGCCAAGGTCTCCGATCTACTTGGAATCACCTCCCTCAAGCTCCAAGCCACCAAATCTAACCTCCACACTAAATCTAGACTCCTCACACCTAGGTTAGGGAAAAAGTAAGGTTAGGACTAGCATAAAGAAGAAGGAATGGAAGAAAGAAGGAAGAAAAAGGAAGGAAAACTTACTTTGGAGGAAGAAGGAGAAGAAAGAAGAAGTGGAGAAGAAGAAGAAGTGAAGAAGAAGAAGAGTGGAATGTGAAGAAAGGGGATGTGGCTGCTGTTTGCACGGGTGAGGGCTGCTGTTAAGGGCCGGCCACACTAATTATAGGCCACATAAAGTCTTCAAATGACCAAAATGCCCTCCTAAGTTGGGTTTTGGGTTCCGGGGTTCCAAAAGCACTCAAACTAACTCCAAGTCTCTCCCATTAACCCACTAAAAATATAATAAATATTTCTAAGCCCCAAAATAATTCTCACAAGAGTGTGGACTGGGTCAGACATGGGTCCACTAGGGTCTGACATGGGTCCAGGCTAGCCAAAACCCTAAAACAATCATTAAAAAAATAATATAATCACTAAATAAATATAAATATAAATAATTAAATACAATACACAATTTACCAAATAAAAAAAAATAACCCTATTTTCTAGAATCGGGTAGTGACAAGCCTACCCTCCTTAAAATAATCTCATCCTCGAAATTAAAAGATGAAACTAGGACAGGAATGCAAAGAAAAGAACCATACCTCAGGGCTCGAAGAGATAGGGGTATCGCTCACGCATTTTATCCTCCCTCTCCCAGGTCGACTCCCCTGGAGAGTGATGCCTCCACGCGATGCGAACCAAGGGAATAGTCTGGTTCCTCAACACCTTCTCCCGCCGATCCAGAATCTCCACCGTCTGCTCTAGATAGCTAAGAGTAGGGCCCACCGCGATCCCCGAGTGATCCAATACGTGACTGGGATCCGCCACGTACCGTCTCAACTGCGACACGTGGAACACATCATGAACTCCCTCCAGCGTAGGCGGCAACTCAAGCCTATACGCCACGGTGCCAACCTTCTCAAGAATACGGAAGGGTCCAACGAAACGTGGGCTAAGCTTCCAGCCTCCACCGAAGCGAATAGTGCCCCGCGTCGGAGAAATCCTCAGGAACACCAGATCTCCAACCTAGCACAAACAAGGTCTCTGCACTTAGTCTAAAACAAGCAATCACAAGCAAACACAAAAATAAAATCTAGATTTTAAGCTATACCTCGGACTCCAAAGGTCTCCGGTGGCTATCGGTCCAATGCCGCTGCCTGTCCTGCGCCACCCGAAGTCTATCTCTAATGAGCTTGACCTTCTCTGCTGCATCAACCACCATCTCCGGGCCAAGCAAAGCTCTCTCACCTATATCATCCCATGACAACAGAGTGCGACACCTCCGCCCATACAACGCCTCAAAAGGTGACATCTCGATACTGGCTTGGTAGCTGTTATTGTAAGCAAACTCTACCAAGTGCAAGTGATCCTCCCAAGAGCCTCTGAAATCCAAAACACAAGTCCGAAGCATGTCCTCAAGCGTCTGAATGGTCCTCTCTGACTGACCATCTGTCTGTGGGTGATATGCACTACTAAACTTGAGCTGGGTGCCCAAGCTAGCCTGCAGGCTCCTCCAGAAATATGAAGTAAAGTGACTGTCCTGATCTGATACTATGCTCACTGGAACTCCATGCAGTCTGACTATCTGGCGCACATACATCTCTGCTAGTCTCTCTGTAGACGTACCCACTTTGAATGGTAGAAAGTGGGCCGATTTGGTCAACCTGTCCACGATGACCCAAATCGCATCCTTCCCGCCTGGAGAACGGGGAAGTCCAAAAACAAAATCCATGGTCACATGCTCCCATTTCTACTCCGGAATGGGTAACGGCTGGAGCAAACCTCCTGGCCTCTGCCTCTCCGCCTTCACCTGCTGGCACACTAAGCATCGGGATACGAAGCGTGCCACCTCCCGCTTCATCCCGTACCACCATACATGCTGTCTCAGATCTTTATACATCTTGTTGGCACCTGGATGCATAGAATACTGGGATCGATGCGCCTCCTGGAGAACCTCCTCGTGCAACGACCCACTCGGCACATACAACCTGGTACCGTACCGCAAAGAACCATCATCAGCAATAGTGAAGTCATTTGATAATCCTATCTGAACCTGCGCCCTGATGCTCCTCAGGGACTCATCCTCAAACTGTATAGCCCTGATCCGGTCTACCAACTCTGACTGAATATGTAGTCCCCACATCTGTATCTCAACTCCAGGCACTATCACCTCAATGCCCAAGCTCTCTAGATCTGCCAGAAGATAACGTTCTGTAGTCAGGCACATAGCTACCGGATACCTGCTCAATGCATCCGCAACTACGTTCGCCTTCCCTGGATGATACTGCAACGATATGTCGAAGTCTTTCATCAACTCCAACCATCTCCTCTGCCTCATGTTCAGCTCTTTTTGGGTAAACACATACTTCAAGCTCTTGTGGTCTGTGAAGATCTCCACACGCTCTCCATATAAATAGTGTTTTTACAACTTCAGAGCAAAGATGACCGCTGCCAACTCCAAATCATGGGTAGGGTAGTTCTTCTCATGAGGACGTAATTGCCTGGAAGCATAGGCAATCATCCTCCCATTCTGCTGCAACACACAACCCGGTCCCTTCCCCGATGCATCACTATAGATAGTGAATCCTCCAGAACCTGATGGCAACGTCAACACTGGAGCTGTCGTCAACCTCCTCTTCAGCTCATCAAAGGCAATCTGGCACTCCTCTGACCAAACAAACTCTACGTCCTTCCGAGTCAGCCTGGACAACGGCTCTGCAATCCGGGAAAAATTCTGAACAAATCTCCTGTAGTAACCTGCCAGTCCCAAGAAACTCCTGACCTCGGCTACTGAACTCGGAGCACTCCATGCCTCAACTGCCATGATCTTTCTCGGATCCACCGAGATACCCTCTCCAGTCACCACATGACCAAGGAATTCCACCTTGTCAAGGAAGAACTCACACTTCGAAAGCTTTCCATAAAGCTTCTCCTTCCTGAGAGTCTCCAACACTATCCTCAGATGCTCCTCGTGCTCCTCTGGGGTCTTCGAATACACCAAGATATTATCTATAAACACCATCACAAACCTGTCCAGATGCTGATGGAACACCTTGTTCATCAGATTCATGAACACTGCCGGGGTATTAGTCAATCCAAACGACATCACCAAGAACTCATACTGTCCATATCTGGTCCGAAAAGCTGTCTTCGGAATATCCTCCTTCCTGACCTTCACCTGGTGGTAGCCTGTCCTCAGATCAATCCTGGAAAACACCCTCGCTCCGCTCAACTGGTCAAAAAGATCATCAATACGCGGCAGCGGATACTTGTTCTTGATTGTGAGGCTGTTCAGAGCCCTGTAGTCGATACACATCTGTATCGACCCATCCTTCTTCGGCACAAAAAGTACCGGAGTACCCCACAGAGAAGAACTAGATCTGATAAATCCCTTGTCCTGTAGCTCATCCACCTGCTTCTTCAACTCTATCAGCTCACTGTTGCTGACTCTATAGACGTGCTGGGATATCGGTCCGCCCCTGGCACCAAGTCTATAGAGAACTCCACATCTCTATCCGGAGGTAACCCTGGCAACTCCTCCAGAAAGACATCCATATGCTCCTCTATCAGTGGATGTAGCGACCTCGGCTCTACCACCAGGGCTCCGCAGAAGACTCCCTCGGTCTGCTCCGCTGCTCCTTTGGCAAACTGAAACTCTGGCTCACCCGGCGGACTAAACAAAACTCTGCCTCCACGATAATCTATACTAACACAATGCATACTCAACCAATCCATCCCGAGTACAATATCGTAGCTCGAAAGTGGCATTACGAGTAGGCACACACTCAACTCCCGGCCTCCCAAGGTAACTCTCCGGTCTCTGCAGACATCACGGACTAGGATGATACCACCCCCGGTCGTGATCTTGTAGAGTCTAGCTAAAGGTTCAGCAACAAGATGGTGTCTAACAGCAAAAGATACAGACACAAAGCTATGGGAAGCACCGGAATCAAATAAAGCAAGAGCTGGAATGGAATCAAGAAGAACATAACCTGAGATAACATCACCAACTGGCTCAGCCTCGTCTACTGTCAGGGCAAAAGCTCGCCCCTGCTGTCCTCCTCGGTGCTGCTGCTAGTGCTGGGCGAACCTCTGCTGCTGAGTCTGCAAAGGCGGACCTCTCTGCTGCGCTGCAGGTGCTCTGGCTGGAATGGCCTCTTTGCTGGGCCTGCACTGCTACCTGCTCCTGAAGCATCTCTGCTCCTCTTCGTCTTCAGCTCTAGGTCATCCTCGGCTCTCTGTGCGTCGCTGACAATCTGCTCGAAGGTTGCCTTGCCGTCGCTTCTGGTCAAGGACTTGACCGCCATGACCAAGCCCTTGCGGAACTTCCGCACCTTCGCTGCCTCAGACAACCCCTCAACAAATCTGCCCAGACGGCAGAACTCCGCTGCATACTCATCCACTAGCATACTCCCCTGGACGAGCGCCTCGAACTGACTCTCTAAGGCACTGAGAGCCACATCCGGGAAGAACTTCTCTTTGAAAAGCTTCTTGAAAGCCTCCTAAGTCAATCCCAAAACTGCTATCCGCGTATCCGTGCAGAACCAAGTAAGGGCAAGGTCGAACATCTGGCTGCCCGTTGTCTCTATCTGCATGCTAGCTGGGATCATCGCCAGCCTGAAGATGCCCTCTATATGCTCGATCCAGTCGTCGGCGTACAGGATCCCCTCTGTGCCGCGGAACTCCTTAGGCCGCATCCTCTGAAAATCGATAATAGTACCCGGCCTAGGATACTGAGCCTGCTCTGGCTGTGGCTGGATCTGAGCCACTCTGTCGACCGCTGTCATAGCCACCTGATAAGCATTCTCAATGCCTATCCTCATAACATCTGTCTGGCGGTACTGCGCATCCATCATCTCTCGGAAAAATGCGAACAACTGCGTAGCATCCACTGGCGCAGGCGGTGGTGGAGGAGGTACCACCGGGACAACTGGGGTGGCTCTCGGATCAATGGGAGTAAGGGGATCTTCGAGAGAAACTGACGCTCCCTCAACCGCAGGAGTGGCGAGTGGAGCGGTAGCGGCTGCCGGAAGTCGAGCAGGTCGAGAGGTGGCAGACCTCTCGGTGGCAGCTGCTGGGACGGTGCGCTGAGATCTGGTCTTCGGAGGCATCCTGAACACAGATCAAAAGAAGTCAATACAGTGCAAGAAACGATATCATCAAAGAAGGACAGTAATATTACAAAAGAAAACAATTTCAGAAAAATTCAGATAGCAAAAGAAATCAAGAAGGGTCCTAGTTGTGATTGAGCACACTCTCTCTCAGCCTATATCCTATATTCTATTGCAGGTAAACCTAAAAACTAGACCTGCATGGGCCGCCACCAAAAATGTGTCACGACCCGCACCCAAAAATCGGGCATGAGCCGTGGGTACGTCCAGCCTACGCCACAGAATCGGCGGTAGAACGCTGTAAAGGTCCGTTCTAGGTCAACCAACTATCTATATATCTCACAGAAAAATCCGCCATGACCTCTCCAAAAGGAGGGCATCCACGCAATATATATATAATCCCTCAATCACAATAACTAGGGGAAGAAATAAAGCACGATATGACATCAAAAAGGAAACCAAACCAAAGAGAGCAAGACAATATCCAAAATATACAGTCCAAGGCCAAAATAGCTACAACAACTCACAGCAACAAAAGAATAAGTACAATAATCCAAAATAAAACACTGGGACCAACCCAGGAAACCCACCTAGCTAACTAGGGTGCTAACGGCGTCTCCTCGGCGCACTCCTCCTCGGTCACGGGGTCACAACAGTCGTCAACACCCGGCCCGTAGAACGTCGGGCAATAGTCCTCAGGATCCTCTGGAAAAAATATTCCCAGTCAGGACTGGAGCGAAGTACATAACTCTGAAAGCAACTCCAAATATATGGTAAGGTGTATATGACGAGAAATAGAAAAGTATACAAGATGCACAGGAAATAAATATATGCTGGAGCACAATAAGTAGCTGCAAAGTAAACTGGAGAACAATACAAGTACTGAAAAAGTAACTGCAGGTGAGAAAACATGAATACTAGCTAAGTGCCTTGAGCACAAGTTCGTTATGTGATCGGCTTAGGTTGCACATGAAGAACACTACGATAACTCCGTTATGCGTAAGTTGCATAACCGACATACACATGAATACAGTTTGGCTTTGATCACATAAGCAACTCCTACTCCCCTCCCCCACTAATACCATTGGATCCAACCACAACATGCTACATACATGATAAGTAGCTCGTGCATATGAAGGCGAGAGCACAAGAAGCACATGATAGCACATGAGAATCAATACCCGAAGCACATGATGAAATACACGTGATAGAGTATCCGCTGAACACGGTAAGGGGGATAGCATCTCATGACGGGATCCACTAGTACCAGCTCGTGTAACAATATGTCAGAATCAAGTATTACAGTTCTAGAACAGGTGATATAAACGCTATCATAAAATAGAAACTATCAGAGGTAGGTACTCGCCTGATGTCCTGAGCAACTGATGAGGATCGAGATCCGGACCGGTGTCGCAAGGACCTAATACGAAAAGCAGAATTAAACAGGATTCTAAGGAGTTAAACTGATATAAAATAATTAAAAATAGGCTTCTAGGGCTATTCTAGGTCGAACGGGTCAAACCGGTGAAATTCGGGTCAAAAAGTCAACCCGGGGTCCAAAAAGTCAACTCTAGGTCAAAACTAGGTCAAACGTTGACTTTTATGGTCAACGAGGACAATTATGGTCAAAGCTAGGTCAAACTAGGGTGCCCCTGAAATTCTAGGTCAAACCGAGCTCATTAAGCTACTAAACTCACAAACTCGCCTAATCGAGATACCGGGATACCCTCGGTATCCGATACCTCGCCCTAGGCCACGCACCCCGCCTAAATCCGCTAAAACCTATGCTAGCACGCGTAAATATATATACATAAACATATAAAAATTGCTCCAAAATATTTCCTAGGCTAATGCTCAAATACCCCGCTCGAAACTCAATACCTTGGATATCTCAAGGTATTGAGATACCGCTCTCAAACCCCTCTAACTAGCTATCTAGCTAATAATTATACACCTAGTTATTAATCTAGGCTAGAAAATATACATATCTATCATATATTTATATATCTAAGTACCTATGTACATATATATATAGATATCCACACACACATATACAAATACCCCTTTTACCTTACCCTACGCATAAATATATATATATATATATATATATATATATATATATAACTATATCTAGATATCTAACTATCTATCTAGCTATAGGTATATATATATCTATCATATAGATATAGGTATCTACCATATATCTACCTATCTAATTATCTATAGATATACCTATCTATCTATGATACTATCTATCTATCTATTTTAGCTATTTACCTATCTAGCAATCTAACTATATCTATATAAACATCCTATCAATCTATCTATTTACTAACTATCAATCCATCTATCTAGCTATCTATCTATTAACCCATAAATCTCCCTCTACTACCTAGCTACCTCGCTCCCCGCTGCGTGCTGGAGCTTCACATTGCTGTTGCTGCTGCTCTTTGTACTGCTATTGCTGCTGCTGCTGCTTCAAAATCTGCTGCTGCTGCTGCCCTTATGCTGTGCTACTGCTGCTGCAGCTGTGTGCAAGCTGCACACAGCGCGCTGCTCGCTGTGCAGTGCGCAGCGCACTGCACGCTGATGCGCCTGCTACTGTCCCCGCTGCGCTGCTGGCTCGCCTCTGCTGCACGCTGCACTGCCTCCCCCCTCTCGCTCTCACACACACACAAGCACACACACACACATATATATATATATATATATATATATATATATATATATATATATATATATATATATATATATATATATATATATAGCTCTATATATATATATATACACACACACTAACACATAAATAAACACTACTACACACACCCACTTAAACACATATCAACACACACACACACACACACACACATGAATATATACATAGCTATATATATATATATATATATATATATATATATATCAACACCTATATATATATATATACACACTCTCAAATATATATATATACACATACACATATAAATATATATATACATACACACACAAGCACACTTACACATATACATATATATATACATAGGCATATACACACACAAGCACATAGATATAAATACACACATATACATACATACAAACACATATACATATATATAAATATATATATATATATATAGACACACACATAAATATATATATATAGACACAAAAACCCAAACACAACACAACGCACACAACACACAAACAACACGCCCCACTCACGCCCAACGATCCCGACACTCACCAACACCCTAAAATATATAAAATATAACTCGAAAACTCTAGCACACATTCCTCGATACTAACCCAACGTGCACACAAGCCCGAAACGAGGAACCCAAGTCGAAATGGCCGTTCGGTCATTTCGACGAACAGGCGGTGCGCGATTCGGAAAACCTCCTGAAACGCACACCAAACGAACTCGGAATCGGCCCAAAATTTATCTACGTGCTCTAAACGATGTCTAGATCCTAAGAAAAGTACTCCCGCGTCGATTCTAGGCCCGTGGCGAAAACGCGCACGCACTTAGAATCGGCGACGACGAAAAACCCTAATTTTGCCCGAAACGCCCGTTTCTTCGCGACACGGCTTCCCGTATCCGAACGGAGACACGCACTCACCCTCAAGACACCCAACAACGTCTACCTAGGTCCGTCTAACCTAGGGCATCACCCAAAATTGGGCCAATTTCGGATTCTACCTGAAATCGACACAAAACCTAATGTCAAAGTCTCTAAACTCAACCAAACTAGTTCCAACTTCCTCCCACGGGTAGGCTTAGGATCTAAGAGGGTTCTACAACACTAATTACACTACAAAAAAGTAATTAGCAAGGGGAAAGTTAGGGTTTACCTCTTGGGAGTTGAAATCCCAAGGCCAAGGTCTCCAATCTACTTGGAATCACCTCCCTCAAGCTCCAAGCCACCAAATCTAGCCTCCACACTAAATCTAGGCTCCTTACACCTAGGTTAGAGAAAAAGCAAGGTTAGGGCTAGCATAAAGAAGAAGGAATGGAAGAAAGAAGGAAGGAAAACTTACTTTGGAGGAAGAAGGAGAAGAAAGAAGAAGTGGAGAAGAAGAAGAAGAAGTGAAGAAGAAGAGTGGAATGTGAAGAAAGGGGCTGTGGCTGCTGTTTGCATGGGTGAGGGCTGCTGTTAAGGGCCGGCCACACTAATTATAGGTCACATAAAGTCTTCAAATGACCAAAATGCCCTCCTAAGTTGGATTTTGGGTTCCGGGGTTCCAAAAGCACTCAAACTAACTCCAAATCTCTCCCACTAACCCACTAAAAATATAATAAATATTTCTAAGCCCCAAAATAATTCTCACAAGGGTGTGGGCTGGGTCGGACATGGGTCCACTAGGGTCTGACATGGGTCCAGGCTAGCCAAAACCCTAAAACAATCATTAAAAAAATAATATAATCACTAAATAAATATAAATATAATTAATTAAATACAATGCACAATTTACCAAATAAAAAAAAAACCTATTTTCTAGAATCGGGTAGTGACATCCGCCCTCGCCGACAGAGCCCCAGCCCCTCTCGCCCCCCACCGACGCTCCTCCTACCCATCCGCTCGTCCTCCTCTCCATATCTCTAGCCACCACCACCGGTCCTCCTCCCCTCCATCTCGGTAAACCCTAACCCTATATATCTCTCTCTCTCCCGCTCTTAGCACAGATACTAACATGTCACAACATACACACTGATACGACACTGACACAGACACACATAAACACTGACCCTGACCCTTACACGACACACACACATTTCACAGACACATACATGACATAGACACACGCATACACCCTAATACGAACATGTTTGAGTTGGACACAGACACGAACACTGACACACACACACACACACACACACACAAACACATGTACACACACAAGCCCTATTTCAATTATATATATTCCTTTGAATTTTCTTTATATAGTGTGATTTAACATTTTAGAATTGTATGTTCATTTGGAAAAGAAATATAGAGATAGAAAATTCATGTGTATGTGGATGTGTATGTGAAAAAGAATTTATAGTATACGTGTAATGCTCATTTTAAAAATAGGTAATGATACTTTTAGTCAATATTGTTATGTGTATGATACAATTGTATGTAGACATGTATTTAATAAGTCTAGAATAGTTGTGATTATAATCGTGCATATGAATATTTTAATTTTAATTTATAAGACTTTGGCTTTTCTAGGATTTTTCGAAAATCTAGTATACTTTTAATTTAGAATACCTTGTCTTTTAATTTATAATACTTCAGCAATGATGATGTATGGATCCAGCACTCTTTTCTAGTATGCACTTTTACCTGCACAATTTTACTAAACGGTTACCTGTTTAATAAGTCGTTGAGGATAATTTGCTTTAGCAAGAATGAGACAAGTAGGTTTTCGTGCTAAGGGTATTTGAAACCAATTGTATCAGTGATAGCAAGTGTCAAGGATAGTTAGTGTCATGGGTATTTAAAATTGTATCCTATTGTCAAGATACAAGAGATTATTAATGTGATATTGTATACCATGGTATGCGATATCCCCATGATACACAAATACCTAGAGTGTTATCAACACCTATGTGTATATTGGACACTACGAGGTCAAGTGTTCCTTTTGGGCTCATAAAGAACACATAACGACATATATATCATTATCTCCTATGTCAAGTATCCATGTCAGGCCAAAGTCAAGTGTCCATGTCAGCCCTTCTCTGTTTATATCTGTAAGTCTTTTTGAGGCTTTTAGAGTTCTACCACTTTCCGAAAAATACGTAGAAAATTTATAATACTTAAGCTGCGTTTGGTTACTTGTTTTAACTCATGTTTTTGAATTTAAACATAGGTTTATATGTGAAAGTTGTTTGGCTGTCACATCTCAAGAATGACGTTTGAAAAAAAAAATTCACAAAGCAACTGTTATAACATCAATTTCCTAAAAGAGAAAAAAGTTGTTTTCTCAAAACAACTTTTTACACTCACTCTCATTCTCTCTCCTCTCTCTCCATTTATGGATGAAATTTTCTCTCTCTCATCACTCCTACTTCCTCTTCCTAGACTGAATGGCCACCGGACCCTTTGGTTTTTGGTCAAGCGGAGTGACCTTCGACTTCGAGAGAGAGAGAGAGAGAGAGAGAGAGAGCCAACAATTTTGATCGGAGTAGCCTCCGGACCCTTCGGAGTCGGACCCTTTGGTTTCCCATCTTGGGGAGATGGCGTTGGAAGAGGACGACTGAGGCATCGGTGGAGATGCCGACGAAGATTTTGCCTGCTCTACCTCGCCTTGTCGTCGATCGTCTGCGTCTTATAGGAAGACGAGTCCATGATTCCATCTCTCCTCCTCATAGGAGGATGACCTCGATGGAGGCCAATAACCCTACCTGCCTCATCTTCTTCGAGCCGCGTGTCTCCTCCATGAAACCTGACACGAGCCGACGAGCACCGGAGCGCCTGCTCTCCACCGATCTGAAATGACGCCATCGTGCTGAATAGATATGGTAGAGAGCCGCTTCGCAGAGTCGCCTCTGGCCTCTGTCGTCAGCCCGCCGTCCATCGTCTAGTTCGTGGGTTCGAACCCCCAAGATACGGAGTCGAGCTCCTTCGATGACACAGAGTCGAGCTAGTGAACAGTTGAAAAATTGGGAACTTTTTTGGACACAGTTGGAAAATTGGACACGGTTGAAGATTGGACACATTGGAAACTTTTTTTCTAAAATTTGGTAACTTTATTAAAAAACATCTTAATTTTATTTTACTAAACACAATCTTCAACTTTCGTTTTTAAAATTATTTTTCAGATGAAAGTAACTTAACGCAAAGTCAAAAATTTTATACTCACAAAACAATTTTATAACTTACTTTCAGAAAACTGTTTTCAGAACAATTTCATAAAACATATCCAAATAGACTCTTAGCCTTTTATAGTATTTTTTGAAAAACTGGTAGAGCTTTAAAAACCTTTAACAGGCTTGCAGAAGCAAATTTTTTTTTCAGAGAATGACTGACAATGAATACGTGATGACACATATTTAATAGGGTTTGAAATCGGCCAATCCAGCTATCACGATATGGATACTCACGCATCACAACTCGAATACTCACGCACAATCAAAGTTGTTACTTTGATGAACATATGTATCCATCTTTGCATCCATTTGGATAATATATTTGAACCATGTATATTCATCTTTTCAGAATTATCTAGAAATAGATCTGAATTACTACCTGCGTCATCGTTCGTGGATGTACAACCGTCATCCTGATGACATGTGTGGTGTGCGGGATGAATTTATACAGGGGGTGAAACAATTTCTGTAGTTCGTCAAGGCGTTCCCTCGGTACATGGACGACACCAAGATTAAGTATCCGTGTGTAAGATGTTGCAACTTAAAATATCACTCAGAAGTGGATGTAACATATCATTTGTACTCGAAAGCACGCCAAATTACTATCAGTGGATCTCACATGGAGAACTTGTACCTCTAGTATCAGAGCCGAAGCCTTATGTGGAGCCGTATATTGATGTCCACGACAATGCTGATTACGACAACGGGTGCATGCACATAGTTTTTTGACGCTGCGGGGCCTAGTTTCGATCCGGATAATCATGATGCATTACATGGACGACTTAGTGTCTACGAGTCCAAAACGATGATACGAACCAAACAGAACATCCAGAACTGGATTTCGATGAGCCAGTCACAAAATCGCCCGTCAAGTAAAATCGTAGGACCCAAGAAATGGGGTTTCATCAACGTTCTCAGAATCGAACCAAACTTGGTTCACAGGACCAGCGTAACGCTACGAATCTGATGGTACAAGTTTCGTTGTGAAACGACAAACACATACGAAATTATGATGAATGTC
Organism: Iris macrosiphon; assembly: GCA_036927795.1. Taxonomy (NCBI): domain Eukaryota; kingdom Viridiplantae; phylum Streptophyta; class Magnoliopsida; order Asparagales; family Iridaceae; genus Iris; species Iris macrosiphon. The sequence goes on along the minus strand of JAYESA010000003.1, from coordinate 192,346,960 downwards.
GATGTTGCAAAGTTTATGGAGTTGCTGGAGAATGTAAGGACTCCATTATATCCTGGTATTGAGGATCATTCACCGTTGGAGGTAGTTACATGACTGTTAAGCATCAAGGCCGATTTTAACATGTCGCAAGAATGCTACAACCGACTGATGGAGTTGATTATAGAGATCTTGCCGGCGGGTACTAAGTTACCTAAAGACTTCTACCGGTCTAAGAGAATGGTGAGATCTCTCTGGATGGGATACGAAAAAATTGATGTATGTCGCAACGGGTGCATGATGTACTACAAAGACGATAAGGATAAAAACGTGTGCAGATTTTATGGTGTTGATTGCTACAAGGCAACTAGTACAGGAAGGCCTGTCAGTGTAAGAAAGCTGACCGATTCGATGCACTATTTGCCTTTGACGTCGCGATTGGAGAGGATATTTATGGTGAAGGAGACTGCCGAAAATATGAGTTGGCACAGACGAGAACAGATTGAAGGAGTATTAGATCACCCATCCGATGGAGAAGTATGGAATCACTTCGATCGAGAGTATCACAATTTTGCCTTGGATCCGCGTAATGTAAGATTGGGGCTCTCCTCTGACGGTTTTACCCTATTCAGACTTTTGGGCTCCCAGTATTCATGTTGGCCTGTGATTATCACCCTGTACAACCTACCGCCTTGGATGTACATAATGACTCAAGTTATGTTCTTAACTGTCATTATCCTGGCTCTGAATAATCCAAAGAGGAGCATCGATGTGTACTTACAATCGTTGATAGATGAGTTGAATCAGCTATGGAAACTAGGCGCCGACACGTACGATGTTTCAAAAAAACAAAATTTTCAAATAGGGGAAGCACTTATGTGGACCATCATCGACTTTTCGGCTTATGGCATATTCTCAGGATGGAGCACTCATGGTCGTCTTTCATGTCCGTATTGCATGGACCGCACTAATGCTTTCTGTTTGAAACACGGAGAAAAATCGTGCTTCTTCGATTGTCATCAAAAAATTCTGCCGTCGGATCATCTGTTCCGGAGGAACATGAATGCATTTTGTACCAGCATTATGGAGAAGGAAAATCCACCTCCAAGGTGGCCCGGAGATACGATATGTGAAGAGGTTAAAGATTTATCAGTGCTATCGAAGAGCCTACTAAGGGTTACAATTGCGATGGAATTGGTCACACTCATAACTGGACAAAGAGAAGCATATTCTCGGACCTGCCATATTGGAGTACGAATCTGATTAGACATAATCATGATGTCATGCATATCGAGAAGAATGTGTTTGACAACATAATTAATACTTTGATGGACATAAAAGGGAAGACGAAAGATAATCCCAAGGCCATATTGGACTTGGAAGAAATATTCAAACGCCCTGCGTTGCATTTGATATAGGAAGGAAATGGGAAGTATAAGCAACCTAAGGCAATTTTTTCACTGGGCAAGGAGGATAAAGGTGCATTCAGGGGCTAAAAAATTTAGACGGGTACGTGTCAAATCTGAGAAGATACATCGACCCGAAGGAGAACAAACTGACGGGTATGAAGTGTCACGCCCCGATCTCCCGCAGGCTATTTCGGTCGTTCCCACTAGGCAGGAATCACCCTCGCCAGCGCTTCCGCGGAACGATCGCTTTGACCCATCCGGGCGTGATGCCGTACGAGCGTGATCCACGCCCGTGCAAGAACGTGGTTCATTGGCTGACGGCAAGAGTTCTAAGCCACATAGTCGCACAGATTGTCCGAGTGCAGCGGAGTTATGAACGCATAGCGATTCGGTAATAGGTTCACTGAGTCGACAATATAGCGGAAGCATTGGAACACAAGTTTGAAGTAAAGCAACTCTTTTATTGATATAAACATGTGTTACAGGCGGCGTATAGCCGAGATTACAAGTCGCTCAAGCCTCTCTCTCTGAAACATAAAATATGCCAAGTGGCTACAATTGTGGAATGATTGTACAGACGATGTTCAGGCGACGCTCCAATATTATGTCTTGTATATATGCTTCAGTCCCGGACGCACCGTTGCAAGGCTTCAGAGGGATCTTCTGGCCTTAGCACGTACGAAGGAGGCATCCGCACCGAACGAGGTTCTCCCGCACCCTGCATACAAATTTGTGGATTATCAGTACATTGAATGCACTGGTGGGGAAGCTACTCGCCCGCTCGACAAATCCAAACACGTAATACAGGTTCCGTGCTCAACTATTAAGTTGTCTTTCTAGTTGCCTTAGGATCAGTTTCATGCAAATATTGAATAGCCTAACGTGTCGGGCAGTGCGCCGTGCAACATGAGAGGAAATACGGCGAGACTTACCAACTTACCATCTCCTTCCCTGTCCAAGGCAAACATTGAGGCAAATATTGTTAATTCAAGCACGGACAGTATAAACATTCAGGGGCATAGCATATGCAAACACGAGGGTCGTTTTAACATGATCGTTCAGGTGTTCAGTTGTTCATTTGATGCGATACAGTGACTCGCACGCGGATAGCCGCTAAGCGAGGATGACTTATCTATATGAACATGAGTCACTGGCATAGCCATAAAGGACCAGTTATAGTCTTGAACAAGGATGAAAAGCAACAAAGATGCAGTGGTGGTTGCAGACCATCCTGTCCAGATGCAGTAGACTATCGTGCAGTTCGTTATAGTCTTGAACAAGGATGGAAAGCAACAAAGATGCAGTGGTGGTTGCAGACCATCATGTCCAGATGCAGTAGACTATCGTGCAGTTCCATCCGGATCGGAACGGTCCAGTGCCCCGGTGACCGCCCGTGGAACTATGCCTCGTTTCCGAGTTGTCCGCGACATGCAGGTCAGGGTTTCGGTCTGGTACAGGAACAAGTTTGATACAGTATGTGTATATATTAAACAAGTCCGGTATGGAACGAGTTCGATGCAGTATATATATACAGAACTTGTTGAGGCAGGATTCAGTGATTCAGTAGTGCTTGCCAGGCCAGTTGATTCAGTAGTTTGCTCCATGAGCTGTGATTCAGTGATTTATTCAGTCATGGTGCAAATTCCCTGGTTCGGGAATTGCCTTGGTGACCCAACGGTCCCGGATACTTGCAGGTTCATTCAGGCACGGAACGACTATGTAGTAGTCTCCCGGGGTTTGGATGAAAACATGGCAACGTATAAGCAGACAAGCATGCGTTTCTAAGGAACATAAGTAAACACGTTTGCTCGGACCCGAAGGTAAGCCGAGAGATGAAGCCGTTAGGGACTTAGCATGCGAGGGTCTGAATATAAGTAGTGTTTCATTTCCATGTTCTAGCAAGCAATACAAGTTGAAATTATTCTCTTAGCTAGGTGCGTTGGATTTATTAGCATGCATGGGTGATTCACCTAGCGACTAGCATAAACATTCCAGATTTTATGTGTGCTGGCTAAGCAAAGACAAGTTCACCGTAGCCACCCACCTTAGCGATAATTCGCCTCGGTAGAGCGATACGTCAAGCGAGCCTCTGAAAGCCGAAGTCGAATTCCTGTAGGGGCAAGTCTGGATATCCTTTGCTTCTCTTTTGAGGCAAAGTGGGTCGGGACAGTTGTACTATTGCCATTTGAGACGGCAGTCCGCTTGAGCGGAACGGGGTGTTACATCCTACCCAACTTAGAAAAAAGTCTCGTCCTCGAGACTTACTAAGGACAATCAGTGATCTAGGGTTGAGGCAATCCTAGACAAGTCGTTGTACTTATTCATTTGGATATTCACTTGCACAAACTTTAAAATCAGCATATCGCTTAGACTGGATCGTGTGCACTTTCGAAGGGCCCCTCTAGCGTGAACACGTCAACCAGCTTAGTGATAGCGAAGTCTCAGCACTCGAGTTCCACTTTTTCTTAAGTTTTGGATGGTGCACTAGTTCAAGGCGTCCCTCGAATAGATACATTCAACCAAACTTAGAGTTAGTAAAAATCGGACAAGCTACTAGCGATACTCTCAAGGGTTCGCACAGGTTGGCACAAAGGCCACTCGCAGCATACAACCAGACAAGCAAGCATATCATTACATTCAAAATGCATTTTGAAAGTATTTAGACTTATTGTTGGAACATCCCATCGAGGCATTGAGAGAGAGCATGCACATGACCCACGAACGAGCTTTCGAAACAGAGATATCGAATTGAAGTCCAAAGGCGTAGAAGCCAGGCTCTGATACCAATATGTCACGCCCCGATCTCCCGCAGGCTATTTCGGCCGTTCCCGCTAGGCGGGAATCACCCTCGCCAGCGCTCCCGCGGAACGATCGCTTTGACCCATCCGGGCGTGATGCCGCACGAGCGTGATCCACGTCCGTGCAAGACCGTGGTTCATTGGCTGGCGGCAAGAGTTCTAAGCCACATAGTCGCACAGATTGTCCGAGTGCAGCAGAATCATGAACGCATAGCGATTCGGTAACAGGTTCACTGAGTCGACAATATAGCGGAAGCATTGGAACACAAGTTTGAAGTAAAGCAACTCTTTTATTGATATAAACATGTGTTACAGGCGGCGTATAGCTGAGATTATAAGTCGCTCAAGCCTCTCTCTCTGAAACATAAAGCTTACCAAGTGGCTACAATTGTGGAATGATTGTACAGGCGATGTTCAGGCGACGCTCCAATATTATATCTTGTATATGTGCTTCAGTCCCGGACACACCGTTGCAAGGCTTCAGAGGGATCTCCTGGCCTTAGCACGTACGAAGGAGGCATCCGCACCGAACGAGGTTCTCCCGTATCCTGCATACAAACTGGTGGATTATCAGTACATTGAATGCACTGGTGGGAAAGCTACTCGCCCGCTCGACAAATCCAAACACGTAATACAGGTTCCGTGCTCAACTATTAAGTTGTCTTTCTAGTTGCCTTAGGATCAGTTTCATGCAAATATTGAATAGCCTAACGTGTCGGGCAGTGTGCCGTGCAACATGAGAGGAAACACGGCGAGACTTACCAACTTACCATCTCCTTCCCTGTCCAAGGCAAACATTGAGGCAAATATTGTTAATTCAAGCACGGACAGTATAAACATTCAGGGGCATAGCATATGCAAACACGAGGGTCATTTTAACATGATCGTTCAGGTATTCAGTTGTTCATTTGATGCGATGCAGTGACTCGCACGCGGATAGCCGCTAAGCGAGGATGACTTATCTATATGAACATGAGTCGCTGGCATAGCCATAAAGGACCAGTTATAGTCTTGAACAAGGATGAAAAGCAACAAAGATGCAGTGGTGGTTGCAGACCATCCTGTCCAGATGCAGTAGACTATCGTGCAGTTCGTTATAGTCTTGAACAAGGATGGAAAGCAACAAAGATGCAGTGGTGGTTGCAGACCATCATGTCCAGATGCAGTAGACTATCGTGCAGTTCCATCCGGATCGGAACGGTCCAGTGCCCCGGTGACCGCCCGTGGAACTATGCCTCGTTTCCGAGTTGTCCGCGACATGCAGGTCAGGGTTTCGGTCTGGTACAGGAACAAGTTTGATACAGTATGTGTATATATTGAACAAGTCCGGTATGGAACGAGTTCGATGCAGTATATATATATATACAGAACTTGTTGAGGCAGGATTCAGTGATTCAGTAGTGCTTGCCAGGCCAGTTGATTCAGTAGTTTGCTCCATGAGCTGTGATTCAGTGATTTATTCAGTCAGGGTGCAAATTCCCTGGTTTGGGAATTGCCTTGGTGACCCAACGGTCCCGGATACTTGCAGGTTCATTCAGGCACGGAACGACTACGTAGTAGTCTCCCGGGGTTTGGATGAAAACATGGCAACGTATAAGCAGATAAGCATGCGTTTCTAAGGAACATAAGTAAACACGTTTGCTCGGACCCGAAGGTAAGCCGAGAGATGAAGCCGTTAGGGACTTAGCATGCGAGGGTCTGAATATAAGTAGTGCTTCATTTCCATGTTCTAGCAAGCAATACAAGTTAAAATTATTCCCTTAGCTAGGTGCGTGGGATTTATTAGCATGCATGGGTGATTCACCTAGCGACTAGCATGAACATTCCAGATTTTATGTGTGCTGGCTAAGCAAAGACAAGTTCACCGTAGCCACCCACCTTAGCGATGATTCGCCTCGGTAGAGCGATACGTCAAGCGAGCCTCTGAAAGCCGAAGTCGGATTCCTGTAGGGGCAAGTCTGGATATCCTTTGCTTCTCTTTTGAGGCAAAGCGGGTCGGGACAGTTGCACTATTGCCATTTGAGACGGCAGTCCGCTTGAGCGAAATGGGGTGTTACATGAAGAGCCACGACCTGTCACGTATTCATGGAGAGGTTAATTCCTATTGCATTTCAAAAATTCTTACCACATGTAGTTTGGGATCCTTTGACAGAGCTTAACATATTCTTCAGAAATCTTTGTTCTACCAAGTTGATCGTCGATCGTCTAGAAAAGCAAGAGAAGGACATTATGGTAACACTATGCAGGCTTGAAAGAGTGCTCCCTCCTGAAATTTTTGACTCCATGGAGCATTTGCCAATTCATCTTTCCTACGAGACACGTGTTTGTGGGCCTGTCGGTTATTAGTGGATGTACCTATTCAAGCGTCAACTGAACCACCTAAAGAGAAAGGTAAAAAAATAAGGCAAGGGTCGAGGGTTCTATTTGTGAACCCTATGGTCTTGAGGAGATTATAAGCTTTTGCTCGATATATTTCAAGCTGCATGTTGCTAGATATAGAATAAGAGCTCCGAGAAACAATGGCGGATATCAGGAATCTAATGATACAATACTGAAAGTATTCAATGCTTTCGGTAAGCCTTCAAGCAAAATGATGAAGAGATATCTGAATGACGACGAGCTAAGGGCTGCTCAGTTGTATATATTACTCAACTACGATGAGGATGTAGTGGAGAAGCTAGAGGGGTAAGTAATTAATACGTCAATGTTTAAGTCATCTTAATATAATAGTATAAGCTAATATTGTTACACTAATCGGGCAATATTTTGTTATTTTTTAGCATATTTTATGGAGATGTGGGGTCGATGAGACCATACATAACAGATGAAAAAGTAGAACATGAAATGAGACTTCATTTTCCTTCTTGGTTGAGTGCATATGTAAGGATATTTTTGTGTATGCACTTGCATAATATTTAACAGAACATTGAACTTAATATCGTTTTCTTGGTATTTAGGTCGATCGTCCCCACACAACACTCGAGAATGAGTCTATTAGAACTCTAGCCAATGGACCAATTTATGCCGTCAAAATTTGACCAAGCTACTGTGTGAATGGATTTAGGTTCAAGCCAACAAAAGCCCCGATAAGAGACAACTTCTTGGATCTCAATTCTAAGAAAAATAGTTGTTTGTGTGTCAGATCTTCGAGCTACAAAGATGTCGATCCAGGCAATAATTTTTATGGTATCTTACGGAAGATTGTGGAGTTGACATATAATTATGAAAAAGAGCCTGCTAAGATCGTGTTATTCAGGTGTGATTTGTTCGATCAGATCTAAGATCAAGGTTAAAAAATAGACAAGCATGGACTTATGGATATAAACTACCGGCATATCAAGACTATGAACCATTTGTCCTATCAAGTTAGACTCAGCTCATGTATTCCACAACTTATCCTAAACGGGGAACAACGAGATCGAACTGGTGGGCAGTATACAAGACGAAAGCTAGAAATACCTTTAAAGTTAACGAAATAGCTTATCAAGAGGATGAGCTATATATTGTAACAAATATTGCAGATGTTGACTCGACGAAAGTTCCTCATTACACGTCTAATCATGTAGAAGAGGTAGAATTATCCGAAGAGGAAGACGAAGTAGATGAAAGTGAAGATGATGAGGAAGATGAGGACGAGAAAAACGAAAAAAATAAATTTTCAGAAGAGGATTGAAAATAAAATAAAATTCATTTAGAACTCTAGCCATGTACGGAATGTAACATCTATTTTTACTGTATGTATACATATATTTATATCTGTTATCAATTTTATTCTTTGTTTCCATCTATCTTACCAGATGTCACCCATGACCCGAGCACGTGCACGCTGCTTGAGAGAGGCACCTCCTACAGTTAAGGAGGAAGTGGTACCTCCTACTGGTAAGGAGGAAGTGACTGTTAATGAGGAAGTGACACCTCCTAGTGTTAAATTGGAAGCGATTGTTAAGGTGGAAGTGGCATATCCTACTGCTAAGGAGGAAACGGTACCTCCTACTGTTGGGCAGGCACCAGGTCAGAGGGGGAGTTCCAGTCACCCATCACCTATAGCGGAGATTGATCACCTAGACGTTGCTTATGCGAAGTATCCGAGGGACTGGGTTATGCCCCAGCGTATTGGATTTCCTTGAGACTTATGATGTGACTGTGATACTTTTAGTGTGCTTATTGTGTGACTGTGATACTTTTATATTGTGTGACTGTGATACTTTTATATTGTGCTTATTATGTGACTGTGATATTTCATATACTTTTTGTGATATTTCGTATACAGGAAATTCAACGGAGGGTTGCTTCAGGTCTGTCTATTTTGATGAACTTTTATAAGTCTGTGTATTTGTTTTATCATCATATATTACTATCAGGTATGGCAGGACGACGCAGATCATTCGGAGGTAGATCCTCTAGACGGAGTGCTCCTCCGGTACCGGCTACTGGTTCCGGATCCTCGTCGTAGAGTACTCCAGTGTACCGACCAGTCACATCTCTGACTCCGTCGATGGTACGTGGCATTACTCCTGGGACGAACAGTTCTAGGCCTGGGACTACTCCCCCCATCCAGTCTTCCTCCTGCTGACGGCACCATGGAGACAGAGGAGTATATGGAGGAGGTCGAGCCGACTCCGTCTACTTGTGATTAGAGCGATCCTCCACTACACAAAAACGGACGATTTACGATAGTTAAAGTTTTCAAACAATGACGTATTAAAACTGTGGTTGCATTTTCGACGGATTGAAACCGTTCTTTAACATTAAAATCTATTTTACAAAATTAGTAGATTTAGATTTAGATTTAGATTTGACATATTAAAATTGTTGTTTAACTTTAAATTTTTGTTGAAATTTTTGACTCCCTAATTCACTAAAAAAATTGGCTCTGATTTTTACCCAAATTCGTATCCCCTCCCGCTGGAACCTCTCAAAACTTGTCTTTCTCCAATTTTCATCTCTTTTCTTTCTCTTAAATCTTTTCCTCTCATAATCCCTAGCCCCACTCCCAATGGAACCCCGCTGGAACACTAGGCAATTATCTTCTTCTAACAAAACTGTCTCAAAACTCTCTTTTTTCTTCTCCCTATGTACGTGGTTTTGGGTGGCAGCAGTGTCTGCGGCGGCGGTGGCAGGCCACCGCCAACCTGATCGACATTGAGGACTGGAGGTGCACGTCATGGGACTGAAGAAGCCCTTGCTCCTGACCACTACCGTCGTGATATCGGCCTACGAGAGGAAGGTCCTCTTGAACTCGATGCGCGGGAAGACGAAGAAGCTTTGGAGGGCATGGGGGATGCAGACGACGAGCCTGCGGAAGTCGGGGTCGTCGAAGCCCATGTCACGGATGGCACGGAGGTTGGGCTCAATGGTCCGGTCGGGGTCGCCGAAAGGGGGTGGGGAGGGGGGTAGTTGGTGATGAGGGTTGGTGAAGCCGTGGTGTTTGAGGAAATGCCACTGCCACCAGATCCAAGCACAAACCTGCCAGTGAACACGAAACTCGAAACCCACGACGAAGCTGCACATATCGGGTGAGAACGAGCGGCGACTCTGCCGCCTCCTGCTGAACACCGACAAACCCACACCCGATCTGCCCCCTCTTCTTCCTCCTCCGCCCCCGCTGCCTCCAGATTGCAGAAGTCGAAGCATCTACGAAAAGCTCTCCCTGAGGGCTTCACCTCCCTCCAGTTCGAGAAGGCTCTCTCCGCTCTCTACGTAAACAAAAATCTCCCCTTCTCTTCTCATTCTACGACACGGACACTACACGAGGTTGACACAGACACGACATCCTTCTTGATGTATCCTAATGTACTGGGAAGTGATCACATTCATCTTTATATCGGGAAGCACAAGTACTTGGAATTTTGTGTCATCTGTGTTGCGTCTTGTTGGACACATATCAGACACAAACACTCAAAACTACACTAGGCCACACCAAAAACTTTGTAGTGTCCTTGTCGCCGATATCCATACCGCATCATGTATTTGTGCCCATGCAACATAGATTGATTATCAAGAATGCTCTGGACATGATCCTTGATCTGTCTAACATGATTTTGGACATTTGCGCAATAGCTTTTGTTTTTTTGGTGTTTTAGACACCGATATTTGAAATTAGTGCTGGTTTTAATTTCTTAAAATAATCGAAGGAGGTCATGCTTTCTCTATATCCTAAAAGATTAATTATAGATGTAGGAACTCCAGTGAAATAGCTATAGTTAATATAAATTCTACTTTTTCTAGTTAGTTTGGAGTTTGAGGCAATTCTTACAACTGAGTTGTCAATTTTTCTAATAAATTACAGGAGGGGGCAACATTTGAATATGTTTTGGACTGGCTACAGCTGTGTGCTCTCTATTTGTGACTGGCAAATATACCAACAAGATGCCATATAGTAACTCTTTCTTCATCCACCTCGATTCTATTATGGGAAAGCTTCCAAGCGATACCTGCGAGCTTGGGATAGACTGATTTCCTCCAAAGCTTTTTAAACCACCAAACTGGTTGAAGCTTTTTCCTTACTAACTCATGGGCACTTTTGACGAAAAAGGAATCTTTGTCTGTCAATGGACCATGCTCTTTTATGTATCTAAACTTTCTAAGCCCTTGGAAGTGTGCAACACAACCATTAAAAAATTTGTGTTCTGATTATTTTTTGCTATATATAAATGAATTTCTTTTGTCATGCCAGGCTATTCCAGTTATGGCAGTCAATTTACTTGAGATTGCCAAAATACTGAAAATAGTTGCCACCAAAGTTCCTGGAAAGATTGATGCCGATGTTTTGCAACTCTTATGGAAGGTGAGTTCCTCATGTTGTACTAGCACACATTCCACATACTGCATGCTTCTTCCTTGCATCCTATGAATATGCTTTTATTGCTAGATACATTATATCGCATGGCAGTTCATTTATAGAGTTCACTAGCTGAAAATGATCCTTTAAAATATCTACATATATAGGTATGCTGGCCCCCCTCAATGTTTGAGGTGTTCATCACTATACTATACAGGAATGGAAGCTATTGTTGCTAACATAATTTGTAACAAATGTACATTAACTGTTTATTGCAGATACAGAGTTGGTGCGTGAGTATAATACTTATGGTTACCTCATCATTCAACAATTGTTGACACTATTTTCCAGGTTGGTGCTTGGGTATCATAAGAATACCTAATATGGTCCTTAATTTTGCATCTCATATTCAAATTGTATTTGCCTAATTACTTTTGCCATTTTTGTTTCCTCGTCATTTTCGTTCTCAAATTTCTATGTTGATCTTATTGATAATCTATTTATCCTTTACACTCCATTTTTAGTCTGTGTTTGTTGTCATGAGAATACCTAATAGGGTCCTTATTATACGATCGTAACTACCTTCAACTAGAAGAGTCTTGAAAATCACAAGTCATTTCATATTTAAATTTTAGTTTTATTTAGTAGATGGATGTTAATATAATAAGATCAACAACTTGTACCAAAATGTATTCCCTCTGTTGCACCTTTTTCTTTTTCTACAATTTCATGCATTGTTCTCCTTTGCTACTTATCTCAGTCAGATTTTCAATTATATACAAGTTAATACAAGTTACCTACCCTGAGGTCTAGCATTTTTAGTTTAAAAAGAGCAAATGATTGATTCTGTCTTTTTAGTATGAGAATAGTCAAGCTCTATGAATGTGTTAATATTTTCTGCAATATTTGGTGTAACCTATTCTGTATCATTTGGTCAATATGAATGCCTTATTATTATTAAGGTCTTGGTCCAAGTTATTTTATGAACGTTTAGCTCTAAGAGGGCAGACATATCAACGGGTGCAGCAGTGAAATTTTTCGATTATGGATCCATCTAATTCCAATCCTTTCTACCATGCCAGACAGGGCCAGGACTCATTTTTGCCAGTTTAGGTACAGTCCAACCAGACCTTGGTTTTCATGGACAGTTTTTTTTGTAATGTTAAATTCGACCGGGATGAATATGGGAACTGATCTTACAAGAACTGATTTGAAGCCAAATCATTCTTTGATCGTAGACTTGTGCAAAGTGCAAACTTTTTTAAACCAAATTAAGAATCCTATATTTATTGGAGGTATTATGTTATTTACCTCATATCAGTTTTATTGACTTGAATTTCATACTTCATTTTTGTCCTATAAGTTCATGTAAAAGCTAATGATTTTTTGTTTAGGTAACTAGCATTTGCAAGCGTCTATTATCGCACGAGATTGGTTTGGCCCAACTATGACAAATCTTTGCTCAGGTATTAAGCTGAGAAAGATTTCATTTTTCTTAAAGTATTTATGGTTTGCCTTTTGCATATTTTTTCCATGAGTCATTAAGCAGTTAATCTTAATCATAGATGCCATAAATGCCACTGAATGATCTAGCTGTCATGTTCCTTTGCAGATCCGTTGGTGCATCTACATCTGATGTACGTAGAATAGGAGAAGAAGCATTAGTATTACACCTGGGATTGGTGATGATATTGTGAGGTTTGTGTTTCTTATCTGTAAGACTGCTATCACTAAGAATTTTACACATTCTTGTTTATGGGCTTCTTCACATCTTTGAATGTATGTCTAGTCTCTTCCCGTTCTCCTTGCCAAGTTTCTATAAGTTGCATTTTTCCGATAATATGAGTAAAGTATTTAATAAATGGTAAAAAAAAATGCTGAATAGAGATAAAGTCAAGAAACAGAAGAGAGGCATATACGGAAATTTTGTTCTTGTTTTTTAGAAACTTATTCAGATTGTAGTTTTTTTTAACTCATATTACGGCCTAAAATCGAATGGGATTATTCAATTCCAAATAGTGATCTCTTTCCTCTTGGTGTGTGCCGTGCAGCTTTCGAGTCGCCACTTGGGATGATCATAACCTCTATGGTCACTAATTCAGATCTTTTTAGTTTTTACCTCCCAATTAGCTTACTACATTTAATTGTACTACTATTAGTTGCATGCTTGCCTTTGCTACATGTTTGTCGCATCCCTAAGCGGCTGGCACCTAGTTGATTATTTGTTGAAAGATTTTGCTTGATCTTTTTCTCAAGTTCTCGTCTTCTGGTCCAAAATTGGCAGCAGATTTATGAAAGTTGCATAAGATTCAGAATGAATTCTGTCAAGAGGGAGATGACTTAGAGGCCTCTAGTTCGTACCCAAGCTCTGTAGAATATTTAAATCAAGGGGCTCTATTCCAATCAAAGCACATAGATGATTGTGCTTCCCTAGAAAGTGAAGTAGGCAAAAAACTAAATGACGTGCTCCCTGTTCCTGTATGTTGTGATAAACCTTTCAAAGTTCGAAGTTTTCCCCAATTTTGTATCAAACAAATAAGTTGAAATATGAACATACACCCACCCACAGAGAGAGAGAAAAAGAAGAAAAGCACACGCGCAGTCATGAAGCTCCCCTCCTGTCACACTATATGTATTTTTGTAGTTTTGTACACAATCAAGTTTCTTATTATGGACTGTGTTTTCTATCTGTTGCCCTTAATAAAGAATTTCTGTGATCACATATTTCATGTGTCAATATGATCAACATATCTCCTTTAGAACAAATGGTTCTGGAATATCTAATATTTTTATTTTTACAAACATTCCTTTGGTGTCAATATATTATGTGGCTTAGCCAAATTGAAGATTGTTTGAAATTTGTATTTTGCAGCATGTTCTGAGAATCAATGGAGAAATTCCTTCAGTAGATCAAGCCACATCCAGAGGGTGACTGGTTATGCGAAGAGTGCAAGATCAAGGAGGAAAATATTACATTGCCAAATCACTCTGAGAAGTTATCTATGAACAATGCTGAGTTGTACTGTGGACAACCTTCCAAATATTTTCGATTTGATTCTTCTAGTTGCCAAGACACTGTAAGAACCTCTGTTTCTGATCCTAGTAAACCAGCACCTGCAATTGATGTGAATTTACAAGCTGTACAACAAGTTGAAGCCTTTTGTTCATCGAGAGAGGTTCTTGTGGTTTATTTGTGTTCTCTCTTTGCATATTTATATTTCCTGGAGACATTAAGTACTTAAGGTTTTTTCAGCAGTGGGCATGGATCATGTGAGTTTCACCCCAAGTTTCTTCATTCAAATGCCGCTAGTCGTAAGTGGGCCCTTGGAGGTAAGCTCCTAGAATATGCTTTTAGTTGTGTTATAGTTTTTCTATTCATTACTTAATTATTCTCATGTCACAATATCTGTACAACTCCTGGTGAAATTGGCATGTTTGATGGTGAAATTACATATAATTGTCTTATCTGTTTTCACTTTTATAGCTTTTGTCGAGCTTTTGGACAATTCTTTGGATGAGGTATTTACCTTAGTGTATTTCAAATTGCACAATACATGTAAATAATCTTCGACCCTTAGTGTTATAAGGGACAAATTTTCTTTTCAGGTTTGCCATGGAGCTACATTTGTAAATATTGATATGATACATAACAAGAAAGATGGAACCAAAATGTTGCTGATAGAAGGTATTTTGCTTTACCCCTTGAGCAACATTTTCGAACTTCAGACATGGTAAATACTGTTAGTTCTATGTGCTATATTGGTGGTTGATACTAAGAACTAGTACAAAATATAGGATGTGTATGTCATGAGATACACATTTCTATTAGCTTGCAGGATGTGGTTTGATATTTTTTTCATCTTCTCCTATATAAACTATGGTCTTTCTTGTAATTTATGATCTAGAGGCCAGATGGAGCAGCACCTTAGGACGATTATATCGGCAGCTAAAAACCTACAAAAAGCAGGTTCTGTTTTTTACTATCTTGGACTTGACTGAAATACCTGAAAACCATCCTAGCAGCCAAGCACATGGATCCGTACGTAGACTACTCATATTGTATCTGTACGTAGTTTGACAAATAGTAGATGATGACTGCTGTGTTTGAAGTGCTTGCATACCATCTATATCTATTATGGAGGTCCAGGAAAAAGTGTGAGATGCACTTAATACTAATAAGGCATTTTGGTCTATGTAGATAGAGAGAGTTTTGTCTGATTATTTTCTTAGACAAAGAGGAGAGTTGAATATGTAGAGTTAGGAAAGGATTATAGTGAATACATCTACACGGCCGTTTTTGTGTTTTATATATGTTACTCTGTTTCTTTATGAAATTTGGAATTTAATGAATGAAAAGTATATAGTTACCGCCAATTCTTGTTGGTTTCTACATGTTTCAAGCCTACCAATACCAAGATAGATGAGAAGCTGCAGTATGATTCAAGTGCAGTATCACAATGTCAATAAAATAGATTGAAACAAATGTAGGAGGATCAGAAAAATAAATTACTCTTTTTTTTAAAAGATGCTAAAATATATATACGTAAAATGCAGTTATGGAGTTATTGAAGATAAGTTCTAACTTGGCGTATCCAGAAAGTGTCAGTTAACACAATACTTATGGATGCAAAATTGTGCTTAAGACTATCTTTTTGAAGAATAAATACTGGTCCATGATATCTTTAATATTCAAAATGCTAATTGCCATTGTACTGGTAATCACAATGATAGTAGCTTCTGTATAGTTATCGTTACATATGCACCTGGTAATACAAGCAATACCGTTGAGATTGCAAATAGTACCCTCCATTGGAATGATAAGTCTTTGTCTAATGAGCCATGGAAGAAATTTTTGACCAAATTGGAATCCTTACGTTCCTTTTGTTGTAAAGCTTTGGTTCAGATTTTTAAATTGGGCAAGTTCGTCTTGAATACTTGTTCTACAGTAATAGGTACTAGATAGCTGTCCTTCAAAGGCAGATCATTTAGCCTTCCATAGGCTATTTACGTTAGGACTTGGTTCACTATTGTTGTAAAATCATCTCTTTCATGGCTTAAGACTTTTCTTTTACGATGTCACAATTCTTATTGCCATGAGTAAGCAAATTTTTTTAATTATATTTAGTATCCTATGCCAGCGACTTGCATCAGTTGTTTTCTTTTTGTTATTCAGGAACTATATCATGAATTACAGGCCTTGGATAGATTTGAACAAGATTATTGGCGTAAACTTCAAGAAGAGGATGCTTCAACTGCAGTTCAAAGAGGTGATCAGTTGCTCCTGAATTTTCTGTGTCATTATTGAGATACAAGAGTAAGCTAGAGTTTTTTCATTGTCTCGGACGTTGTACATATGCCCAAAAGAAATTCATGGAGTAAGCTAGAAATCCATGTCCGCCTCTGGATGAGACGAGGATGGAGATTTGGACGGACGGGCCTATTAAGTAAATTAAATAGTTAACATTTTTCAAATGATTATATCTGTATATTCATAAATTTAATTATCGTTGTATAGATATCGTCCCACGACAGTACCGAGAGCACTGGGGCATTTTCTGAGACAGAACTATGGTGGACCTTTGATCAACTACTCAGATGCTCCTGAAGATAGGAAGACATTCTGTTTTGCCCACTTCAAGGTAAAAATATATTTATTTTTAATATTAATAATTATTTATGCATATTATATAATTCTCTATTTTACTTCTTGTAGAAAATCTATTTCTATTTACTACACCGGGCTGAGAAGATCGAGGAGAAGTTTAATGCCGTCGCCGCCAAGCTGATCCGTGATGCGACCGACGACCAGAAGGTCTGTGATCGCTCCGGAAAACCGATCCACGGTTGGATCACACCCGAGCAGTGGACTGCGATGAAGACGAGATTCAACGAATCCAGGTACATAGAAAGGTCGGAGAAGACGAATGTGGCTAGATCGAAGGCATGAAAGTAGTGTAGTGGTTCGATTCCCATGACGGAACATTTTCGTCGTCTGGTATGTATTCTATTGAATATGTAGAGAGAAAATAATTGATTGATTTACTTCCAAGAGAGGGTACATATATATAGGAGGAGGCTAGCCTCCTCCTTATTTTCTATCCGATGTGGGACTAAATAAGTCTCCCATAACTCAACACTCCTCCTCAAGATGAACGATATATATCAATCATTTCCATCTTGTTACAAAAGATATCAAACTCTCTTGGGACCTAAACCTTTAGTTAAACAATCAGCTAACTGCTTAGCTGATTTCACATAGCTCAAAGTCAAAACTTTTCTATTCAGCTTTGATGAATAACCGATCGATCTCCATATGTTTGGTGCGTTCATGCTGAACTGGATTGTTTGCAATATCAATTGCTGATTTGTCACACCAAAGTTGCATGGAGTCTTCTCTAAACAAACGCATCTCAGCCAACAAGCTCTTCACCCACATCATCTCGTATAGGCTAACTGTCATAGCCCTGTACTCGGTTTCAGCTGTAGACCTAGCCACTACATCTTGCTTTTTGCTGCGCCAAGATACAAGATTGTCTCCAACAAAAATACAGTAACATGTAGTAGACCTGCGATCGTCCATACAATCCGTCCAATCGGCATCACAGTAGCCTTCAACTCTTAGATGTTCAGAAATTCTGAACCATAATCCTTTCCTGAGCTTCCTTTAATATACTTGAGAGCTTTGTAAACTGCCTTCATATGTTGTTCTCTAAGATCAGGCATATATCTACTCATCACACTCACGACATAAGTAATATCAGGTCTCGTATGATATAGATATATGAGCCAACCAACTAATCTTTGATATTGTTCCTTACTCACTGGATCACCACCCTCAACACACAACTTGTGATTCTGCTCGATAGGAGTAGAAGCAACCCTGCAACCCAGCATTCCTGTCTCTAAAAAAAGGTCCAGAGCGTACTTTCGCTGAGAAAGTACTATACCCTTTCGTGACCTTACAATTTAATTCCGAGGAAGTACTTCAACTGCCCCAGATCCTTAACTTCAAATTCCTCTCCAAGCCTTTTCTTCAGCCGTAGAATCTTCTCAGTGACGTCTCAAGTAATTACAATATCACCAACATAGACTGCAAGAACAGTGATACGATTCTTGGAGTGCCTGTAAAATACAGTATGATCTCCATTGCACTGCCTATACCCCATACCACAGACTGGAAGCCTGAATCTATCAAATCATGCTCTCGGAGACTTCTTTAGCCCATACAAAGATTTCTTCAATTTGTATACCTTATCCGTTGCTTGTGAATTAGCAAACCTTGGTGGAATCTTCATATACACCTCCTCCTGAAGATCCTCGTGCAAAAATGCGTTCTTGACATCTAGCTGATGTAGTTGCCAATTGAAGTTGGCAGCACATGACACCAACACTCGCACAATGCTCATCTTTGCGACTGGAGCAAATGTTTTGTCATAGTCGATACCATAAGTTTGGCTATAGCCTTTAGCAACCAATCTGGCCTTGTACTTGTCAACTTTGTCCTCTGGATTCTGCTTAACAGTATAAACCCAATTACATCCAACAATACGCTTTCCAGCTGGCAGTGGTACCAGCTCCCATGTGTCGTTCTTCTTCAAGGCATGAAGTTTCTCTTGCATGGAACTCAACCACCTAAGATCTTGCTTAGCTACCTGCAGTTGTTAGGTACAAGCACTGAATCTAATGATG
Source organism: Iris macrosiphon (assembly GCA_036927795.1). Classification (NCBI taxonomy): domain Eukaryota; kingdom Viridiplantae; phylum Streptophyta; class Magnoliopsida; order Asparagales; family Iridaceae; genus Iris; species Iris macrosiphon. The sequence continues at coordinate 192,328,307 of JAYESA010000003.1, read as the reverse complement.
CAAGGAAGGACTTATATACAGGTGGAGTGGATGCATATGAAATGTAATGTGCAACATCAGTATCCCAACTGCCAAACTTAGCTGGAGGTTTTCTACTATTGACGCTAGAAGTTCTACGAAGCACGACGGGAGGATTAGAAGTATTAGGGGAGGAATTGTTATCAGGTGACTCAAATGGAAGGGCCGAAGAAGGTCCTGGAGAAGAGCATCTCACATGGTGTCTTTTTCAGGAGGAAGCTCATGCTGCTGCTGCTCCTGTTGTTGCTGTTCATGCTTCCTATATACTCTCAGCTCCCCCCCGACTGTCGGCTCCCCTTGAGACACCATCACTCCTCGGCGACTCAAAAAGACAGAGAATTATACCAACCATGATGCCACTCTCATTCTCCCCCTCTACTAGCATCAGTAGAGCTATCATCAAACAAGGAACTTAACTCCGTCTTCTCCCCATAAAATGGTTTAAACTCCCGGAAGGTCACGTCCATACTGACAAACAACCTTCTTTCAGTGGGACACCAATATTTGTATCATTTTTGACTTCGTGAGTAGCCCACAAAGATACATTTAACTGCTTCTGGATCCAGCTTGCTCACCATCATTCTGTGATCTCGTACAAAACATGTACAACCAAATACTCTGGTCGGAATAATAAAAATATTAGAGCCCAAGAGCATCTCACATGGTGTCTTTATCCCTAATACTCTTGACATCATGTTGATTAGATAAGCTGTTGTCATAACAGCCTCACTCAACAAGAATTTTGGCACATTCATTGTCAACATAAAAAAAATGTGCCACTTCTAGTAGATGCCTGTTCTTGCGTTCAACCCACTACCAGATTAAGTCAAATTAGCGACGTCTAAAAAGGTCGCTAAATGGGAAAAAAATGTCGTTAAATAATTTTAGCGACGTATGTAGCGACGTTTCGATGAAGTCGCCTTTAAGCTAGTCGCTGATCGGAAAAACGTCGCAAAACGTCGCTATACCGACGTTTTTTAGCGACGTAAATGCGTCGCTATATTAGCGACGTTTAGCGACGCAACGTTGCTAAATTAGCGACGTGTTGTGTGTCGCTATATGTTGCTAAGTTTTTTTTTTAGCGACGTTGTGCGACTCATTTAGCGACGTTATATTGACCTGGCAATACTGTCATGTCAGCAGATTTGCGACGGTCAGCGACGTTTATAGCGACATGTATAGCGACTTTTATAGCGACGTTTGTAGCGACGTATATAAACGTCGCTATAAACGTTGCTAAAGATACAGTGAAAAAATAACAAAAATGAATATTGAATTGTTTTCAAGCCATTCTTCCTGAAGTTTATGAATTCACAATTTGTACAAATAGATCCGGAGCAACCCTCCGTTGAATTTGCTGGGTTCGCCGACCCCTTTCGGTTGAATACTCAACACCGGTAAATTAACATACATTTAATATTAATAATATAGTAAAATTTGAAGAAAATGAAACATTGAGATTATAAATCGAGTCAGGACAAAATTTCGTCATAAAGAATACAACAAATATCCACACAACTGAGTCTGAAAGCCTCGTCGTAAAGAATACAAGAAATAAAGTTTGAAAGCCTAAAAAATAAAGAATATTCATAAATGACCAAATATCATAGGTCTGAAACACAAACAATCAATAAACTATCCTAACTAGGACTACTGCGGATATGCAAGAGGATGACCACCGGCGCGCATTAGGGATAAGAACATATCATACTGCTTCCGTGAATTCGACACCGATGTCGATGGAGAAGGCAATGACGTCGATGGAGTCTGTGTCGATGAAGACGCACCAGGAGGACGTATCTGCTCCAACTCTGCTAGTCGATGGTTGTATGAATCCATGGTAGATAACAGCATCGTACTGCTATGAACCATTAAATCCTGCATCATTGTCAGTCTCTCGTCCATGGACAGCTGTGATGCCTGCAGTTCCGTCACGCCGCGCTCTGTCGACGCTCTAGGATCAGCTGTCATATCCCGGAGCTCCATGATGCTGCGCTCGAGCATATCAAATCGTGCGATGAGCGTCGCATCGTCCCCCTGCGGCTGGGACAGGGGCTGCTTCTCCATCCTTCTTAACAACTCGTCACGGAGCGACGCTATCTGACGGTCAACGGTCTCCTGGACTCGGGCCAACGATTGTGAGGGCTGTGGGGAATGTGCACTTGCCGTGGAGGCCCTAGATGATGTAATGCCCCGCTTCGCGTCGGCATTATGTATCAGGTGAGTGGGCAGAACTTCGTTCTCTGATTCTTGCACGCCTTAATAATAACCTGAGTTTTAGATAACAATGTTTTCATAAGAGAATGATAGAACCTGCCTTGCATGTTAATGAACGAACTCACCTAGCTTGTCTTTGAAACGATTAAGTCTGCTAAACGAGAATCCTGAAACGCTTGCCTAGAGTGCATGAACATGTTCACTATCGTCTATGCTTCGAGAGAACCATATTGTGCCTGAATGTGTTCAAGTGATAAGTCGGATTGCCCCGCAACATCGATAACTGTTCTGATGGTTCGTCTCGTCTGCATACTAGAGTTTATTTGATAGTGTTCCATGCATTCGCATGCGGTCGGACAATGACTATTGGTGGAGAGCTGAACTGCATGTGTCACGGCTGCTACCATGATAGTGAAAAGCAACCATGAGTCACAGCTGCCTCTAGCATCAGATAAAGAGTCATTGGTATGCTGTACAACCAACTGCCGATCCTGCGATACTCGGGGATCGCCCTACATATAGCTAAGTCATTGTGTTGGCTTGGATAGATGGACTGCCCCTAAGATCGTGCATGTGTGTCTAGCTATGCATTTGACCCTGGAGTCGCACGAGACACGCTGCGCACACCCTGAAACATGCTTGTCTTGCTTATTGCATATGAAACTCTGTTTCTAAACATGTTTCCAAACAATGTAATATGACTCTGCTAGAGAACTGCATGAAACGAACCTAGGTAAAACTAGAAAGATCACTAGTAATGTAATGTTTTATAACATGATTACTTAGTGTTGGTTTGAGTGAATGCTTGTTTCTGTTCAGTTGTTTTATCTCACCAGTATTTTCTCTAAAGTGCTGACCCACCAACAGTTTGCTTGTTCGCAGGTACTGGATCGTCCGAGGGAGCGATAAGCGTGCCACAGTCCCTAAGACCCGAAATCCTGGTTTCAATTGTTGTCCCGAGATGTTATCGTATAAGGGGACATAATGTATGGAACGAAGTGAATGCCTTGCTAAAGGAACCCAAGTTGCCTCGATTGTCCCGAATACTAAGTTGGCTAAATGCATTGCATTGCAACAAGTCCCTTTCCGCTGCTTACTCGATTGATGCGATGATAGCCAACTATCAACTTAAACGATTGGCCTTGTGCGGGCGCAACCCCAGGCCCGCACGGCATCACGTCCCCGAAAGCTCGATCGGGCCATTCCATTTAACTCCCTTCCTTCCTCGCACCCGCGGGACGGACGCGGTGATTCGCGTCCGGCGCACCGAGGCACGGTGATTCGTGCCCGGTTCGATAATTCCGGCCATACATGGGCGGGGTAAGGCGGAGCGGCGGCCCGGGCGGGTCCGGGGCGTGACAGATGACTGCGTCACAACAAGGGCGTCATAGGATCCCGTACCGTAGTACGTACCCCTCTGGAGACCACCAGCGGTGGTCACCCACAGCTCGTCCGTCGACGGAGCTGGAGGGGGCTGCAAGGAAGTACCAGCCTCTCCCGCTGTAGGTGCACTAGCAGTCGCTCGTTCACGCAACCTAAGATACTCGGCCTAGAAAAGTTTGGATACTCGATAATTGCCTAAGTTATATTAAAATTAACACAAAGTAAAGTAATACTTACATAGGTCTGCGATGCCCTCTCATTAATGAGATTCTCGTCCTTTCGATGGGTGGCCAGGAAGACGGTCACCATGTTTGCATCCTCATTCCTCTGTACCTGTTAAAAATATATTATTTAGTACTAAAATTAAACATTTTATTCTACTACCATTTTAACGTACTTGCATTAAAATAATATATCTGAAATAAAAATATAACAAACGACGGAAATGCTTCGTCATCGGAATCGAGCCACCACAACACTTTGCTGCCTTCTGCCTAGCCGTCTTGGCCTTTTCAGACCTTTCCTTGTACCTCGGATCGTCGAATCTAGTCCTCATCGCAGTCCACTGCTCAGACGTGATCCAACCTTGGATCGGTTTTCCTGCGCGATGATCACGAGCCTTCTGGTCATCCAGAGCATCACGGATCAGCTTGGCGGCAACGATAGAAAATATCTGCTCTGGATTAAAATACGTTTGCTACAATAAGTAATTTAGGTAGTTATATAATATGCATAACTTAGATGATTGATATAATATACTTTTACCTTGAAGTGCGCAAACCAGAACGCCTTCCTCTCCTCCGGAGCATCATAGTAGTTGATCTAAGGGCCACCATAGTTGTATCTCAGAAAGTGGCACAGACGTCTCTGTACCGACGATGGACGATATCTATACAGAGATAATTATTTTTCTCGAAAAAGTTAATATATGATGAATAAAGAAATACACGATATATATGATGCAAAATCATCTAATTGACTTACTTTGTACCGTGGGCCCAAATCTTCGTCCTCGTCTCGTCCGGAGGTGCGCATGGAGGATCTAGCTGATGCTGGGACGACGTCGGCTCAACCTCCGCCATATGCTCATCTGTCTCCATGGTTCCGTCAGCAGGAGGAACGCTGGATGAGGGAGTACTATCAGGCCTGGAACTACTAGTCCCAGGAGTGCTGCCACGTAACGTCGTCGCAGTCGGAGATGTGACTGGTCGATATACTGGAGTACTAGGCGCCGAGGATCCAGAACCAACAGTAGGCAGTACCGAAGGAGCACTCCGTCTATCTCGGGACCTGCCGAACGCTCCGCGTCGTCCTGTCATACCTGATAACATCTGATGAATAAAGAAATACACAAATATATAGTACATTCCACAGTCAAAATGTTATGCATATCTCACAACATTAATAGAATTGCACAGTAAATAACTAGTGGTGTCACAAGTCTAAATGAATAGTATATTCTGCACTCAAAATATAATACATATTTTCGTCAAAATAGTACATTCTACAATCAAAATATAGTACATATCTTCGGGTAAAATATTTTATTTTCAATCATCTTCAGAAAATTCATCTTGTTCGCCTTCCTCGTCTTCCTTTTCCTCTTCATCCTCATCTTTACTTTCATCTACTTTGTCTTCGTCTTCCTCTTCGGATAATTCTACCTCTTCTACATTATTAGTCGTGTAATGAGTAACTTCCGTTGAGTCCACATCTACAATATTTGTTACAAGATTTAGCTCGTCCTCCTGATAAGCTATTTCGTCAACGTCAAAGGTATTTCTAGCTTTAGTCTTGCATACTGCCCACCAATCCGATCTCGCTGTCCCTCGTCTAGGATAAGTGGTGAAGTACACGAGCTGAGCCTGACTTGATAGGACAAATGGTTCATAGCCTTGATATCTACGCTTGTAGTTTATATCCACAAGACCGTGCTTGTCAATTTTTCAACCTTGATCTTGAATTGGATCAAACCATTCATACTTGAATAGCACGATCTTAGCAGGTTCTATGCCATAATTATATGTCAATTCCACAATCTCTCGTAAGATGCCAAAGAAATCATTGCTTGGATCGACGTCTTTGTGTTGTGCAAGTGCATACAGAAAAAGTAATTACCAAGCTCCATATGCGCTCAACCAAGAAGGAAAATAGCATCTAATTTCTTGTTCTACTTCTTCGTCTGTTATGTTGGGTCTAACCGACCTCAGCTCATCATTATATGTGCTGAAAAACAACGAAGCAACCGCTGATTAGTAGCATAATAGTAGTTTATACTATTACATTGATGACGTAAACGTGAACGTATTAATTACTTACCCCTCTAGCTTCTTCACTTCATTCTCGTCGCAATTGAGTAATATATACAACTGAGCATCCCTTAGCTCCTCGTCATTCAAATATCTCTTCTTCATTTTCTCCGAAGGCTTTCCAGACGCATTGAATACTTTCAGTATTGCATCATTAGATTCCTGATATCCGTCGTCGTTTCTCGGAGCTCTCGTTCTATTAGTAGCAACATGAGGTTTGAAATACGTCGAGCAAAAGTTTGTAATATCCTCGAGAACATAAGATTCATAAATAGAGCCCTCAACCCGTGCCTTGTTTTTCACCTTTCTCTTTAGGTGATTCAGATGCCGCTCGAAGGGGTACATCCATCGATAACCAACAGGATCGCCAACACGTGCCTCATAGGAAAGATGAATTGGCAAATGCTCCATAGAGTCGAAGAATCCAGGAGGAAACACCTTCTCGAGCTTGCACAGTGTGACTGCAATGTCCTTCTCTTGCTTTTCTAGACGATCGACGAGCAACTTAGTAGAACAAAGATCTCTGAAGAATATGCTGAGCTCTGTCAATGGACCTTAAACGACCTGCGGTAAGAATTTTCGAAATGTAATCGAAATTAACCTCTATGAATACGTGACAATCGTGGCTTTTCATATCCGCCAGTTTGTTCTCCTTGAGGTCGACGCATCTTCTCAAGTTCGACACGTACCCATCTGAAAATTTTAGATCCTGAATCCACCTACAAAGTCTTCCTTTATCCTCCTTCTCCAGTGAGAAAATTGACTTAGGCTGCTTTAACTTTCTATTTCCCTCCTCTATCAAATGCAACGCAGGACGTCTATATATTTCTTCTAAGTCCAACCTGTCCTTCGGATTGTCTTTCGTCTTTCCCTTTACCTCCATTATGTAATACCCCGTTCCGCTCAAGCGGACTGCCGATTCAAACGGCAAAAGTGCAACCGTCCCGACCCGCTCTGCTCAGGCGAGAATACTCGTTTGAGGCAAGGATATCCAGACTTGGTCCCTACAGGAGTTCGGCTTAGGCTTTCAGAGGCTCGCTCGCAATATCACTCGACCGAGGCGGATCATCGCTAAGGTGGGTGGTTACGGTGAACTTGTCTTTGCTTAGCCAGCACACATAAAATACGGAATGATACATGCTAGTCGCTAGGTGAATCACCCCCTGCATGCTAATAAGAATACAACGCACCTAGCTAAGGGAATAATCCCAACTTGTATTGCTTATCCTAGAACGTGAAAATGAAATATTGCTATATATTCAGACTCTCGCATGTTACCTTTGCCTTGTTCAACTGGACCCGCTATGCCTCGAGTAGGATGACACATATGTATATTCAGTAGTGCATTGTTTACTCCCTAACACTACACAAACCTAGATAACTTCGCTCGGAAAGGCCCCGTACGATTTTGTTCGGCTTACCTTCGGGCCCGAGCGAATTTGAATGCTTAAGTTATACAAGTGCATGCTTGCCTGCTTTTATGTATTGCCTAGTTTCAATGCTTGCTCCTTAACTATGCCCAGACCGTGAAACACTTTGCTTGTCATGCATTCATTTAGGTTCTCCTCGGAAGACTACCTGATAGTTGTTCCGTGCATGAATAAACCTGAATGTATCCGGGACCGTTAGGTCGCTAAGGCAATTCCCGAACCAGGGAACTTGCACCAATTCTGTGATCCAAGAATCCTAGCTCGTGGAGCAATACAGTCCTGCACCGAATAAAATGGCTCGTTGAGTCGATACCCGACATTAAGCAAAATCCTGATCCTGCCTCAACAAGTTCCATATATATATATCCTGACTTGAACTCGTTCCATGAAACTCGTTCCATATATATATATCCTGCTTCGAACTTGTTCCTGTGTTTGACCACAGACCCTGAAGATTAGAGACTTGCCTGGTCACAGGACAACTTGGAAAACAAGGTTTTAGTTCCGCGGACGGTTGCTGGGGCACTGGCACCGATCCGATCCGGACGGAACTCCTGAGTAGTCGCCTGCTTCGAGCGGGATGTGGTGCAATGCCTCTTGTTTTGCTTGCACACCATTCTGATAAGAGACTACGCCGTCCACTATGGCGCCGTGCCAGTGACCTCATGTTCATATAGATAAGTCATCCTCGCTTAGCGGCTGTCCGCGTGCGAGTCATTGCATCGCATCGAGAATAATTGAACACCTGAACGATCATGTTGGAACAACACTTGTGCATAAAGAGCACTTGATCATCGTATGCAACACATCGGATATTTCCTGTAACCCGTGCACCCGTAGCGTAATCTCACTCATATCGCAGTGCTTGCATATGCTATGCTCCTGAATGCTTATACATGTTTCTGCTTGGAAATTAACATTGGGTTGCCTTGGACAGGGAAGGATTGGTAAGTTGGTAAGTCTCGCCGTGTTTCCTCTTATATCGCACGGCGCACTGCCACACGAGTTAGGCTATTCAAATCTTGCATGAAACTGATCCTAAGGCAACTAGAAAGACAACTTAATAGTTGGTGCACGAAACTTATATTACGTGTTTGGATTTGTCGAGCGGGCGAGTAGCTTCCCCACTAGTGCATTCATGTACTGATAATCCACCAGATTGCTTGCAGGGTGCGGAAGAACCTCGTTTGGTGCGGATGCTCCTTCGTGCGTGCTAAGGCGTGGAGTTCAACTCAGAAGCCTTGGAACGCTACGTCCGGAACTGAAGCACATATACAAGACATAATGTTTGAACATCGCCTGAACATCGCCTGAACATCGCCTGAACATTTTCTGTATATCATCCATAAATGTAGCCACTTGGCACGCTTTTATGTTTCAGAGAGAGTGCTCGAGCGACTTGTAATCTCGGCTATACGCCGCCTGTAACACTGGTTTCAATATGAATAAAAGAGCTTGTTGTACTCCAACTTGTGTTTCCATGCTTCTGCTATATTGTCGACTCAGTGAACTTGTTACCATTCGCTTATGCGTTTATACATTCCGCTGCACTCGGACAATCTGTGCGACTCTGTGGCTTAGAACTCTTACCGCCAGCCAATGAACCACGGCCTTGCACGGGCGCGGCTAACGCTCGTGCGGCATCACGCCCGGATGGGACAAAGCGATCGTTCCGCGGGAGCGCTGGCGCCGTGATTCTCGCCTAGCGGGAACGGCCGATTTGCCTGCGGGAGATCGGGGCGTGACACATTACAGTATTAATTATGTTATTAAGCATATTCTTCTCGATATGCATGATATCAAGGTTATGTCTGATCAGATTGGTGCTCCAATATGGCAGATCCAAGAATATACTCCTCTTCGTCCAGTTATGGGTGCGACCAAATCCGTCACACTTGTACCCCTTAGCAGGTTCTTCGATAGCACTTGGTAAATCTTTTACCTCTTTCCATATCGTGTATCCGGGTCACCTTGGTGGTGGATTGACCTTCTCCACATCGCCGGCACGAAAAGTATTCCTGTTCCTCCGGTACGGATGATCCTTCGGCAGAAATTGTCGATGACAATCGAAGAAGCACGGTTTGCCTCCTTGTTTCAAACGGAAAGCCTTAGTGCGGTCCATGCAATACGGACATGAGAGACGATCATGAGTGCTCCATCCCGATAACATTCCATAGGCCGGAAAGTCGTTGATGGTCGGTCCACATAAGTGCTGCCCTCATCTGAAAATTCTGCTATCTAGAAACATCGTACGTGTTGACACCTACTTTCCACAGCTGATTCAACTCATCTATCAAAGGCTGTAAATATACATCGTTGTTCCTCTTCGGATTGTTCGAACCCGGAATAATAACGGTTAGGAACATATACGGAGTCTTCATGCACATCCAAGGCGGTAGATTGTACGGAGTGACGATCATAGGCCAACACGAATACTGGGAGCCTGAAAGTCCGAATGGGGTAAAACCGTCGGAGGAGAGTCCCAATCTGACATTACGCGGATCCGAAGCAAAATTTGGATACTCTCGATCAAAGTGCTTCCATGCTTCTCCATCGGATGAATGATCCAATACTCTTTCGATCTGTTTCCGCCTGTGCCAACTCATGTTTTCTGCAATCTCTTTTACCATAAACAACATCTGCAACCGCAGGGTCAAAGGCAAGTAGTGCATCGAATCTGTAGGCTTCTTTGCACCGACAGACTTTCCTCTTCCAGTGGCCTTGTAGCGATCAACACCACAGAATCTGCACGCATCTTTATCCTTGTCGTCTTTGTAGTACATGCATCCGTTGCAACATGCATCGATTTTCTCGTATCCCATCCAGAGCGATCTCACCATCCTTTTAGATCAGTAGAAGTCTTTAGGCAACTTTGCACCCTCTGGTAAGATCTCTATAATCAAATCCATCAGTTGGTTATAGCATTCTTGCGACATGTTAAAATCGGACTGATGCTCAACAATCTTGTAACCACCTCTAATGGTGGATGATCCTCACAACTAGGATATAATGGAGTCCTTGCATTCTTCAGCAACTCCATGAACTTCGCAGCATCGGCATTTGGTGCCTCCTCAGCTGCATCATGATTGTCCGGATCGAAACTAGGCTCCGTCGCATCAAAAACCATGTTCACCCACCCGTCGTCGTAAGCATCGTGGTCGTGGACATCCATATACGGCTCCACATAAGGCTTCGACTCCGATGCTAAAGACACAAGTTCTCCGTGCGCGGTCCACTGATAGTAATTCGGCGTGAAACCCTTCGAGTACAAATGTTATGTGACTTCCACTTCTGGATGATATTTCAAGTTGCGATATCTCACACACGGACACTTAATTTTGGTACCGTCAATGTACTGAGGGAACGTCTTGGCGAACTGCAGGAACTGCTGTACACCCTCAATGAATTCATCCCGCACACCGCACATCTCGTTGTACATCCACGAATGATGACGCAGATAGTAATTCATATCCATTTCTAGATACTTTTACAAAAATGAATAGACATCGTTCAAGTATATACTCATCGTTAAATATGGTAAATGCACTGATACTCCTAGTCCTAGCATATATACACAGGAATACCCAATTATGTTATAAACCTACTCGTCTACACACGCATAAGAATACTCATGAATACAGTACATGCACTGATACACCTAGTCCTTGTCATGCCCCGATCCCGAAGGTCACGACCAACGCCCCCGCCGGACGCGAATTACCGCGCCTCGGCGCTCCCGCGGGGTGTATAGTTGTTTGCTACCGGGACGTGATGCCTTGCGAGCCTGGGGTTGCGCCCGCACAAGGCAACATCGTTGAAGTTGTGGCTATCATCGAATCGAGTAAGCAGCGGAGGGACATTGTTGCAAACATTTATCTATCTGAGTATACGGGGCAAATCGAGGCACATGGTTCTCTGAATACAATGGCATCGTTCCATACATTATATCCCTCTATACGAAAGCAGCTCAAGGCAATCGAAACCAGATTTCCGGATCTTGGGGATGAGGCACGCCTATCGCTTCCTCGGACGATCCAGCACCTGCGAACAAGCAAACTGTTGGTGGGTCAGCACTTTAGAGAAAGTACTGGTGAGATAAAATAACTGAACAGAAGCAACATTCACTAAAACCAACACTAAGTAATCATGTGATAAAATATTACATTACTAGTGATCTTTCTAGTTTTACCTATGTTCGTTACATGCAGTACATGAATGGAGTCATATTACTTATTTTGGAAACATCTTTAAAAAAAATAGAGTTCATGTTTGATTCATTCAAGCATACAAGACAAGCCGGTTGTTCTATTATCAGGGTGTGTGCAGCGTGTCTCGTGAGCTATACTCAAAGATTCTAGGAACAATGCACCATCTAGGAACTATCATCTATCAAGCCAACACGATGAACAAGCTATATGCTTTTCGGTCCCCGAGAAACTCAGGATCGATAGCGGTAATCCAGCTAACCAATGACTTTTATCTGATGCTATTAGCAGCTGTGACTCATGGTTGCTCTTCACTATCGCTGTAGCAGTCGTGACCAAGGTTCAGCTCTCCACCAATAGCCATTGTCCGACCGCATGCAAATGCATGGAACACTATCAAATAAACTCTAGTATGCAGACGAGACGAACCATCAGAACAGTTATCGATGTTTCGGGACAATCCGACTTATCACTTGAACACATTCAGGCACAATATGGTTCTCTCGAAGCATAGACGATAGTGAACATGTTCAAGCAATCTCTTACTCTTTAGACAAGCATTTCAAGTTCTCTAGTTAAGCAGGCAAGTTCGTTTCAATGACAAGCTATGTGAGTTCTCTTATTAGCATGCAGAGTCAGGTTCTATCATTCTTCTTATGAAACTATCTTCTTAAGCAAACAAGCATTCGAAAACATAGATTCATTATTAAGGCGTGCAAGAATCATAGAATGAAGTTTTGTCCACTCATCTTGATCAGTCATCTCCTGCTTCAACAAGGAGCTCTTAAGGAAGATATCATTTTTGAGTCAGCAAATCGATATCTCTTGTACATAGTGCCGACGCGGAGCGGGGCACTACAGTCCTCGCACTGATACTTCTTCGTTCAACTCTGTATCCTGGATACTCATATTGCAATGTATCAGTTAGTGTCAACTGAGCAGATTTGGGTTAGGGTTAGGGTTAGGGTTTGTGCACTGCTTTAAGTATTAGTCATCTGGTTATAGGAGAGTGCCTGTCCATAGGAGTATATGTCATGTTAACAACATATTTGGCGAGCAACACAGTGAGCAGTGAGATGGGGAGAGGCTGTTGCACACACCATCTGCACAGATCCGACAGTGCACATTTGATGTGCACATGGGTGTTGCGGCAGACTTCACAGGGTCTGTGCACACCATCGTACAAAGTAGGGTGCGACATTAGGCAGCATCAATTTGAAGTTGCATTTTAAACTTGAGTATCACTACATGCATTAGAAGATTGGGGGAATTTCTGTGTATCTTATGTGTATCAACTGTGGTTGTGTGTAGGTGAGGAATGGATATAGGTATAAGTTGTGAGTAAGTCACTCGAGTTGATCACACTACAACTAAGGGCTTGATGTCAGTTTAGTTTGGTATCAGTAGTACACTGATGGGCCTTCGGTTAGTGCCTTCAGTTGGAAGGTATTGATGTTATATATTATAGGGAATATCAGTAGTGGCGGCATTAGTTTTCAGTCCACTGTGTTTATGTACTATGTGTGTATCACTGACTGATGAATGTATCAGTTAGATGCATTGTTAGTGAATGCTAGTTAGTAATTATCGGCTAGGATGAAGTTTTGATTTTAGTTATTTGAGTTAGATATTAAGTTAGAATATCAGACATCAGTTAGAGTAAGCTAAGTTTGTCTAGTTAGTCTAGTGTCATCTAGCATTAGTATTGATATTAAGTTGGTATCAGTTATATTAAGTTAGTAGCAGTTATTGTAAGTTAGTAAGTCATGATAGTATAACTTATGTACTAATTGTATAGTGTTAAACATATGTCAGAGAGAGAGAGAGAGAGAGAGAGAGAGAGAGGTTAGGGTTTACATCCTCTGTGACAATGTCTGTGTCAGTATGTGTGTGTCGTGTCCGTGTCAGTGTCATGTCGTGTCTGCATCTGAGAGATAGAGATAGAGAGAGATCGGGTTAGGTGTCTGTGTCAGTGTCATGTCGTGTGCAACTGAGAGAGAGAGAGAGAGAGAGAGAGAGAGAGAGAGAGTTAGGGTTTACCTAGAGGAGGAGGAGGGGGACGCCAGAGTAGGTCGCTGTGGAGGACGCCGGAGGGTGCAGTTCGGCGGAAAGGGGGGTGGAAGAGAAATTTTAAATAATTGGGGGAAGTCTTCGACAGAAGGGGGAAATCGAAACCTATATTGAAATTTTAGCGACGTCAACTTATGACGTCGCTAATAAAAATAGTTTGCGACGTTAAAGACGTCGCTAAAAACGTCGCTAAAATTCGAAAAAATAAACGTCACTAAACGTCGCTAAATACGTCGCTAAATTAAAAAACTCAGCGACGTTTAGCGACTTTAAAGAAGCTTATAGCGACTATTCTTTAAAAAACTTAATTACTGTCGCTAAACGTAGCTATATGTCGCCGACAACGACATATAGCGACGTTTATTTTTGGAGTCGCTAAAATCTTTATATTAGTGGACGTTTTATTATTATGTCGCTAAAAAACGTCGCTATTTCATCATATTTTGGTAGTGACCATCCCATTCTGAGCAGGAGTGTCTGGGCAAGTCGTTTGATGAAGAATTCTCCGACTAGAGATGAAATTAACAAACTCCTTGTTGGTGTACTCGGTCCCATTATCTGTTCGAAGAATCTTCACATGTACTCCAAACTGGGTCTTCACATATGTTGAGAAGTCTTGAAAATATTTGTACATCTCAGATTTTTGCTTCATCATGTAGATCCCGGTCATACGTGAGTAACAATCAATGAAGGTAACAAACCATCTGAATCCACTAATTGAAGTAGTAGGACATGGTCCTCAAACATCATAATGAGCAAGTGCAAATGGCTCAAAACTTCGAAGACCAACCATTTTATAAGTAGAACGTGTATGCTTTCCAATTTCACAAGCATTACAAAATAACATTTTTTTGTCTACTTTATTCATTATCTTAGGTTCTAACTTAATCAAACTATCAAAAGATAAATATTCCAATCTGCAGTGTTGGAGCATTGCTTCTGTCTTTGGACCTCCACTAGTAGTAGCAGCAAGCATTGTAGCCTCCCGGTCTAGGTACCAAATACTATCACACATGATGCCAGTCCCAAGCCTCTTTTCCGTGGCCTTCTCCTGGAAAGAACACATATCCCGATAAAAAAAGAACAATACAATTCAGTTGATCAATGAGAGAGCTAAAAGAAAGTAAGTTGACCGAAAATGAGGGAACATGCAATACAAATGACAGGGTAACAGATGAAGTACAATGGACCGAGGCAGTACCCCTAATGGGTTGGGATGTCCCATCAGCAGTCTGAACTGTCTCGGAATGCATATGTTTGCTCGGATAATATAATGCAAACTCACTAGATGCACCTTTGATATGCCTAGATGCACTTGAGTTTATGATCCAACCAGTATGAGATTTAGTGGATGCAAGTGCTTGAACCGGAATACCTTTGCCCATATGAGCAGCTTAACCAGTAAAGTTACCATTGTAGGTAGTGTTATCCAGATCCTGAGTTGCCAGTCTATTGCCTTTAGAACTCTCAATCTGAACCTTGAACTGACGTCATTCCTCCAGCTCTATCATCTCAGCTTCAGTCATTTCGATAGTGGTCTCCTCCGTCACAGCTAGGTAAGCAACTCCCCGGCCTTCGCGTCCCCTGCCTCCTTGACTTGCACGTCCACCTCTCTGTCATCTGCCTCCTCGGCCACGACCAAAATTGCGGGGTTGAGGGCAGTTGTAGCTGAAGTGCCATTTCTTTCCGTAATTGTAGCACTCCTTGTCATCGCTGCTGGTAGCACTAGGAACCACCAATACAGAACAAACAACTGGTGATGTCTCGCCTTTCATCACCTTCTGTCGGATCTCTTCTTGCTCCATCGATGCAACAGCCTTATCCAGGGACGAAAAAGATGGCAGATGACACATTGTTGCCCTCCTACCTCAAATTGCGGGTTCAAACCCTTGAGAAAATGAGCCAAATGCCTACGCTCAAGGTACTGTTTTTCAAGGAGAACATCTGCCGGATTTTGCAATGATAGTGGACCATAATAGTCCAAGTCCACCCATAAGCGACGTAGCTCTGCTGCATACTGGAGTACAGTCTTCTCCTCCTGTGTGGTAGCATCAATCTTCTCCTCAACTTCCATTATCATCATGACACTCCTAGCTCCAGAGTACATCACAGCCAATGTCGTCCAGACATCAACTGTACTGCATATCGACTCCACAATCCCAGCTATGGATGGAGACACATAAGTCAGCAACCAAGAAACACTAGAGAATTAAAGTGACTATATGTGCTCCACTCAGCACTCGTCTTATCCTTTCGCTCAATGCACTATCCCTTCACATATTTTTGAAGCCCCTTGGTCCGAAAGTTCAGCAGCGCCCTCATAAACCAACTTAGGTAGTTTCTCGTCCCATTAAGTTTGATGTCATCGGGTAACAACTCTATCTTCTTTATCACCTGCGACGGTTTTGGTGTGGGCACAACTGCCCTTTTAGATGAGGTCTCCTCTAATTTAGCCTGAAACACCCTGGCCACCCCTCCAGTATCTCTTCAACTCCTGACTATTCACATGTGTTCCTATCTCCACAGTTGCACACATGGACGAGGTCAAACGCAACTCAAACACATGTTGTGCGCCTACATGCAATCACGACTTTCTCCATCTATCTGTACACCCCCAAACTCATGCGGCATGAGAAATGCACGTTGGATAGAACTTGCCGGAACAAAGGCTAGAAATAGAGATTTGTGCAAAACTTTCCAGGAAGTATGCTCTCTAATCTCAGAACCCACGTTAAAATTGAAATTAGAGGATCACACAAGAGTTCCTCTCTGATTATCCACGATCCAACGACGGGTTTGACGACACCCACAGGCAAACCTGCAGTGAACGTCGACGACACCCGAGGGTTGGGGGGGGGGGAGGGGTGGGTGGGGGGCTTCCACGTACAGAGGAGGGGGGGGGGATCGGGTAAGAGACAGGGGTAAAGGGAATTCTCCTTGTTTTTTTTGAAATTTTTGTTTTGTTTTGGAAAAAGGATTCAGAGCTTTGGCTCTAATACCATGTAGAAAAAATAATAATTGATTGATTTACTTCCAAGAGAGGGGTACATATATATAGGAGGAGGCTAGCCTCCTCCTTATTTTCTATCCGATGTGGGACTAAATAAGTCCCCCATAACTCAACATAATATATATTATTTTAATTAAAGTAGGATAAGATGTTTAATTTTAATAACATATAATATAATTTTTAACAGGTACAGGGGTGGGGACGCCAACATGGTGACCGTCTTCCTGACCACCCATTTGAAGGACGGAAAGCTCATCGATGAGAAGGCCACGCAGACCTATGTACGTTTTAATATAACTTAGAAAATATGCAAGTAAATATCTATATAGTTAGTAATAAGTAACTTAGACGTTAGCAACTACTTTTCTAGGAAGAGTATCTTAAACTACGTGAGTGGACGACTGCTAGTACACCTGTAGAGGGAGGGGTTGTTACTTCCTCGCAATCCTCTACAGCTCCGTCGGCGGACGAGCTCTGGATGACCGCCGTTGGTGTTCTTCAGAGGGGTACGTACTACGGTACGGAATCTAACGACGTCTTTGTTGCGACGCAGTCATCCAGGGCCCCCCTCAGTCAGTGTGCATTCATCGCAGCCGTCGCAGAGTCGACACGAGCCCAGGAGAACGTTGACTGTCAGATTGCTGACCTGCGTGACGAGTTACTACTGAGGATTACGGGGTAGTCTCAGCCGCAGACCGGCGATGGCAAGTTTTGATGCGCTCAAGCGTAGCCTTATGGAGATCAGGACTCTGAGCCAGACAATGAAGCACAGCCTTACAGAGCTCAGGACTCTGAGCCAGACGACAGAGCGCAGCTTGGCGACTCTAGCCGTGTCTATGGAGCGCAGATAGACGGAGCTGGAGGGGTCGCATACGGCCATGAGCGACTCACTTGCGAGATTACATGCGGCGCGGGATGTGATGAGTCGGTCTGTGCCGGAGAGCACTTCGAGGATGGGTATCTGTCATGGATTTATACAATGTTTGACTGTTAGCATTGGCGCAGACACGTCCCCCTGGTTCGTCGGCATCGACACTGCCTCCATCACTGCCTCTTCCATCGGCATCGGTGGCGCTTTCACAGGAGCAGTGTGAGTTCCTTCTATCCCAGATGTGCGACGGTGTTCCTCCTGATCAGTAGTAGTCTTTGTTTTGACAGGTTTTAGTGTGTTTGTGTGTATTGGCCCATGCTTGGGTCTTTGATGTATTTATTTCATTCTTTTTATTACATTCTGAGACACATGTGACACTTATTTTAAATTCATTTATCTACTTCTTTGGACATATTTAGTGTAATGTAACTTTGTAGATTTTTTTCTATGTGAGTTTAGTTTATTATTCATATTAACAGTATGTGAATTTATCGGAGTTGAATGTTCCACCGAAGGGGTCGGCGAACCCAGGGAATTAAACGGAGGGTTTTTCCGGATCTATTTAAATAAACTGCGATTTTATAACTGCAGGTAGAGTTTTGTTGAAAAATATTTTACAAACTGTATCCTTTTTCTTCTTCTTCAAGTTAGCGACGTTTTGCGACGTTCAGCAACGTACAATTACGTCGCTAACAAGTATCAGAACATCGCTACCTGGTACCATGGACGTCGCTAGTACGTCGCTACACGTTGCTAACATGCTGAAATGGCAAAATTTGTCATGTCAGCATTGTTGTAGAAAATCGTCGCTCATAATGTCGTTAATATAGCGACGTGTTGCGACCAAAGTTTACGTCGCTAGTTTAACGACGAAACATCGCTAATCGTCGTATATTCTGCGACGTCTAATCGTCGCAAATATACGTTCCTACAATGACGACTAGCGACACTTTTGTTGTTAGCGACCATGTAATACGTGACAACTTAAAAACGTCGTTAATTACGTCGCCAAATTATTTTAGCGACGTGTTTGGACGTCGCTAATGTGTTATTCTGGTAGTGTGCGTCATCAAAGTGCCACTTTGCGCCTTTCGTCCGAGCCCGAGTCCGGACTTAGATCCTATGAAAATTCAGAGAGTGACAAAAAAAATATATATATTTTCTATGGGGATTTAAACTTAGACTCTCTAGGAAAACATTCCACATAGACCATGACACCTCATGTGTATATGGTAATACAAAACATAACTATATATTTGAAACACATACTTGGAGGTTTTTTCAATATTGGACTAAATTTTCTAGTGATTAAGATGGTGTAACATGTCATTCTCTTGGAATATGCAAGAAAGATCTTTGTAAGTGGGAGTAGGATTGCCTCTTTCTGACTCAGAAATATATAGAGGTGAAAACTACAGGACAGGCTAATCCATTCACTTCCATGTGTAATTTTTCCTGTATGATAATTCAATATATTATAGAAAAGTTTTGGAATCTTGTGCCATTGTTTAACTTGTGTGCTTCCCCTCACCTTGACATGCATGATTGATACAGTTGGCCCCTTTCCAAAAGGCTACGGAGATCCATTGATAATTATTACAAATCCGTTCTTTTGACTTCATTAATTCCTACAGATTTTAGTTTTTTTTTAACGAGTCCTATCAAGTTACAAGATTAAAATAGCATAAATAAATCACATCTCCAGTATATATATCATTTAGAAGGGTTATATGTCCGGATTCGGATTTCAATTTTTTTTTTTTTTTTAAGGTCAGTTTTAAAATTATATATTTGACTAGTTCATCTGTCTTCTTTTATATTAGATATTTAGTTGCTTTCATGGAATTAGGATTAGGGTTTTAATTTTTCTAGAGTTTTCTGTAAAAATTTAATTGTTTTTGAGATATATTTCTTTAAGAATTGAGGTTACTGGAATTGAAAATAGTTTGAACTAATATGAACAGACAAACCATAATTTCGACCATAATTTTGGACTTTTGGTCAGAAAAACAATTTTCGTTCTCCTCTCTCTGAATTCCGGTTAAGATTAATTAGCATGATGGTCGATTAAATATGTTTTGTTTATATCTAAAAAAGTCTATCTGATAAACTAAATTTTTTTATCAGGTTTCAATTTTATTAGTATTTTGGACATGATTCTACATTGGCTAAAAACAGTACGATATAGACATGACAATATTGACACAACATTTATTTTATTAAAATAAAATTTCAAGACGTTTTAAATTTAATTCGGTGTAAATTAAAATCCTGACTCGTCTTTGCTCTCACTCTCTCATATTGAAGTTCTGTGTATAATTAATTAATTGGAGCATCTAATAGTATCATTATATATTGTAAATTACTTTCTGGTGAAAGATTTTCTTCACACAAATAAAAAAAAACTTGGTGGAAGATTAGGTAAAGTACAGAGTAGTCACCTCTCTCTCTCTCTCTCTCTCTCTCTCTCTCTCTCTCTATATATATATATATATAACAATCTCTACTATATAGTAAATTGCTTAAAGCTGCTTACTTAGGAAACACGAGCCTACACCTGCAAATTTTGAGGGTTAGTTGATCTTTTAATATATTTTTCAAAAAAAGTGTTTTTTGCTTCAATACTTTAAGATGCTTTTTATATTATGAGACCTACAAGCTACAACTACAAGTCACAGCAGCTAGCTAGATCAAAATGCTAAGGACATAACTACCAGATTTGAGGGGTGCAAGATGTCAACCATTGAAATAAAAATGGAATCTCGAACACGCAGCATCCTATGCCGATATTCATTTCACTTGGATAATCCTCCCCTAATGAATATCATTTAAATCCCTTCAAACTGCTTTTTTAATAATGCCAGCCAACACAAATTAGCAATGGTACAGCACCAGTGCCTGGTAAATTCTACGGTAGACATATAACGACGACGTTTTGTCGCGATCCAAAAAACGAACAAAAAATAACTATAAAATTTCAAAAATTATCGATACAGTAAAATTCGACATATAAAAACCAAATTTGTCGCACACATTTGACGAATATTTGATTTTTGTCAATTTTCACATGTTGACAATGATCGTACGTCTTTCGTGCAATCGATTCGTGGCGGACTTATCCCCCACGATTTTTAATTAAAACAGCTTACGCGCCTTTGATTGGTTGAAGAAGAGGCTCTTTGAGAAACTAGAGCACGAGCCTAAACAATGAGTTATCTGTAGGCTTAGATGATTATGAACTTTTATAGTCATGTCATCAGTAGTACAAGGAGAAGGCTATATGTTAATATCGGAGGAATAAATTTTAGTCCTTTATCCATCTTTCCAGTTGAAATAATTACTAGTATAGTGCCTCTATGCAAACTGTCATGGGACATAGAGTTTCTAGTTATGGCTTGCGCTTCACTATGGAACATGACTTTGGTGGCCTTATAAGTTCATATATAGGACAAATGTTGATGGCACTACTAAATGAAATTCATGCAAATAAAGTACTATTGGAGTTCTACGTAGCCGCGTTGGAGGGGGGACTTGGCATGGCATGCAATATCTCAGGGGGCACAGCTGTGACCCCTCGCGATCAGCTAATTACGTCCCTGATTGGTATTGTTTCAAATTGATAAGAGGTTTAGTATCGGTTAAAACAATATATGCATCGATTGTTTATACCATATCTCAGATATATGACTACTACAATGAACAAAAAATATTTTTCAATCATTGGAATGTCCAACCTTTGGTACCGAATTATAATTTTGTGAGCAATCTTCATACCTAGATGCAAAGTTATGCACGCTGAAACATAATTCTACACGAAAATACAATTGTAAACATAGAAACGCGCCCAAATCTCGGTTATAATCATTGCAAAATCTGATGTCCTTGGCAACATTTTGTGAAGGAAAAAAATTCCGATCCAAACTCAGTCCTTGGGATCATAAAACAAATAAAAGAACAGTATATTGTTACATTAATTTGCAAGTAAACGCTTACACTATTGACCTAGGATCAATTGATCATATATTGTATGGTACGTTGACAACCCACCTGCTCCCTTCATCTCTTCCCAGTGGCCCCTAGCTCTTCAACTTCATCTTCACAATCATGTGGCTGTTGCCAAACCAAATTTAATTAGGTATTCATATGCCATGAAGATTCCCTTCTTTCTTGGTTATATATGTAACTCTATATTTTTTTAGCCAGAAGAAATAGTGAAGATGGAGATGGGAATATTTGTCTAGAAGTTTTATGTGGAGTTAGAGTGAAGACTACGTCTCTCTTTTCCCTTGCCTTTCTTTTTTATTCTTTTAATTGCATGCCATGTGCATATGTGTTGATAGTCACTAGCATGCATGTGATGGAGTTTATTCATGTTGGAGTAAAGGTCACTTCTTCACCACTCCAAGCTACTCAAGATCTAGCCATGAAATATAAAGAATTAGTGAGGAAAAGATTAGATGAACTTTCTTTTTCTAAAGCCGGTTTTTTTCTGTATTTATATTTGGGCATGTAACATGCACAACCTTCCATATGTTGTGAACATATTGAACATAATGGACAGATGTGGATCTATATGTGCTTCATATTGCAAAAAAAAAAAAAAAAAGAGGATTTGTCAACATTTATATACACAAAGAACCATCTAAGCATCTAGCAACATTAAAGCCTTTACCCCAAAAATTGAGGGTCGACTGTAGAATCATTTAATTTTTTCCATTTTCATTAAGGGTCATGTCCTCTGTAATGTCAGCGAAAGTCATCCATCTTGCATTTTTACGACTTCAATCATATAATTTCTACCCCTAGTCACAGTAGCTCCTTTAAGTGCTATCTAATCATTGTTTCTCCTTTTATATTTATATATATATATATATATATTTTGGTCTAAGTTGCACAACTGTAAATAATAAATAATATAAATAATTATAGAAAAAATGTTTTGTAATTTTGCATTGCGCCTATGTTCAATTAATATTCTAAAGGCTATTCTTGATCAAGTCAAAGAGCTACATCTAACAATACTGAGAAACTGTTGAAGTATATCTAATGGTATATATTTTTAACAAGAATTAAAAGAAACGTTAAGAACATTAATGATATTATTATATATAAAACATAATGTAAATCTTGTAATGTTAGAGGAAGGTAAATTGGCAAAATGTATATATGTAGTAGTGGACATGTATGACTACTATAATTTTCTAAGGGTATAGCTAGAATAACATTTATGCTAATCTAATGGATTCAGTGATTAAGGTTTGTAGTGGTGAATTACAAAATCAAATAACTGTAAAATTCTTCTACTTCTCCTTCCTTTTCTTGACTCAGGCAGGGATCAGATGATGTCGACTCCATGTTATATTTGGATTGCTCTGAAAGGAATAGTACTGCAGCAATTCCCTTCACTCAGTTTCATGCATATATATTAGTACCTCCCTTGGTTCCTCCCCCGCCCAGTACGTTCTTTATGTTTCCTTTCTTCCTCCATACTCCTTCCTTTAGTAGTTATAACTGTTATATATATTTACTGCATCATGTAACAAAAGAAGCATTTGGAATCATCAACTTCAATTTATTACTTATGACATACATATGCCAATCGCCAAAGCTGAATATTTCTAGAGAAGTGAGCGTTCTTTTCACCTCTCAATATATATGCTGCTTCTTTTTTGTTAGCCAACTCTTTTAGTAAAGTAGTTGAGCATTGCATTCATGTACTACTTAGATTCTTAGAATTGCTATACATCATCTAAATATTTGCTTCATATGTCATAGCAAATTAAGAAATCAGTTATGACACACATATATAGAAGGAAAATATTACTGTCAACATTTAATTCATGAGAAAAGAAGTAGAAGGTTTGAATGATTATCTAAAATGATCACAACTCACATTTATTCCCCCCATGAAATAGTTACTGTCAACAATTAATTCCCACAGGAAACTTTCAGAGTTGGGCTGTAGGCGACGGGACGGATAAGATTTTGATGTGCGTCTAGACTAGCTAGATCCATGACTAGTACTGTTAAGAATAATTAGATTTAGGATTAGATATTAATTAGATTCCCTCTCCTATATAGATACATATTTATTCCCCTACTCCTATCTGTATATGAATACGTTCTCTCTATATATATATAATTGTAGTTGTATGACCTTTTACATTATCCATTAATAAAATTACTATTGTCAATTTATTTTATGGTATCAGAGCCAGGTTTTCATCGATCAATCTCTAAAGCAAAGCAGATAAGATCAATATTGTCAATTTGTTTAAACTACGATAGTTTCTAGTTACAGCTAGCTAGCTAGCTAGTTTAGTTGGTCGACAATAGGTCAATTTTAAATTACGGTATGTAATCTTGTTGTTCATCTTTCATTATATCTCAGATATGTCTTTTTTGTGACGGGACTTGTTACCATATTAATGAAATGAGGGAAGTGTGAATTTAAATTATTTTCACCATTTTATATCAAAAAAAAAATTAACAGAAAGCATTACTAGTTACTACATGATTAATTGAACAAATCTAGTGCCAAATCCATTATTACTTATAATGGGGGTGGGTCTATTTCCAAGATCATAAGTTGATCACTATAACGATTAATTAAGTATAATGGAGATTCACAATCAAATTAAGCTTACTAAGTGGTGGAAAATCTACATTATGTTGTTCCTTCCTTGCCATATACTCAATCTTTATATACTTACTTCTTAGATCCAAAGTAAAAGCATACGATCCAATGCCTTTGGGTAACTAAAAATGCACACTTTGTACAAGCACCCTCTATTAATTCTTGTTTCTTAGTGGTCAACTTATGCTTTTCCATTACATATTCCTTGCTTCCTTGCTCTATACTCGTAGCTCATTTGAGTATATATTCAACATTTAGACCAATCTAGATGTGCTTCTCTCAAACCCTTTAGTATATTTCCCATGTATGTAAATATGAAACATATATACCGTTTCGTTGGAGGGGCAATGCCTGATCTATAGCACATGAGAAATTTATATATGCACTTGATGATTTGGAGACAAAGTAGTTGAGCTACATGTACACACCCCTTACAAGTGGTCCTGCAGCATCAGTAGCAATGGTGCACCCATACCATACATGCTTATTAATATGTCGGACCACTCCAGTTCAGTTAATTAGGCCATTGAGCTGCTAGACCAGACCATCGAGAGAGGCTTTACTGGTTCCGTGTCCACCCATTATGATCATAACAATGACAGAACTATTTCAGCCATGTTTGCCTATCTTTATTTAATTCTTAAGGTCTACTTCTACTACTACTTCTTCTTCTTCTTCTTCTTTTTCTCTTAAAAGGAAGGAAGCCTGCACATGATTAATTAATTAATTAATCCCACAAGGAAAGGAAAGGAAAGGAAAGGAAAGTTAAGCTCCCTCCAGCCCAACAAATCCCATGTGAGCTTATCAGCTTTTGCCTAATTAACACTTGGGAGCTAGCTAGCTAGCTAGTACTGAGATCTATAGTACATCGATCATGCATGCATAATAACATATATAACAAGAGCAGTACTTAAGTGGCAATCTTGTGGTTGCTTCCAACTATAGGGGAGAAAATTGTATGCTTCCAATTCCAGGTATACTACTCAGTTTTCTATCCCAATTTGAAAAAGAAGGTAAGGTACTACTAGCTACATCTGATTATATATACGTAACAAAGATAATAAAGTTGAAGGTCAACATCATTGATAGGATTAATTTGGAGATCAAATAGCTCTAGTAACTAAATGGTAATGGTGGCGAAGACTTTGAGTGTGGGTATAAGGAAAGTTTAACTTCCCCCCCCTCATTGTCAGCACCCCTTGCTTGCTTGTTAATACTATTAGATATGTACATATGGGTCGAGGATGGAACATGGGCATGCATCATGCATGTTTAATGCTAAATTCTTGCAAGAAACACCCTAGCTAGCTAGCTACCTACCTAGCTCCTACTAATGAGTTTTAAGTTTTAAGCTCCAAATTAAACTGATCAATTCCTAATTCCTCTTAAACATATATATAGGGGCACCCACCAAGCTAAGCAAATCTATAGTACTACTAGCCCCTCATTAACACCATAGCTAGCTACTTAATTAAGTCTAGCCTCAACTCCCCGGACCCCGGACCCTCCCCTACTCAAAAAGCATACATTTTCTTTTCTTTTCTTTTCTTTTCTTTTCTCCTACTCCACCACAATCACTACTAGTACGTACTATCTCCGTCTCATTCCTCAACAATCATTTGCTCTCTTTTGCTCTTCCTTTCTTCCCTCTCCACTACTATTTAACTCCTCCCTTCCACTTCCATCCATGATTCTCCTCTCACCCCCCTTCATCATAACACCAACACACACTACTACTACTACTACTACTTCTTCTATATCTAGCTAACAAGCAATCTATCTATCTATCTATCTATTCTGTTAGCAACAGTACACTCATAATTAATTCTAAGCCAATTATGGGTCTTGAATTCATGGTCGAAGCGCCTCCTCTAACCCTGGCACCTATCCGAACCTCCATCATCGCCGGACTCTCCACCGCAGACAAAGAGTACTCGCCCGAAGAGAGTATTTGTGTCAGGCCAAATTCGGAGGAGTGCAAGTTGAGGCCCGCGCTCGCCTGCCCGCCCGCTCCGAGGAAGCCTAGGCCGGCGAAGAGGAAGACAGGGCCCCCGCCGCAGGGGTTCTGCCCCGTCCCCAGCGATCTCTTGTCGCTCTTCCAGCCGGTGACAACGACGACCACGACCAGCAGCAGTCTTCCTCGTCAGAGCAAGAGAATTCGAGTAGGTTGATTGATTGACCCGGCCCTAGCCTCCCTCATGTAATCTTTTTCACGTACGATCATGTTAATAATGTCATATTCTTCTTGATTATGAAAATAATAGGAATTATTAGTGTTTTTATTGTGTTTGTTAATTCTGTGTAAACTCTCATGGGTTTGATCCCAAGAAGATTTATTTGTGTGGGATTCTTCTCTTCTCTTTCTTTTTTCAATGCTGTGAAAATTCTATGGGGGGTTTGATCCCAACGACTTACATTTATTTTTAGTTACTGCTTAATTAATTTATAATTAAGGAGGGCAGCTCATTGGTTGTAATTAAAATAATAACTAGTAAAATTAAGCTGAGATCTAAACTTGATATTCTTTAATTTTCCCCACACTCAAAACCTATGTTGACAGAAACAAAACAAGGGCCAAATGTTGGAGTGCAAAGAAAGCAAATTAAAATGACTAAAGTTGTTCTGAAGGGTGCAATATTGTTGACCTATATATGGATGTATCAGAATAATGACGTACTGTTGCCATCTATTTACACAGCACTATTTCTCTCATCTATCAGTGTGTGCCTGTGTTGGTAACTTTTCGATTTATAATCAAAATAATTCCTATAACTGGCTGAAAAATGCTTCATATAATTTTATTAGGTTCAATCTTTAGAATTTACTAGCTAACTAGCATTATATGACATGGATTTAATGTATGCTAAGGTAAGGGCCTGTCCTGTAAATAGTAAGTTGAAGAACATGTAGAAGATTTTATTTTCTAGTTTACTTCTTTGAATTTTTGTTCAAAGTTTCTCTTACTCCGACCAATTTGGTCAGACAGAGACAAAGAAGATCTAGTTTATACCAACTTTTGGCTCTCCAAGCAAGGAAGTCAGCAAGGAACCCCAAAAAACCAAAACTAACTTATTTGTTATTTGTTAAAGAGATCATGAATAAGGCTCATCCCAATTTCTAGACTTTAGAATTCAGCATATATGAGCTTATTTTGTAGAATAATAAGATTCGATTGAAGTTTCATGATAGAGCTCATTTTGTAGAATAGTCAGATTAAATTGAACCCCATGATGTTTCTGTCCCAGCACATGAGCTATAGCTTGGACATGAGAGCATCTCCAATTGACGAGACTGAAAAATCAACTTGGGGATTACATGAACTCATTTTATATTATTTTTTGACCACATAAATTTTTAATATTTCTTACGGAGAAGATTATTTTTTGTTGCTGCATCATTTTCTACTATTTTTATAAAAATTCAACTAATTCAACATTTATTTTATTATAAATTTGGATCTCAAGATGTATTGTTCCATGTATTATGGATGCTTTGATGTATGGTTCTCTTATGCTAAAAAGGCCTCAACTTCCTATGTACGTAGTAAGTTTATATATATATATATATATATATATATATATATATATATATATATTGGAGTTCAGTCTGAATTTGGTAAATTTTAGAGTCCAAATATGATCAAAGATTTGATTTGATATAATTTAAAAATCTACATTAAATGTAAGATTTGATTAGATTTCAAATTTGTATCAAATATTTAATTTGATCATATTTGGACATCCATAATTGATGTTGGGCTATTTTATGTGGAGTGTGATTCTTATTTAAAGGTTTTCTATTAGAAAATCCTATTATGACCTAAAATAGGATTTCTCATCCTATAAATATAGGAGCAGGGTGGAGGCACAAAGCATAGCACAAGTTGGAGATTCGGGGTGCTCATCCAAAGAAAATCTAAGAGAAAGTCCGTGCTTTGCTCTTAGGACCTCGCCATCCAAGACAGAAGGAAGAAGAGATCTAATCGAATAGTCGTCAACTTCGGTTAGAAAAATTGCTACAGGTTGGTGATGATTTCAATTGTAATCTCTTTCTTTTATTCTTGAGAGTGGTGAGGGGGTTGAACCTATTAGGGCAAATGGTTCAACATTAGTTTTGTCAATCTTGTAATTTCACCTGAGTTATAAAGGTTAAAATTTGTCCAGGTGACATAGTCACCGCTATATACTTTTCTTTATATGTGCTTGGTGTCCGTTAGACGGAGGTTGATTTTTCAGGTGGGTTGACCTAAAGTTTCCGCTGCGATCAGTCTCAGATACGGTATCGGAGCGCTTGCAGAGTGTGTTCGATTTCCAACATCTGGTATCAGAGGTACTAGTTTTGGTTTTGGCAAAAATGTCTACGGAGCAGATGAACACTCATATGATCACCCTCACAGGGAAAAACTGGATAGTTTGGAAGCCAAGGATGGAGGATCTACTCTGGTGCAAGGACTTGCATGGTCCGTTGGAGGGCGACAACGCCAAGCCGACGGACAAATGTGCTGATGAATGGAAATGACTGGATCAGAAGGCTATTGGATTCATCCGCCAATGGCTAGACGACTCAGTGTTTCACCACGTGTCCATAAGGAGTTCTACAAAAGCATTATGGGAGAAGCTGAATTCGTTGTACGAAAGGAAGACGACTGACAACAAGGCATTTCTGTTTCGCCAACTAGTCAACTAGAAGTACACGGAGGGTGCCCTAGTGGCGCAACATCTGAATGAAGTTCAGAGTATTATCAATTAGCTGTCTGCGATGAAGATGGCGATTGATGATGATCTTCAGGCCCTTTTGCTTTTGATTTCTCTGCCGGAAAGCGGGGAGACATTGGTGGTGTCGATGAGCAACTCTGCGCCTGGTGGAGTTGTCACGATAGAGACAGTCAAAAGCAGCTTGTTGAACGAGGAGATCCTGTATAAGCAAGTGGAATCGTCGCAGGAGTCCGCTCTGGTGGCTTCCTACGGGAAGGGAAGACCCAAATTACAAGCAAGGACAAGAGAGAGTTCTCAGGATCTTGCGGCTGTGGACCGCAAGGAGGGTTGCTATCACTGTGGCAAAATGGGTCATATCAAGAGGAACTGCATGAAGCTCAAGGCTGAGAAGGCTAAAGGCAAGGATTAGGAGGATCTCACGACTATGGGAGATCTCATCATCGAAACAACTGACACAGAGGAACCTTGTGGCATGCGTCATGATGGAGATTAGGTCATAGACACGGGGGCATCGTATCACGCCACTCCATATAGGAGGATCTTCACGTCATACCACGACAACAGGTTTGGACGTGTGAAGATGGACAACAAGGGGACAGTTGTAGTTGTAGTTGTAGTTGTAGGCATCGGTGATGTGCACTTGACAACGAAGCTTGGTGAAAAACTCGTTCTCAAGGATGTGCGACATGTACCGAGTTTGTGCTACAACTTGGTTTTTGTAGTGAGGCAGGCGGATGATGGCTATCGCAGTTTGTTTGGGGACAAAGATTGGATGCTTACGAAGGGTTTTCAACAGCTGGCTCGAGGAGATTTATGTTGTGGCATGTACATGCTCAAGCTGTTGAGTTGTATATGCATGCCACATACATCGAACGAAGGCTCGAGGGGTATTCGACAGGAGTTGGATAGTCAAAAATTTGCTGAGGAGGTGCTTCGAGATACTTTGAGGATTACGGAGGATTCGGTTCGTCGAGACAAAGCGACAAATGGTGATGAACCAAAGATTGAGGGTCAGTATGTCGGTCCCATGACAACTGGTCGATCTCCAGGTGGGGGTTGCTTCACGCATCCGGTTTTGACGATGGGTGGTTTGCCCAATATGTCAAAGTTGTAGTGCTTCTCTAGCCCCTGGGCTGTGTCTTTGCGGGGTAGTTTTTTGACGCGAGTGTCTTTCTTCTTTGAATTATCCGCTGCTAGAGGCTGGGATGGACCCGGATCAGAGGCTGCAGGTGCGACTATTAGAAGTGCACCATCGTTAGGGATGTCATACTCCCTCTGGTATGCCAGGCCTGATCTTGTTCTTCCTGCTATAACTTTCTTAGTTGAGAGAGAAACCGTATAGCAGGATTTGGACTTATTGCCCTTGGACTTGGTGGCAGAAGATGTTGTCTGCTGCATCAATTCTGAAAAAAGATCGGGGTGAACCCAAATGCACTCCCCACGTAGCGTGGTAAGAGGTATCAGCACTGCCATTTGGTCATGAGCTGGCGGAAGATTGACGACCTCCATCGCTGCCCTGGGAATTATGATTACCCCGTCCTGGACTTCTGTAGCCAAAAAATTATCGAACTGGAGTGATACCATGTTAGTGGCAACCGTCTTGTCATCGATATCCAATGTGAGGGCCTTGGTGTCTAGCAGACGCTGGATGTACCACTTTAGCGTGTAGCATTCCTGCGTCGCATGATGGATGTAACGATGGTAATGGCTACCTCAACATGACGTTTGACGCCGGGGAGCCAAAGCTTACCACC
Source organism: Iris macrosiphon (assembly GCA_036927795.1). Lineage (NCBI taxonomy): Eukaryota > Viridiplantae > Streptophyta > Magnoliopsida > Asparagales > Iridaceae > Iris > Iris macrosiphon. The sequence goes on along the minus strand of JAYESA010000003.1, from coordinate 192,297,688 downwards.
CTTTATCAGTACATCGAAGATGTGCATGATATCGTCATCTTCGAAGGAGTAGGTCTCCTTGAGCTTTGGAACCTCAGCCGACTTTTGCTCGGGCTTCTTAGTTAAGTTGGCCACCAATGACTGCTTCCATTTTCCATCGCGATTGCTGTCGCTGTTGTTGTTGTTGTTAGGACGCTTTCCCCTATCATTAGCATCATTAATTTGTATTCCAAATAGCCGGACATCCTTGAGCTTCTTCTCAGTGCTTACATCGCTTATGATGAACGTCGTCCAGTCTTTAAACTGACCGTCGCCCATCCAGAGGCTGACTAATGGAAGTAAGTTTCTGCGACATATGTCCATCAGTGTCGACTCATGATTTCCTGGGGGCAACCTCAGCGCTGCTTGTCCGAAACGCTCGATATAATTTTGGACGAGTTTTTTTCCCCTTGGGTAACATCCATCAGGGAGGACATCGTCATGTCGCTTCCTCCGTCAAAGAATATTTTGAGAAAAGACTCTTGAGGTCATCAAATGATGAGATGCAGTTATCTTGTAGGCTGCAAAATCAGTCAAATTCTACCCCGATCAATGTTCCCACAAAGAGCTTGGTGAGGAGTGCGTCACTGCGAGGTAGGTGCCATGTTCCAGTCTCGAATTAGCTCATGTATTTGCGAGAGAAATGTTCCCATCGAATGGGTTCAAGTTAAAGGGCTTGTACTTGGGCGGGTACGGCATATCCCTCCACTCACGGGGTATGGCTGTCGTATACCACGCTTGCGCAGTGAGTCCCGACTGCCCATGGAATCTAGGTGAGCCCAGATTTCTCGGACTTCCCTAATTGCTTCTTTGTCTTCATCTCTGGCGGAAGGGACAGATGAGCTAGGCAGAGGGTGAATTTTGCTAATGGGAAGAACGGTTGCATCAAAGTTCGCGTTGGTCCTATGGTCTAAGCTTTCTTGTCCAGACGTTCTTGGTGGTTGGGAATTCATGTTTGCTTTAATTTCCAGCATTGCCTGAGGCAGGGATTGCATTGATGAACTCACCGTCTGCATCATGGACTCAAGAGCCTCGAGGCATTTTCGGTCACTGGCGACTTCGTGATCTTCCCCTGCCATGTATACAGTCCTCACATGAGGAGAGATGGATGGGGCAGATGACGCCGCACTTTCCGTCTCAGATTCTTGCCGGGAGTAGTCATTAGGAAGCGTCGTCTCCTCCTCAGATTCAGAGAGAGTACTAGAACTCACCGTCTTCATCATGGACTCAAGAGCCTCGAGGCATTTTCGTTCACTGGGGACTTCGTGATTTTCCCCTGCCATGTATACAGTCCTCACATGAGGAGAGATGGACGGGGCAATGGACGCCGCACTTTCCGTCTCAGATTCTTGTCGGGAGTAGTCATTAGTTAGTGTTATCTCCTCCTCAGATTCGGAGAGAGTACTACCCCAGCGTAGGAGGCTACGTCATCTTGACGAGGGTAGCCACCCCAGGGACATCAGAGTCAGTTCTTTGGGAATCTTCGCCTTTTCGGAACGTCGAATTATTGTATAGGTCCGAGGGATCACTACTCCCAGCTTGTGCAACCCTCAGCGGCTGATAGCTTTTTCTTCGAGCGGATACCTTAAAAAATACCTTTTGCAGGCCCCGTTGCTGGTTCTCCTGGTAGTCGCCTTTTCGATCTACTGGTTGAGAGTGACGGACTGGAGGTGCTGGGCTTCCTTCCTCGCATGGTAGAAGGGTCCTTCTGAGTAGAGTAACCTGGGAGTGTTAGAGACGCATGCGACTGAGCTGGAAGCCGCATACCGCTTTCTTTTTTGCATCCTTCGTTGTGGCCGCATGGACTGTGCATCAACCCCAAATTCCTTGGCATCATATTATTTTCCTCTGCCAAATTTTGGGTGCTGAACATTCTCCTTTTTAGGCCAGGAGACCGTATGAGCAGGGATAGCCAGAGTATACGTATGTTGTGCGTCTTCAGCATCAGAGAGAGAGAGAGAGAGAGAGAGAGAGACATGGAGCACATGCTCCGCAGTTGGGTGAGGCATAGCGGCCTTTGCAACCTACTTCCTGAGGGTCTTCTGGTGCTGAGCACCCTTCTTGTTGGAAGGGGCTGCCGCATAAGCAGTGGACGCATGATGTGTGGTCCCTGCGGTAGAGAGAGAGACGAGGAGCGCTGGGTGAGGCACAACGGCCTTTGCATCCCACGTCATGCTGTTCTTCTTGGGCCTTGCTAGCCTTGGAGAAGGACTAGCGCTTCCCTCCGAGAGTATCTCCTCAAAATCCTGCTGGTCAAAGCGGACCACCAGCATTCTTTGAGTTTATACGAGCTTGGCTTCGTCGGATTGTATCACAACTTTCTTATCAGAGGATAAAGAGGTCCCCAGCAGAGTTGCCATCTTGTTCGCCATTAAACGAGTTCTTTCAAACTTTGTATTTAAGGAACAAAAAAAGAGTACAAAAAAATCCTAAAAAGAATTATCTAAGTATAATATTTTGATTTGGGGTGTGACGATGGACAAAGAGCGCTGCGGCGGCTCCTTTACTCCGTTGACGATCCGATGCAGGGTGAGGAAGCTTATGTTCTCTATTTGCTCGCCTCGGTATGCTCTCTCTCTGTGTTGGGCGACCCCTCTCCTCCCTTTTTCTTTGGGCATGCTACCCGGGTATATATAGTCATCCTTGGGGGCGCATATGTTGGGCTGTATGGATGCTACAGGGTGCCACATGTGCCTCCTTAATGGTATACAACTATAACCATGAGCGGGCCAGGCTGTCACGTGGGCGCTTGTTGGTATCTTCTGTTGCTAAAGATCTGGATGGTTCTCGTCCTTTTTAGGCGCGTGACTTGGTCAGCTTGACATATAGTCCGTACTTGGTTGGAGAGAATCACTCTTGTCGTAACATCAAGATTTTGTCTTCATGGATTCTGAAACACATGTGGTCAGAGACACATGGATCCGCATGGAGTCTGGGACGCATAGTGCCAGAGACGCATGGAGCCGCATAGAGCCTGGGATGCATGGGGCCAGAGACGCATGGGACTGCATGAAACCTGGGACGCATGGGGCCAGAGACGCATGGGACCGCATGGAGTCTGGGACACATGGGGCCAGAGACGTATGGAGCCGCATAGAGTCTGGGATGCATTGGACCAGAGACACATGTGACCGCATGGAACCTGGGACACATGGGTCCAGTTGTGCTGTACACGTGGTGCTATACGTCCATCGAGAGTGAAGTTCTGTGCTGACGTGAGATTTCTATTGTTTAGTGTGTTCACTTCTTTTGAGGCATTCAAAAAAACTTTTTTTTTAGGATTCTATGTCAGAGATGTTCTTGTTGCTAGGATGACATTTCAGCTCCATCCGTGGCCAAATCTACTTCGCCTGATTGGGACGCATGGATGTCACCTTTCTGGACTGTAGGGTAACTATGCGGCCTGATCTCTTCTACGTTTTACTTTGGGGCGCATGGCTGTTGGACGCATGGATTCATATTTTTTATGCTTTCACAAGAAGTTCAGACTAGACTTTCCAAAGGCGTGCTCGGAGTTTCGCTCGACCGATGCGATTCATCGCTAATATGTGTGGCTATAATAAACTTGTCTTTGCTCATCATGCACACTTAAAAATACGGACGATAAATGCTAGTCGCTAGGCGAATCACCCCTTGAATGCTAATAAAGAATATAACGCACCTAGCTAAGGGAATAATCCCATCTTGTATTGCTTGTCAAGAACATGGAAAAAAAGTAACTTGATTTGGTTTTTCCTTATGCGCCACCTTATATGCCCCTGTACGATTTTATTACTCGCACTACCCCTTAGACCCGTGCTAATGTAGAGGCATATGTTTTAAATGAAACTATACCGCAAGTTTCCTTATGCTTATGTTTCAAACAAATGAAATGCTTGCCTTCTTAGATGCTAACTAGTACTCGCTCGTCTCATTTCAATTCTTGTCACATAATTATCATGCCACAATCAGGTAAAATGATCCGTGTCTTGCATTCATCTAGTTCGTCGAAAGACTATCTAATAGTCGTTCCATGCAAGTATGAACCTGAGAGTATTCGGGACCGTTAGGTCGTCAAGGCAGTTCCGGAATGAGGGGACTGCATCATGAAAAGTTAAACAACACTCATTCTGTACTGAATCTGACGGCTCAGGGAGTCGATATGTTTGTGAACAATATTGAACTTGAATCTTATTTGAATATGTACTTGACAAGAGATCAAAGACTAGAGACTTGCATAGTCACAGACAACTCGTGTACGAGGTATTTGCTTGGATTCCTCGGACGATCATCGGGGCACTGGGAAAGTACCGGCCTAGTAGAAATTTTTGGTGTATTGTGTGCCAACTACGGGTCCAGTATGCCACTCCATTTTGGGAGCAGGGCAATAAACGATATTCGGGCCTTGGTAGAGCATACTACCTTGGACTAGCCGTCTAACCTTCTAATAGTAGTTTGTGAGTGGGCAAAATCCCGTGGAATACCTTATGTTCCTTGTTCCTTATGTTACACCCTATTCCCGTCCTGGGCAAAGGTGGCATGTAACGAATCTTATCTCACGCATCTAACTGCCCAGAGACTATAACTCGTCCTTTATGGCTATGCCATGGACCTCTTGTTCATATAGATTACAGAAAATTTCAATCAGAGCATTATAATATAAAAAAATTCCAAAAAAAGTATTAAATTTTTAAAATTTACCAGCAGAGCATCAAAACGCCCTTTCCAAGGGCGTTTTATACTTTCCGTTAGTAAAAAGTTAACTTCCGTTAACGAAAAAAACAAAAAAAAAATTATACAAGAAAAACGCCCTTTGGAAGGGCATTTTTCCTAGGAAAAACGCCCTTTGGAAGGGCATTTTTCCTAGGAAAAACGCCCTTCCTAAGGGCATTTTCCCACTCTCTCTCCTCTCCGCTCTCCTCTCTCCTCCTCTCCCGCTCCCCTCTCTCTTTCTCTCTCTCTCTGTCTCTCTCTCTTTCTCTTCTCCTCTCTTTTCCGCTCCCCTCCTCTCCTCTCCTCTCTCCTCTCCGCTCTCCTCCTCTCCCGCTCCGCTCCCCTCCCCCTCTCTCTCTCTCTCTCTCTCTCTCTCTCTCTCCTCTCCTCTTGGCAAAGTAATATATATATATATATATATATATATATATATATATATATATATATATATATATATATATATATATATATATATATATATACTCTAATTTTTTACTTTTTTGTGAGACGAGTTTAACATCCAAAATAAAATATGTTATCATTGAACCCAAAATAAAAATCTACCGTACGAATATTACGTCTGCCGTCGATCAGACTTCGAACGGCCATAACTATTTGTTTTCAAATCGTTTTTCGTCACACAATAGGTCGATTTGTATATTTTCGACGAGAGTAACACAATTCATGTAGAGAGAATTTTCATCCGAAGTAAGACGTACATATTACAGATAAAAATATGAAATATAAAATTTTAAAGTATCATAACTTTTGACTGGGAGATCGAAACAAGGCCCAGTTTGTGCCAAAATGATCGTATAGAAAAGTACTTCGGGATAAACTATTTTACCGTTTGACGGACTTCCCAAATTTTTAGAATCGCAAAAAACGATGTTTCGACCTCCAAATTTTAATTTTGGTAATTTTTTTTTTGTACAAAATATTTACTGTACCAATAATAAATTTACTGTTAATAAAATCTTGGGATATTTTAAATAACAGAATACTTTAACAAATTTTAAGGATAAAAATTTGGGATATTTTAAAATTTTGATACATATCGACAACTGAGTTAATTTATTTTAATTTTTTGTTAATTTTGAAATTTCGATACAGTAAATTTTCTGTTAATTTATTTTAATTTTATTTTTTTAAAATATATTTTCTTAAATAAAACAGAAAATTAACAAAATAAATTGGCCTCCCACCAATTAACAAAAAAAACAGAATTTTTTTTGTTATTTTCGTTAAAATATATTTTATTTCGTTAAAATATATATATTTTTTAATTTGCCTAGGAGGAAGGAGAGGAGAGGAGAGGAGAGGAGAGGAGAGAGGATAGAGGAGAGAGGAGGGGAGGGGAGGGGAGAGGAGAGGAGAGGGAGAGGGAGAGAGAGAGGGAGGGGGGAGAGATTGAGAGAGAAGAGCGGAGAGGGGAGAGAGAGAGAGAGAGAGAGAGAGAGAGAGAGAGGAGAGAAGAGCGGATGTAGCGTCCCGCTCTGTGTCGATGCTATGTACAAGTGAGATCGCCTTGCTTGCTCGAAAGGAAGTCTTCTCGGAGAGTTCTGTCACGCCCCGGTCTCCCGCGAGCCCGATAGTCCCCGCTGAACGTGAATCACCACGTTGCAGCTCTCCCGCAGGACCATCGTTCTCATCGGGACGTGATGCCGTGCAAGCCTAAAGTGCGCTTGCACAAGGCCAAAGCTTTGAAACAAGGGCAAGTAAGCTATTCAATACTGAAGCAGCGGCACACATATATTGCAGAAAAGTAAAGAACACAATAGCACATGAAAAACAAGCTCTTTTATTAATATCAGAAGTGTTACAAGCGGCGCAAGGCCGAGGTTACAATTCGCTCAAGCACTCTATCTCTCGATTACAATGATACCGTTCCATACATTATGTCCCTCTATACAAAAGCAACTCAAAGCAGGTACAATCTCGATGCGGCTCAAGGCATCGACTCCAATTTTTGGTTCCTTGGGATGAGGCACGGCTATCGCTTCCTCTGACGAACAGGCACCTGAGAATAAGCAAACTGTTGGTGGGTCAGCACTTTATACAAGTATTGGTGAGATAAAAAAACTGAACAGAAGCTACACCCCCTGAGACCCACACTAAGTAATCATGTGGCAAAACATTGCATTACTAGTGATCTTGCTACTTTTACCTAAGTTCATTTCATGCAGCTCAGAACTATTAGTCAGATTACATCTCTTTGAAAACATAACTTTGAAACAGTTGCATAATCAACTTATGAGCATACGAATCAGGACAGTGCTCTATCGTGCAGTGCGTAGCATATATTGTGCATCAATCTAACTCCTTGGGGCATGGTAGCATAATAGGAACCATCATTCAAACAAGCACACAAGTTGAACTATCAATCAGAGGTCGGTCCCCGAGAAACTCAGGATTGGTAGTGGTAATTCAGCTAACCAATGACTCTTTATCTGATGCTATTAGCAGCTGTGACTCATGGCTGCACATTACTGCCGTTAAGCAGCCGTAACCAAGGTTCAGCTCTGCACTAATAGCCATTGTCCGACCGATGCAAATGCATGCAACACTATCAGATAAACTCAATGATGCACATCTAATGAACATGCAGGCTTAAGCATAAACTCATATTCTTACCCCAAAGCCGAACGGTTTATCCTGCAGCAGACACACAAGTTATCCACAACAAGCATATATACAAAACTTATGAATCCATCTTTTGGTGTCAACAATGATAGGTATGCAAGAAGGTAAACCTAGCATGTGCCCTATCTATATGACGGTCCATTAGTTTCCCCATTATTGGACAACAACACCCCCCAAGATCCCGTAGGACCGGACGTCAGGGTGCTCTCACAATCTCTTTCGGACCGACCGATTTCCAGCGCCACAGGAACCGATCGAGAGACTATCACCTTGTGCACAAGTTGTCCGAGACCAATGCATAACAAGCAACATTCACATTCACAAGCACATAACAATCTAATAGCACACCCCCCAAGATCCCGAAGGACCGGACGTCAGGGCGGACTATTAGACTCTTCTCTTCTTCTCAAGCAAACACATCTTTTCAACAATCTAATAGCACACCCCCCAAGATCCCGAAGTACCGGACGTCAGGGCAGACTATTAGATTCTCTTTCACACTTAACTCATAGCAGTTCAATAGCAAAACAGACAAGCGAAACATATGATGACAAGCATGATTCGGTCTCATATCTAGCATGCAATAACTATCTCTTCTTAGCATAAGCAAAGGGACATATTCAAGCGATAACATTTACTTATCTTCTTAGCATAGCAAAGGTTCGTTTGAGCTGTGTCAGTATAACTAAGCATGCAACATTTCTTATATTTCTTTAGCATAGCAATGGTTCTATCTCATTTCTGTCAAGCATTTCCATTTCTCTTAGTTAGGCAACAGATTCATTTCAATGACAAGCTATGTGAGTTCTCTTATTAGCATGCTGAGTCAGTTCTATCATTCTTCTTATGAAAACATTCTTCTTAAGCAAACAAGCATTCAAAAACTCAGATTCATTATTAAGTCGTGCAAGAATCAGAGAATGCAGTTCTGCCCACTCACTTTGATCAATCGGTCGGAAACTCTCTGAGAAGACTTTCGTTCGAGCAAACAAGGCGATCTCACTTGTATATAGCGTCCACGTGGAGCGGGGCGCTACAAGTTCCTGATCGACTAATCAATGTGAGTGGACAGAACTGCATTATCTGATTCTTGCATGACTTAATAATGAATCTGAGTTTTTGAATGCTTGCATGCTAAGAAGATTGTTTCATAAGAAGAATGATAGAACCTACCTCTTCTTAAAGAGTTAGAGCATTGCCATGCTAGAATAAGAAATGTCGCATGCTAGAAACACTGACACCCTATCGAATCTTGTCTTGTTAAAAGAAGAAGAATAGAACTGCATGTTTAACATGATATGATAAATAGACCCGTGCCATGCTAGTCTCAACTGAAAAGCAACTGAAAAGATCATTCATATGCTTGCTTGTCATCGTGTTCATGGCTTGTCTTGAATGCTTAAGTTTAAAGGAATGAATGCTTGTTTCGATGTGAGAGTAAATGCTTGTCTTGTGTGTGCTAGACTAGTAGCCCACCCTGATGTTCCGGTCCTACGGGATCTTGGGAGGTGCGGCTATTAGGAATGTTATAAGATGGTTCATATGTGCTTGTCATGCTGTGTTGCTATTGTGAAAGAGATGTGCTAGTGAAATATGGGTGCATGCGGTGGATGGGGGACAAACAAAATGTGGGAGACTAATATCGTGCCCTGAGCTCGGGGCGAGGGTATTAGGATGGTAGATGGTGATGCGATGGGGTAAGACTAATAGTGCGCCCTGATGTTCCGGTCCTTCGGGAACCAGGGGGCGTGGCTATTAGATGGAGGCGGTGCTTCTGTTGAGAAGAGTTGAGTCTGCATTAGAGAAGTTCATGGAGATAGCTGCATTCTGGTAGTTAGGGAGCATCCTAGGCTAGCCTTCTTGCATACCTAACTGTTTGATGCAGAGACGGACAGAAAACTAAAGAACGGTATACATATATGTTTATGCAAATTGTTGCTAACTTGTATGTCTACTGCAGGGATAACCGTTCGGCCATGGAGTAAGAAATATGAGTTATTGCATAAGCATGCTTGTTCATTTAGTCTGCATCATAGAGACCTCCTGTTAGTGCTTCATGCATTGCATCGGTCGGACAATGACTATTAGTGCAGAGCTGAACCTTGGTTACGGCTGCTTCGGCAGTAATGTGCAGCCATGAGTCACAGCTGCTAATAGGATCAGAATATGAGTCATTGGTTAGCTGGATTACCACTACCGATCCTGAGTTACTCGGGGACCGACCTCTGATTGATAGTTAACTTGTGTGCTAGATTGAATGATGGTTCTTAAATGCTGCCTGTCCCTAGAATCCATGTATATAGTGCACCAAACACGCTGCGCACACCCGGATAGAATCCTCGTGTTTGAATTGGTTGCCTCGATTGATTGGTTGTTTGATTCCTGTTTTCAAAGCATGTTTCCAAACAAAGTAATATGACTCTGCTATAGAATTGCATTTAATGAACCTAAGTAAAACTAGCAAGATCACTAGTAATGCAATATTTTTGCCACATGATTACTTAGTGTGGGTTTCAGGGGGTGTAGCTTCTGTTCAGTTGTTTTATCTCACCAGTACTTGTATAAAGTGCTGACCCACCAACAGTTTGCTTGTTCTCAGGTGCCTGTTCGTCAGAGGAAGCGATAGCCGTGTCTCATTCCAAGGAGCCGAAAATCTGGAGTCGATGTCTTGAGCCGCATCGAGTTGTGCCTGCTTTGAGCTGCTTTTGTATAGAGGGACATAATGGATGGAACGGTATCATTGTATTCGAGAGATAGAGTGCTTGAGCGAATTATAATCTCGGCCATGCGCCGTTTGTAACACTTGTGATTATCAATAAAAGAACCTGTTTTCATGTGCCATTGTGTTCTTTACTTTTCTGCAATATATGTGCCGCTGCTTCAGTTTTGAATATCTTACTTGCCCTTATATCAAAGCTTTGGTCTTGTGCAAGTGCACCTTAGGCTTGCACGGCATCATGTCCCGATGAGAACGATGGTCCTCCGGGAGAGCTGAAATGTGGTGATTCACGTTCAGCGGGGACTATCGAGCTCGCGGGAGACCGGGACATGACATAATGGTATCAGAGCGACTCAATTCTTTGCCCATTCCGTTGCCTCCAACTCTGAGATGTGCCTGATGTGAGATGCAATGAACGTTCCATACAATGAGTCCATAAATATTCTCAAAGTTGCCGGCAAAAGTTTTCTGGATTTGTTTTTATTGCTTGAGATATGATTTGTGATTTCTGGATTGCTAGAGTTTTGATTTGTGATGGTGAAGGATGAGGACTATCGCTGCTTTGTGTTTTCGTGAGTTTCTCCTTGAGTTTCGAGGACGAAACTCTTTATTGGTGGGTAAGTATGTAGCGTCCCGCTCAGTGTCGATGCTATGTACAAGTGCGATCGCCTTGCTTGCTCGAACGGAAGTCTTCTCGGAGAGTTCCTGACCGACTAATCAATGTGAGTGGGCAGAACTGCATTATCTGATTCTTGTATGACTTAATAATGAATCTGAGTTTTTGAATGCTTGCATGCTAAGAAGATTATTTACAAGAAGAATGATAGAACCTACCTCTGCTTAAAGAGTTAGAGCCATTGCCATGCTAGAATAAGAAATGTCGCATGCTAGAAACACTAACACCGCTATCGAATCTTGTCTTGTTAAAAGAAGAAGAATAGAACTGCATGTTTAACATGATATAATAAATAGACCCGTGCCATGCTAGTCTCAACTGAAAAGATCGTTCATATGCTTGCTTGTCATCGTATTCATGGCTTGTCTTGAATGCTTAAGTTTAAAGGAATGAATGCTTGTTTCGATGTGAGAGTAAATGCTTGTCTTGTGTGTGCTAGACTAGTAGCCCGCCCTGATGTTTCGGTCCTACGGGATCTTGGGGGGTGCGACTATTAGGAATGTTATAAGATGGTTCATATGTGCTTGTCATGCTGTGTTGCTATTATGAAAGAGATATGCTAGTGAAATGTGGGTGCTTGCGGTGGATGGGGGACAAACGAAATATGGGAGACTAATATCGCGCCCTGAGCTCGGGGCGAGGGTATTAGGATGGTGGATGGTGATGCGATGGGGTAAGACTAATAGTGCGCCCTGATGTTCCGGTCCTTCGGGAACTATGGGGGCGTGGCTATTAGATGGAGGCGGTGCTTCTGTTGAGAGTTGAGTCTGCATTAGAGAAGTTCATGGAGATAGTTGCATTCTGGTAGTTAGGGAGCATGCTAGGCTAGCCTTCTTGCATACCTAACTGTTTGATGCAGAGACAGACAGGAAACTAAAGAACGGTATACATATATGTTTATGCAAATTGTTGCTAACTTGTATGTCTGCTGCAGGGATAACCGTTCGGCCATGGGGTAAGAAATATGAGTTATTGCATAAGCATGCTTGTTCATTTAGTCTGCATCGTAGAGACCTCCTGTTAGTGCTTCATGCATTGCATCGGTCGGACAATGACTATTAGTGCAGAGCTGAACCTTGGTTACGGCTGCTTCGGCAGTAATGTGCAGCCATGAGTCACAGCTGCTAATAGGATCAGAATGTGAGTCATTGGTTAGCTGGATTACCGCTACCGATCCTGAGTTACTCGGGGACCGACCTCTGATTGATAGTTAACTTATGTGCTAGATTGAATGATGGTTTCTAAATGCTGCATGTCCCTAGAATCCATGCATATAGTGCACCAAACACGCTGCGCACACCCGGATAGAATCCTCGTGTTTGAATTGGTTGCCTCGATTGATTGGTTGTTTGATTCCTGTTTTCAAAGCATGTTTCCAAACAAAGTAATATGACTCTGCTATAGAACTGCATGAAATGAACCTAAGTAAAACTAGCAAGATCACTAGAAATGCAATGTTTTTGCCACATGATTACTTAGTGTGGGTTTCAGGGGGTGTAGCTTCTGTTCAGTTGTTTTATCTCACCAGTACTTGTATAAAGTGCTGACCCACCAACAGTTTGCTTGTTCTCAGGTGCCTGTTCGTCAGAGGAAGCGATATCCGTGCCTCATCCCAAGGAGCCAGAAATCTGGAGTCGATGTCTTGAGCCGCATCGAGTTGTGCCTGCTTTGAGCTACTTTTGTATAGAGGGACATAATGGATGGAACGATATCATTGTATTCGAGAGATAGAGTGCTTGAGCGAATTGTAATCTCGGCCATGCGCCGTTTGTAACACTTATGATTATCAATAAAAGAGCCTGTTTTTATGTGCCATTGTGTTCTTTACTTTTCTGCAATATGTGTGCCGCTGCTTCTGTTTTGAATAGCTTACTTGCCCTTGTATCAAAGCTTTGGCCTTGTGCAAGCGCACCTTATGCTTGCATGTCATCACGTCCTGATGAGAACAATGGTCCCGCGGGAGAGCTGAAACGTGGTGATTCACGTTCAGCAGGGACTATCGAGCTCGCGGGAGACCGGGGCGTGACAAAGGAGAGGGGAGAGAGAGAGAGAGAGAGAGAGGAGAGAGGAGCGGGAGAGAAGAGCGGAGAGGGGAGAGAGAGAGAGAGAGAGAGAGAGAGAGAGAGAGAGAGGTGAGAGGAGCGGAAGAGAAGAGCGGAGAGCTGAGAGAGAAGAGCGGAGAGGGGAGAGAGAGAGAGAGGAGAGAAGAGCGGAGAGGGGAGAGAAGAGCGGAGAGGGGAGAGAGAGAGAGAGAGAGAGAGAGAGAGATAGAGAGAGGAGAGAGGATATGAAAAACGCCCTTGTGAGGAAAAACGCCCTTACAAAGGACGTTTTTCATATTATATTATTTTTTTTATTTTCCGGGAGAGATAGAGAGAGGAGAGAGGAGCGGGAGGATTTATAAAATAAAAAAATTTTTAAAACGCCCTTGTGAAGGGCGTTTTACCTTATTTTAATATTTTTTTTTCTCCGGTGAGAATTTGAGAGAGATAGGAGAGAGGTTTAAAAAATTAATAAAAAATATAAAATGCCCTTTGTAAGGACGTTTTATGTATATATAATTTTTTTTTATTTCCTCCGTTAACGGAGTTAACAATAATTAACGTGAAAACATAAAACGCCCTTTGTAAGGGCGTTTTGATGCTTTCACAGAAAATTTTGAAACTTTTATGCTTTTATTGGAAATTTAAATATTTTGCTCTACGTGAAATTTTTCGTATAGATTAAGTCATCCTCGCTTAGCGGCAATCGTCATGTGAGTCATTGCATCGAATCATTAATTTGAACACATGAGCAATCTATTGCAACACATTTGAGTAATCCATATAACTCGTGCACCCGAATCAGGAACCCGTTCGTAACACTTGTGTTTGCTTATGCTAGTCCTTGTATTTCATTATATATATTCGTGCTTGGTTTAACTTGGTTTTATCTTTAGACAGGGAAGGACAAATGGTAAGTTTGTAAGTATCGCCATATTTCTTTTATATCACATGGTGCACTGCCACACGAGTTAGGCTTGTACATTATGCCATAAAACTGATTCTATGGCAAGACTTGAAAGACAACTTAATAGATGGTGCACGGAACCTATATAACGAGTTTGGATTTGTCGAGCATGCGAGAAGCCCCCCCACTAGTGCATTCATGTACTGATAACCCACCATATTGCTTGCAAGGTGCGGAAGAACCTCGTTTGGTGCAGAAACCTCTCGTGCGTGCTAAGGCGTAGAGTTCGCTCTGGAGCCTTGGAGTGTTGCGTCCGAAGCTGAAGCACATATACATGACATAATGTTGGAACATCGCCTATGTAAGATCCCATGTTGTAAGTCGCTTGGCACGCCTTTATTGTTTGGAGAGAGAAAGCTTGAGAGACTTGAAATCTCGGTCTATCGCCGCTTATAATATTTATTGATTATCAATAAAGAGCTTATTTTTGTTTCATACTTATGTTCGTTCAATGCTTCCGCTATGACGACTCTGTGAACTTGTTACCAATCAACTATTCGGTTTCTTATTCCGCTACATTCGGACTAACCCGTGCGACTCTGTAACTTAGCAATTTCTCTACCTGTTAAGATCATGGCCTTGCGCGGGAACATCTTGTGCTCGCCCGGCTTCACGTCATGATGGGAACAATCATCCTGCGGGAGCGCTTAAGACGATGATTCGCGCCTAACGGGGTGGCCAATCCTGCGGGAGACCGAGGCGTGACACACACATCCACTCTACTCCACCAGATGTGGAGGATTTTGCGGATGGATTTGCAAAATAATAATAATTTGTAGACCCTTGCGGCCCAACCTCCATCGGGTCCGACCTTTGCTCCTCCTGGATGGGCATCCCGTCATCGCCCTCCGTCCGACCCCTGCTCCTCCTGGCTCGACCGCGCCGCCGTCTCGACCGCATCTGCCTATTAACGTCGCCTCGTGTGCGTTCGACTAGCCGTATTCACCTGCAGACCCAGCTGAACCCAGGCTCCTTTTGGCTAGCACTCTCCATCGGTGGGGAGCTAGCACTCTCCATCGGTGGTTGGAAGGAAGATGGAGGTGGTTTGGGAAATGAGAGAGAGAGATATGAGTTAAAGAGAGATTAATATAGAAAAAATAATTATAAATATATTAATTATTAGAATAAGTAAATTATTATTATTATTATTATTATTATTATTATTATTATTATTATTGTTGTTGTGTAATTAAATTTTTTAATTATATTTCATAAATAATTAATAAGTGACTAATTTGTTATTTTGTTTTTTAAAATATCAACTTTTTCACTTTCCATTTTTTCACTTTTCTATTCTAACCAAACACATTTATCCCCTAATAAGAGGACAAGAAAGTGCATGATTCCCTAACACTTTTTCTTTTCTTGAAAGTGTAAATTTAAATTTTTTCACACTTACGATTTACCAAACAGGTTGTTAAAAAAAACACATATTTCAGAAATCATATTATTGTAATATCACAGAAGTTACATATGCTAGTGCTTGTGTATAGGCTTTAATACAAAACCGGCTTGCTAATTATGTTGACTTAAGCTGATAATATATTCTTGTGATCGTATCAGGAGTATGAGCCCGCTAAGTACACCATGCAATGGAGTATTGGTGTTAAACCAAAGATTGGAGCACCATACACCTGTTATATTGGATATGAACGTTTTCTTGGACCTGAGGTCAAGATGTATAATAGACCGGCCCGATTCGAGTTCCGGTTTGACCAGGTTCGGATCGGCCCGGACCTAATTCGGTGCAGAGAGCAGACCGGATCGGACTGGTTCGGTCGAATTGACAGACGTTCCAGTTCGGAACCGTGACCCGGTCTGCGGTGGACCGGTCCGAACCGGTCTGGTTCCGTGTCGGTTCACGGTCGGACCTAACTGGTCCATTTTTTTATATATATATATAATCTATATGATATAACTTATATGTTAATAAATTTAAGTTAAATTTTATAGGTTTTCTATTACTAAGTTAATTTTGTATAATTTGAAATAAGTAAGAAAGTTATTTCATATATATATTTTATATTTTATATGATATAGTTTGAAATAGGTTTATATATATGTAATATATAATCTATATGATATAAGTTATTTGTTAGAAAGTTTTTATTTTGTATAAGTTATGTAAAAATTTATATAAATATTAAGTAAGAAAATTTTATTTGATTTATTTATATCAATATTTATATAAATTTAAGTTTAAATTTAATCTAAATATTTATAAGTTGAAATAATTTGTTATTAGTTATATAAATTTAAATAGAAAATTATTTTTTCGATAATTAAAATTTTTAAATGTAAACAACACTAACTAGTCTAAAAAAAACACAGTTAACACTTAACTGAATTTTTTTTATTGAAGTTAATTTTTAATATATATTATTTTTGTTACATAATTTATGCAACATATATTTGTGTTTCAGCTTCTCAGTCTCTCTTCAAAATATATTTGTAATACTGATAAAGTTTGTAGAGAGGCTGAAAACTGAAACTCAAACATAAGTTGCAATTAGGTTCAAATATACCTATGAGTTGTTGTCACGTCCCAGTCCCAAAATACTGAGGGACTAGCCCCGTGGTAATGGCCAGCAGCACAACTCCAATGGACAAACCCAATTTAATGGACCCGTTAGAGTGTACTTAAGCTGTAAAACAAATACAATGGTCTAAGATACATATCACAGTCTAATTCTAATCTCATCCACAGAAAGTAAACACAATATGATAGACTAATCAATATAAAAAAATATAGTCCATCAACAAGTCTCAATAAAAAGTGTCTCAGGGAACAACCCGATAATAAGTCAATACATAAATCCAAGAGTCAAGATATAAAATAACTGGAATCAGAAATAACTGAGTATATAACAAAATACTCAGGAGAAATCATCTGGCACAACCTCATCCTCTGTTGTCAGTACTGCTCCAACGTCAGCTCTTGTCTCGTAAACCTTGGGGTATTCCTCTTCTGCTGTACCTGGGGACATAATCCGGATCCAGGTCCTCAGGGGACATAGCAAGGTACAAGAATAACTCAAGCTAAATAAAAATACAGTAAATACAAATAGATCCTCAGGGAAAACTATGTAACCAGCTATGTGATATGCAATTGAGATCATCACTAGTACTCAGGCTGAGACCACTACAAGCTCTGTGTTGGGGAGCCTGTAACAGTAATATCACGTAATGGGCCAAGCTCTGGATCAGAGACTAAAGCACCGCAATAATAAATATATATGTATGTAATCAGCCTGTATCCTGTGTGTCTTTTTCCATCCAATGTAATCACATGTCTCATGTCCACGATGTCTCATGTCCATAACACGCAAGATCATGACCTCTAGCTAATACAATGAGTCATAATGATATCTATGTATATGCAAGACTTATGTTACGAATCCTGTAAGCCTATACAGAATTACCATGAATAACTCAGGAAAGATTCTGTATCATGAATAGTGTCAAGTGTCATAAGGTATGACGTACTTGATAAAGCAAGCACGAAAAGTATATAGGATCGTGGTATCAACTCTCTAAGTGACGTTACACGACTCCGCGTACGGCGTCGACACCCGAATCTTGTTCGGACGCTAAGCAACGTCTCATGGTCCTAAGTTAACAAGTACAATACAAAAGTATATATATATAAATAACTCAAGCAATTAATATCAAAGGAATTACTGCAAGTTAGGCAAGGTACACTTGTTTGGATTTTGAACTCCTTCAGTTGCTCTTGTAACAGTAAAATCTCCAGGTACGCCTCCGGATGCTAAAACAAATATTATCATCACTCTCAGAATACATAAAATAGTTAGGTTGACTACCCATAAGTCCAATTTGGACATAGGGGGAGAATTGACAGTTTTTTGGTCAAAGCGGGATCCACATGTGGCCCACTTCGCACCGAAAAATGTGTCAGAGATAAAGTTATCCAAATTCATCAAACTTAGTATCTACGAGTCCAAAATAATGATACGAACCCAACAAAATGTCCAGAACTGGATTTCGATGAGCCGATCATAAAATTATCCGTCAAGTGGAACCATGGGGCCCACGAAACGGGGTTTCGTCAACGTTCTCAGAATTGAACCAAACTTGGGTCACAGGACCAGCGTAATACTACGATTCTGATGGCATAAGTTTTGTTGCGAAACAACAAGCATACACAGAATTATGATGAATGTCAGAATAGGCCGATATGGGATTTTTTGACGGATACGCGTTGATTCTGGTGTGCACGCACGTCCAAATCAACTTTCGTAAAATTTTACACGTCCGCGTTGATGACACGTGTCACGCCCCGATCTCCCACATGCTAATCGGCCGTCCCCGCTAGGCGGGAATCACCCTCGCCAGCGCTTCCGTGGGACGATCGCTTTGACCCATCTGGGCGTGATGCCGCACGAGCGTGATCCACGCCCGTGCAAGGCCGTGGTCCGTTGGCTGGCGGTAAGAATTCTAAGCCACAGAGTCACACAGATTATTCGAGTGCAGCGGAGTCATGAACGCATAGGCGATCGGTAACAAGTTCACTGAGTTGACAATATAGCGGAAGCATTGAAACACAAGTTGAAGTAAAGCAACTCTTTTATTGATATAAATATTGTGTTACAGGAGGCGTATAGCCGAGATTACAAGTCGCTCAAGCCTCTCTCTAAAACAGTAAAAGCGTGCCAAATGGCTACAATTTTGGAATGATTGTACAGGCGATGATCAGGCGATGTTCACAACATTATGTCTTGTATATGTGCTTTAGTTCCGGACGCACCGCTTCTTCGGAGTGATCTCCACACCTTAGCATGCACGAAGGAGGCATCCGCACTGAACGAGGTTCTCCCGCACCCTGCATACAAACTGGTAGATTATCAGTACATTGAATGCACTGGTGGGGAAGCTACTCGCCCGCTCGACAAATCCAAATACGTAATACATGTTCCGGGCACCAACTATTAAGTTGTCTTTCTAGTTGCCTTAGGATCAGTTTCATGCAAGTATTGAATAGCCTAACACGTGTGGCAGTGCACCGTGCGATATGAGAGGAAACACGGCGAGACTTACCAACTTACCATTTGGCCTTCCCTGTCCAAGGCAAACATTATAAATTCAAGCACGGGTAAGTATAAACATTCAAGAGGCATAGCATATGCAAACACGAGGGTCATTATAACATGATCGTTCAGGTGTTCAGTTGTTTCTTGATGCGATGCAATGACTCGCACGCGGATAGCCGCTAAGCGAGGATGACTAATCTATATGACAAAAGTCGCTGGCATAGCCATAAAGGACTGGTTATGGGCTCGGGACTAAGAGCGATATACAACGCAGGTGGCGAGCCCCGCTACATAACACTCCGTCCGTGACAAACGACCATACAAACTCTTCCACCCGGATCGGATCGGTCCCAGTGCCCCGGCGACCGTCCGCGGAAGCCAAAAATCCTTGTGCACAAGTAGTCCGCGACATGCAGGTCAGGGTCTATCCTTTATCCAAAGCTTGACATGATAATCATGGAACACAAACTTATTCTGAACGAGCACATTGCTCCATGAGCTGGGATTTCAAACAGTACAAGACACGATCCTCGTTCAGATGCATACTTGGCATGATTATCATTCAAGTGTGATTCATGTTCAATATTTATTCTTGCTTGATGCAATCCCCTGGTTCGGGAATTTACCTTGGGTGACCTAATGGTCCCGAATACTTGCAGGTTCAATTGCACAGAAGGACTATTTGATAGTCTCCTGTCTAACAAGAATGCATGCACAATACAATAACGTTAGACAATCATAAGCAGGCAAGCATGCGTTTCTACGGAACATAAGTAACACGTTTGCTCGGACCCGAAGGTAAGCCGAGAGATGAAACCGTTAGGGACTCAGCATGCGAGGGTCTGAATATAAGCAGTATTCAATTTCCATGTTCTAGCATAAGCAATACAAGTTGGGATTATTCCCTTAGCTAGGTGCGTTGGATTCTTATTAGCATGCAGGGGGTGATTCACCTAGCGACTAGCATGAATATTCCATATTTTATGTGTGCTGGCTAAGCAAAGATAAGTTCACCGTAGCCACCCACCTTAGCGATGATTCGCCTCGGTAGAGCGATACGTCAAGCGAGCCTCTGAAAGCCTAAGCCGGATTCCTGTAGGGGCAAGTCTGGATATTCTTTGCTTCTCGTTTGAGGCAAAGCGGGTCGGGACAGTTGCACTTTTTGCCGATTGAGTCGGCAGTCCGCTTGAGCGGAACGGGGTGTTACAACACGCATTTTTTGATATAATTTGCACATGACAAAGTTGTCTCGTTTAGCGGAACGCACCCCGTTTCAGAAAATTTTGGTTTTAGAAAATTAAGTTTTTGGTCAACTTTATCCGCGAATAAAACTCAGCATACAATAAATTAAAATAAACTAATTAATGGAATTAAATCTTGGTTATATTGTGTAATTTACTGTTCAAGTAAAATTTAAAAATATTAACTAGGTTGGAAGAAAAACGGCTATGAATATGGGAGTTTGGGACAGTTTTCTGAACTATAAATTAGGTTTTTTTTTTGTTTTGCGTCGCGATTTGCGACCGACACAGGACACGATACCCCAAACTAATTATACAGGGTTCGAGAGGTTCATACTGTGAACATAATGCAATAGGCCGTTCGAGAATCGATACATCGTGGAGGAAAATAACTCACTGAAAATAAAGGGGGTCGAATCCGTGTTGTGCTGCGCGTGAACGGATGTGGGCGGCGGTGCACGATCATCGGTGGCGGTGCACGTTCGTCGACGGCGGATTGCTGTAGCTTCTGTCTGTCACCCGCGTTGTGCTCTTGCGCGTTCAGTCGCAGCCGCTCGGGGAAGTTTCTGTCGGAGCCGGAGTCATCGTCGAGGCCGGAGTCGTCGGAGTGAGAGAGGTTGTGATGGTGGTGGGTTCGGCTTACTGGGGTTTTATAGGGATGAGGTACGGAGGTTATGGGGAGATAAACGGATGGGTCGCCGGAGTGTAAGGGAGGTGAACGGATGGGTCGCCGGTATGGTACTGTAGCGGTCGGGGAAGATAATAGATTTCAGTTACTGTAGACAAAGGGTTTTGGGTTAGCGGGTCGGGTACGGGTCGCGGTTTAGCAGGTCGTGGGTCGGGTAGGATCCAGTAGTTGGGTTAGCTCGGTTTGGTTTGGTTTGGTTCAGTTTGATTTTGTTTAGTTTGGTTTAAGTTAGTTTATTTAAAACTAATACAATTTTGCTATTTAAAAATAGTTTTTGAGCGCAATAAATTTAAAAAAAATTATACCATACTCTATTATTAATTATACACTCAAAAATATAATTTTTACAATATTTTAATAATTAATTTAATACACAAAAATATAAATTCTTGAAGAAAATTTATTATAATTAATTAAAAATTACAGAAAAATCTCCAAAAACTCAAAAAATCATAATTAAATTCTAAAAATCTGGGTGTTTACAGTTGTGTAACAATAATAAAATATATTAAAATTATTACATTTTTTTGAAGAAAATACAACATTACTAGATATCCATACACATTTTCAGATGTATGCGTTACTTCCTTGTACCACAGTTATGGTGTCATTTGAGTCATTTTCTATAATATATGCAAGCATTCAACAAGAAATTTATTCGTATTCGAAGATCTTCTTTCCGTATCACGCTCATTGTAAGCTCTGTTAAAATGATGGCAAAATTTTCAAACTCTAGTTGTAGTGCCGTTGAGGTTGCAGTGCTGGTTGAGTTTGCGGTGCGGGTTAAAATTACTGATCTTCTAATTGCTGTGATGGTTGCTCATTTTTCATGATAGTATATAGTCTTTTTTATACTAGATTGCTTCTAAATTTTTTATTAGAGAAAAGAAATTTTAGTGTGGTTAATTTTTATTAAGTTCGGCCAATTTATAGAATTTTTGGATGCAAAATGATCCCCTATGCCCTCAAATTATAGTTGTTATAAGAGTATTTTGGTAATTTTTAGCAAAAATGACCAAAATATTCCTTTAATGTTCAAAAATAGCCACAAAACAGGAAGTATCTTGGTAAAAATTACCAAAATAACCCCCAACGATTATATCCAAAAAAAATTCCAGCCAAACCAGGCCGAACCGATCTTGAACAGAGCCGGTTCGAGCCGGGCTGACCGGGCCAACCCGAATAGTACTCGGATCGAATGGAGTTGGGAGCAGGCCGGGCCAGACCGGGCTTGCGGGTCGGATCCTCCGACCCAGTCCGGACCCGTGGGGATGGTGGGCGAATTCGAACCGGTCCGTTGACCAGGTCCGAACCGGATCCGGGCCAATTTTCGGACAGTCCGACCCATTATACAAATTGAACCTACGATCATTTTTCTTATTTATTATTGTTCTATTTATGTTCTGAAAATGATATCACTTTCTCCTATAATCTTAATTAATGCCGTTAACAACATTTTCTTCTGGAGCCTGATCATCATATGAAATTATTTTTCTATTTATGTTCTGAAAATGATATCACTTCCTCCTTTAATCTTAATTCCATTAGCAACATTTCTTTCTGAACCTATCATCATGTGAAATTCCTGACCAGTTATATTTTTGTAGGTTACATCCAAAGGTACCGACCAAAATTTTGTGAGAAGGTGTTGAACCATCAAAAGGCACAATATGTTGGAGTGGGTGGAGTTCCCAACCTACTTGAAAAATATTTCAAAATTGAATTGAGTATTCCTACATATAATAGGAATACCTCAATATATTTGGATTGGGTATTCCTACATATAATAGGAATATGTCAATAGATTTAGATTTAAATTGGATATTCCTACATATAATAGGAATAAGTGAATATATTTGGATTTGGATTGGGTATTCCTATATATAATATGAATACTAGTTGTGGGTTTGAGGCTATATATATTAGGTGTCTCCTAGCCCTAAAATATATCTCTCAGTTCTCAAAAATATTGCAAAATAAGGCAAGAGTTCTTTTACAACATTGGAAGGAGAGACAAAAAGATAGAAGGCTATTTCGAAGAGGAGATCACTTTTAGGGCTTCTTGGTTTGGGGAACGATTTTTGCGCTTTCGTTCCCAAAAAGTGGTATCATAGCCAGGTTCTGGAGTTCAGAGAGGTCAGCAGTTGACAGACAAACCAGGGAGCAGAGATGGATGCAAAGCCGGTGTGCATGGTAAACCTAAACAGTACCAACTATCATTATTGGCGAAACAAGATAAAGAATTTATTGTTCGTCAAGAAGCTACATCTTCAAGTAGTTGCGTCCGAGAGGCCTAGTGATAAATTCGAAGAGGACTGGAAGTTCGAGCACATACAGGTGTGTGGGTACATATGGCAGTTCGTTGACGAGAACGTGTATAACCACGTTGCCAATATTGAGCACGCGAAGGCACTGTAGGATAAGCTGGAATCTTTGTATACGAAAAAGACCGGGATAAACAAGTTATTCCTGATCCGAACGATGATGGGTCTGTGGTACAAAGATGATGCATCTATTACGGATCACTTTAGTGAGTTCCAAGGCATGATTGACCATCTATCCTCGATGGGAGTCAAGTTCGACGATGAGGTTCAGGACTATGGTTGTTGTGTACATTGCCAGACTCGTGGAAAACTGTACGAGTGTCTATGATCGCAGTTGTTCCGGAAGACGTGGTTAGTCTGGAGTTTTCTAAGAGCGGGATACTAAATGAAGAGATACAGAGACATTCTTAGGGTACTTCATCCACATCCAACTCAGATGCGCTAGTTTCAGATAGCCGCAGAAGGAGCAAGAGCAGGGGTCCAGGTGGTGGCAGAGACAAGAGCAGGGGCAAATCCATGGGTCGGTACGAGGACTCAGAGTGTTACCATTATGGCAAGAAGGGCCACATCAAGCAAAAATATTTTGCTTGGAAGAGAGAGAAGAAGGGCGACAAGGGGAAGCAAAGTGAGAGCACTACAACGACGACCTCGACACATGGAGGCGACGTGATCATTGTAGGTGATGTGATAGTTATAAACCTTACCTGCCATAAAAAATCTTGTCTAGTAGACTCAGGTGCTTCAGCGCACGTATCTCACAACCTGGCACTATTTGCTACTTACAAAACAGGTGACTGTGGAGTGTTAAAGATGGACAATGGAGATATGTCGAAAGCTGTTGCTATTGGAGATGTGCATTTGAGGACAAAGACATGTGTCATTCTTGTTCTCAAAGATATCTGTCATGTCCCTGATATCCGTTTCAACCTGGTGTCGGTTGGAAAGTTGGATGAAATGGGTTTCTTCAACCTCTTCGGGAACGGTCAGTGAAAGCTTTTCAGATGTTCGATGGTGATTGCCAAAGAAATCAAGAAGTACGTACTCCATTATATGGAAATAATCATATATGGGACACATGAGGTGAACGCAGCTACTGATGCTTCTACTGAGTTGTGGCACATACGGCTTAGCCATATCAGCATGAAGGGAATGAGCTACTTGATGAACATGAAGGTGATTACAGGGCTAAACTCTACAAAATTGGATAGATGTACGTACTTTTGGAGGAAAAGCAAAATATAATATCTTTCCAAAGTCACCCAAGTTCAAGGAAGCCGGCGTTGCTCGAGTTGATTCACTCGGATGCCTGCGGTCCTATGAAGGTAAAGTCCATTGGTGGTGCTTCTTATTTTGTGACCTTTATTGATGATTATTCCAGAAATATTTTGGTCTATGCCTTAAAGACCAAGGATCAGGTGCTGGCCACTTTCAAAGAGTTTCAGTCCTCTGTTGAAAGGGAGACGGACAAGAAGCAACTATGTGTTCGGTCCGACAACGGCGGCAAGTACATTGGTCCCTTTGATACTTATTACAGAGAGCAAGGGATATGATACTAGAAGACTCCGTCAAAGATACCTCATCTCAATAGTATAGAGGAGCAAATGAACATGACACTAATGGAGAGGGTACGATATTTGCTGTCAGAAGCAAACTTGCCAGACATCTATTAGGGTGAGGCACTTTACACATCTGCTTATGTTATTAATTTATCTCCTAGTTCTCCTTTGCAGGATAATTTACCTGAAAAAGTATGGTACAAAAAAGAGCCGTCATACAATCACTTGCGAGTGTTTGGTTGCAAGGCCTTCATTTATGTACCGAAGGATGAGAGATCCAAACTTGAGCCGAAGACGAGGCAGTGCATCTTTGTCGGCTACGGTCGGGATGTGTCATACCCGATTCTAAATTTGGTATTTCTTAAATTTCTAGAATTTAATTTTTCCTGATAAAGTATTCTTGCTATATTTCTCATATTGGTTCTTGTCATTTTTTTCTGTTATTGAGAGAGACTATCCGAGACCAGTAGAATACCTATTGGCATTGCCATAGACCCGATTTAGGATTTGTAGTGCCCCCCTTCGTGTTGGCACTATATACAAAAGATATTAATTTGCTGACTCAAAAAGGATAGCTTCCTTAAGAGCTCTTTATTGAAGCAGAAGATGACTGATCAAGGTGAGTGGACAGAACTTCATTCTCTGATTCTTGCACGCCTTAATAATAAATCTGAGTTTTTAATGCTTGTTTTCTTAAGAAGATAGTTTTATAAGAAGAATGATAGAACCTGCCTTGCATGTTAATAAGAGAAATCACATAGCTTGTCATTGAAACGAACTTGCCTGCTTAACTAAGAGTACTTGAAATGCTTGTATAAAGAGTAAGAGATTGCTTGAACATATTTTCCTATAACTTATTTTTTGAGAGAACCACATCGTGCTTGAACTTGTTCAGAGAGGGCGGCTAGTCCGTACAGAGATAGATGGTATCAGAGCAACTAGTATGTAGTGCCCCGCTCCGCGTCGACACTATATACAAGAGATATTGATTTGCTGCCTCAAAAATGATATCTTTCTTAAGAGCTCCTTGTTGAAACAGAAGATGACTGATCAATGTGAGTGGGTAGAACTGTATTCTCTGATTCTTGTACGCCTTAATAATGAATCTAAGTTTTTGAATGCTTGTTTGCTTAAGAAGATAGTTTCATAAGAAGAATGATAGAACATGTCTTGCTTGCTAATAAGAGAACTCACATAGCTTGTCATTGAAATGAACTTGTCTGCTTAACTAAGATTACTTGAAATACTTGTCTAAAGAGTAAGAGATTCACTACTAGAAAAAGCGGGATTAGCGACGTATTTTAGCGACTCCAAGTAAAAACGTCGCTAAATTAGCGACTCCGTAAAAATCGTCGCTATACGTCGCTAAATGGC
Organism: Iris macrosiphon; assembly: GCA_036927795.1. Classification (NCBI taxonomy): domain Eukaryota; kingdom Viridiplantae; phylum Streptophyta; class Magnoliopsida; order Asparagales; family Iridaceae; genus Iris; species Iris macrosiphon. Next base: position 192,271,697 of record JAYESA010000003.1, on the reverse strand, counting down.
GACATTTAGTGACGTTTAACGACTTTTATTAAGATTTTAAAAGATTAGTCGCTATAAGTTCAATTAAGGTCGCTAAACGTCGCTAATATATCTGATTTAGCGACGTTTGGCGTCGTAATTAGCGATGTATCTATCAAAAATATTTAGCAACGTATTTAGCGACGCTAATTTTTAGTTTAGCGACATTTTTTTTTGACGTCGCTAAACGTCGCTAAATTTTGGTTAATTAGGTCTCAGTTTTCTTTCTCCCATCTGTCAAAAAATTTAAAACTTTTCGATTTCCCCCGCCCCTCCCTCTCCGACGACCGGCTCTCCACGGCTGCGGCTTCCCCCTCCTCCTCCTCCTCCTCGAGCTCTAGGTAATCTCTCTCTCTCTCTCTCTCTCATGTGACACTGACACAAGACACACTTGACAGACATGACACACACACAGACACGACACATGCACACAGACACGACACACGCACACAAACACTGACAGACACACACGACACACACACAGACGCAGACGCAGACACACACACACACACACACACTCACACAGACACTGACACTGCCACAGGCACGACATACACACATACACACACTGACATACACACAATATTTGATCTATTGGATGTGTCCATGTGAATTGAGGGTTGGTATCATGGTGGTGTGGTGTATGGAGATGTATCCTAGAGTATCTTGGTGTTGCACACCAAATATTTGTGAATTGGACTAGTGGTTGTGTGTGTGTGTCTATTTATGCCTTAGAGTATCATATGATATGTATATATAAATTGGTGTATTATCTATTTGCATATGAGAGAGTGTATGTATATATAGGTGTATCACGATATATATATATATATATATATATATATATATATATATATAGGTATATAGCTACTATTATCTGTGTTGGTGTTCATAGTGTCTTCTAGCTGTGCTTGATGTGGGAGAGGGTAGAAGAGTCGAGTTGTGTGTGGGTGTCACTACTGAACTATGAGGCTTCAGGAACAGAACTCAATTCAGTTTGGCCTAGTGCATTAGGCAAGCTGGCAATGTGTTGCAGTAGTGTCGGGTTGGCACTGTGAGGAGGGGATTGGTTCCTGTCATCTTCTGCAGTGGGAGAGTGTTGGTGCACACTTGAGTAGCATCAAACACATGCATGCTTGAGAAATGGCAAGGCAGCAACAAGCACTGCTGCGAGCCATGGCAGTAGCTAAGGGCAGTTGGAAACAACTAAGTGAAGGAAAGATTTAGCCACTGCAGAATAAAGTGCAAAGTATCAGAGGTTTCAGACTTAGTTAGGGTCTGCAGGCATGTGTTTGGGTTAAGGTATAGACAAGTATCGGGTAGGTGTTCACCGGTCACTTGTTGCATGCCAATACAACCCTTAACTGGGTTGTAGTCCAGTGAGCAAGTATAAGGATGAAGTACAAGGTGCCAGGCCTAGGGTAAGAGGCTCTCAGTGTGGATAGTAGAGAACTTAATTTCAAAGCAGAATATCCTAGTACGACCTAGAAGACATAGTGTAGCAAGGTATTAACCTAGTATTGACTAGTATAAACTAGTATGGATCTAGAAGTGGCTTAGAAACATCACCATGAACTAGTTAACCCTGTTTATCATTTCAAGGGCTCTTGGACTTTGATAAATGAAAGTATGTATTATATCAGTTATGAAATGAAAGTATTGCTTATTTTAGACTTTGATAAATGGTCAGTTGTTTTGAATATTGCTTATTTTAGACTTTGATAAATGAAAGTATGTATTATATCGATCAGTTATGATTTTTATAGTACGATTAAGTTATGAAGTTAGGTGATAAACCACTGTATGTAATGATTTATATGATACATACTATCATTTTTGCAGAAGTATCTAGAAATGGATATGAATTACTATCTACGTCATCATTCGTGGATGTACAACCGTCATTCTGATGACATGTACGGTGTGCGGGATAAATTCATTGAGGGTGTACAACAGTTCCTGCAGTTTGCCAAGGCTTTCCCTCAGTACATGGACGGTACCAAAATTAAGTGTCCGTGTGTAAGATGTCGCAACAGGAAATATCATCCAGAAGTGGAAGTTACATATCATTTATACTCGAAGGGCTTCACGCCGAATTACTACCAGTGGACCGCGCACGGAGAACTTGTATCTCTAGCATCGGAGTCGGAGCCCTATGTCGAGCCGTATATGGATGTCCACGACCACGATGCTTACGACGACGGGTTGGTGAACATGGTTTATGATACGGCGGTGCCTAGTTTCAATCCGGACAATTATGATGCGGCGGGACCTAGTTTCAATCCAGACAATTATGATGCAGCTGAGGAGGCACCGAATACCGATGCTACAAAGTTTATGGAGTTGCTGGAGAATGCAAGGACTCCACTATATCCTGGTTGTGAGGATCATTCACCGTTGGAGGTGGTTACAAGATTATTGAGCATCAAGTCCGATTGTAACATGTCACAAGAATGCTATAATCGACTGCTCGATTTGATTATAGAGATCTTGCCCGAGGTTGCAAAGTTGCCTAAAGACTTCTATCGATCTAAGAGGATGGTGAGATCGCTTTGGATGGGATACGAGAAAATAGATGCATGTCGCAACGGGTGCATATTGTACTACAAAGACGACAAGGATGAAGATGCGTGCAGATTCTGTGGTGCTGATCGCTACAAGGCCACTGTTAGAGGAAAGTCTGTCGGTGCAAGGAAGCCTACCGATTCGATGCACTACTTGCCTTTGATGCCGCGGTTGCAGCGGTTGTTTATGGTTAAGGAGACTGCAGAAAACATGAGTTGGCACAGGCAAAAACAGATCGAAGGAGTATTGGATCATCCATTCGATGGAGAAGCATGGAAGCACTTTGATCGAGAGTATCAACATTTTGCCGAGGAAGCACGTAGTGTCAGATTGGGGCTCTCCTCTGACGGTTTTACCCCATTCGGACTTTCGGGCTCCCAGTATTCGTGTTGGCCTGTGATCATCACTCCGTACAATCTACCGCCTTGGATGTGCATGAAGAATTCGTATATGTTTCTAACTGTTATTATTCTGGGTCCGAACAATCCGAAGAGGAACATCGATGTGTATTTACAGCCTTTGATAGATGAGTTGAATCAGTTGTGGGAAGTAGGTGCCAGCACGTACGATGTTTCTAGAAAGCAGAATTTTCAGATGAGGACAACACTTATGTGGACCATCAACGACTTTCTGGCCTATGGAATATTATCGGGATGGAGCACCCATGGTCGTCTCTCATGTCCGTATTGCATGGACCGTACTCAGGCTTTCCGTTTGAAACATGGAGGCAAACCGCGCTTTTTCGATTGTCATCGACAATTTTTGCCGAAGGATCATCCGTACCGGAGGAACCGGAATGCTTTTCGTGTGGGAGTTGTGGAGAAGGCCAATCCACCGCCAAGGTGGCCCGGATGCACGATATGAGAAGAGGTAAAAGATTTACCAAGTGCTATCGAAGAGCCTGCTAAGGGGTACAAGTGTGACGGATTTGGTCGCATCCATAACTGGACGAAGAGGAGTATATTCTAGAATCTGCCATATTGGAGCACCAATCTGATCAGACATAACCTTGATGTCATGCATATCAAGAAGAATGTGTTTGATAACATAATTAATACTGTAATGGAGGTAAAGGGGAAGACGAAAGATAATCCGAAGGCCAGGTTGGAATTAGAAGAAATATGTAGACGTCCTGTATTGCATTTGATAGAGGAGGGGAATGGAAAGTTAAAGCAACCTAAGTCAGTTTTTTCACTGGGGAAAGAGGATAAAGGTAGACTTTGTAGGTGGATTCAGGGTCTAAAGTTTCCAGACGGGTACGTGTCGAACTTGAGAAGATGCGTCGACCTCAAGGAGAATAAACTAGTGGGTATGAAGAGCCACGATTGTCACGTATTCATGGAGAGGTTAATTCCTATTGCATTTTAGGAATTCTTACCGCAGGTCGTTTGGGACCCATTGACAGAGCTGAGCATATTCTTCAGAGATTTTTGTTGTACTAAGTTGCTCGTCGATTGTCTAGAAAAGCAAGAGAAGGACATTTCGGTAACACTATGTAAGCTCGAGAAGGTGTTTCCTCCTGGATTCTTTGACTCTATGGAGCATTTGCCAATTCATCTTTCCTATGAGGCACGTGTTGGTGGTCCTGTTGGTTATCGATGGATGTACCCCTTCGAGCGACATCTGAATCACCTAAAGAGAAAGGTGAAAAACAAGGCACGGGTTGAGGGCTCTATTTGTGAAGCTTATGTTCTCGAGGAGATTATAAACTTTTGCTCGACGTATTTCAAACCGCATGTTGCTACTAATAGGACGAAAGCTCCGAGAAACGACGACGCATATCAGGAATCTAATGATGCAATACTCAAAGTATTCAATGCGTCCGGAAAGCCTTCGGGAAAAATGAAGAAGAGATATTTGAATGACGATGAGCTAAGGGCTGCTCAATTGTATATATTACTCAATTGCGACGAGGGTGAAGTGGAGAAGCTAGAGGGGTAAGTAATTAATACGTCCACGTTTACATCATCTTAATGTAATAGTATAAGATACTATTATGTTACTAATCAGCAGTTGCTTCATTATTTTTTAGCACATATAATGATGAGTTGAGGTCGGTTAGACCCTACATAACAGACGAAGAAGTAGAACAAGATATGAGATACCATTTTCCTTCTTGGTTGAGCGCATATGTAAGATGCTTGGTAATTACTTTTTATTTCTGCACTTGCAAAACAAATAACTTACTATCGCTACTTTGGTATTTAGGTCGATCGTCTAATAACACCCGAGACTGAATCTATTAGAACTCTAGCCAAGGGACCAATTACTGCCGTAAAAATATAGCCAAGTTTCTGTGTGAATGGGTTCAGGTTCAAGTCAACAAATGCTCCTATCAGAGACAGCTTTCTGGATCTTGATTCCACGAAAAATAGTTGTTTGTGTATCAAATCTTCGAAGTACAAAGACGTCAATCCGGGCAATGATTTTTTTGGCATCTTACGAGAGATTGTGGAGTTGACATATAATTATGGAACATAACCTGCTAATATCGTGCTATTTAGGTGTGAATGGTTCGATCCGATTCAAGATCAAGGTTGGAAAATTGACAAGCATGGCCTTGTGGATATAAACTACAAGCGTAGATATCAAGGCTACGAACCATTTGTCCTATCAAGTCAGGCTCAGCTCGTGTACTTCATAACTTATCCTAGACGAGGGACAGCGAGGTCGGATTGGTGGGCAGTATGCAAGACTAAAGCTAGAAATACCTTTGACATTGACGAAATAGCTTATCAGGAGGACGATCTACCTCTTGTAACAAATATTGTAGATGTGGACTCAACGGAAGTTACTCATTACACGAGTAATAATGTAGAAGATGTAGAATTATCCGAAGAGAAAGATGAAGTAGATGAAAGTGAAGATGAGGAAGAGGAAGAAGAGGACGAGGAAGGCGAACAAGATGAATTTTTTGTAAACACCCTAATTTTTCAGAATATTTTAATATAATTTTTCCCAAAATTTTTGGTAAAGTTTTTGGAATTAAAACTAAGGAATTTGTGATTAAATGATTTTTAATGGATATTAATTAATATTAAAATATTATGGAAATAATATTTTAGGGTGTAAAATGGAAAACCGGACATAGGGTAATTTTCTGCGAATTTATTGGACTCCGAAATCATTTTTAAAGCCCTGAAAACTATTGTAGAATTAAACCAAAATAAACCCTGCCTGAACCCGGTTCACTTGAACCAAATTAAACCAAACCAAAACAGCTGACTGAACCAAACCGAACCCACCCAGCGTAGCGGGTCGGGTCGGGTCGGATCCATGAAAACCCGACCCAAACCCGAACCCGACCAAACCCTAAACCCTACCGGATTCCCTGTAGCAGCCCTTAAAACCCCCTCGAAGTCTGTGCCCAGCCGCCGCCTTTCTCCAGATCCGTCTTCGCCACTCGCAACACCGAGAACGATCACCACCACCCCGACTGCTCACCATCACCAACCATACCTGGCCGGAGCAGTCGACGGGTTCACCACCACCCATCACCCCTGCCCGTCTCCTCGATCTCACCGTCGTCAGCCTCCGCTCGACTCGCCGGAGTCATCCCCGACTCCCTGAACACCACGCTACACCGCCTGAGCGTCCAACCGCCTGAGCGCCCAACCACCATCGTGCCCAAGCCACCCTCCTCGTGTCACGCCCCGATCTCCCGCAGGCAAATCGGCCGTCCCCGCTAGGCGGGAATCACCCTCGCCAGCGCTCCCGCGGGACGATCGCTTCGACCCATCCGGGCGTGATGCCGCACGAGCGTGAACCGCGCCCGTGCAAGGCCGTGATTCATTGGCTGGCGGTAAGAGTTCTAAGCCACAGAGTCGCACAGATTGTCCGAGTGCAGCGGAGTCATGAACGCATAGGCGATCGGTAACAGGTTCACTGAGTCGACAATATAGCGGAAGCTTTGAATAACACAAGTTGAAGTAAAGCAACTCTTTATTGATATTAACATGTGTTACAGGCGGCGTATAGCCGAGATTACAAGTCGCTCAAGTCTCTCTCTCTGAAACAGTAAAAGCATACAGGCGATGATCAGGCGATGTTCACAACATTATGTCTTCTATATGTGCTTCAGTTCCGGACGCACCGTTGCAAGGCTTCAGAGGGAACTCCTGGCCTTAGCACGCACGAAGGAGGCATCCGCACCGAACGAGGTTCTCCCGCACCCTGCAAGCAAACTGGTGGATTATCAGTACATTGAATGCACTGGTGGGGAAGCTACTCGCCCGCTCGACAAATCCAAACACGTAATACAGGTTCCGTGCACAACTATTAAGTTGTCTTTCTAGTTGCCTTAGGATCAGTTTCATGCAAACATTGAATAGCCTAACGTGTCGGGCAGTGCGCCGTGCAACATGAGAGGAAACACGGCGAGACTTACCACTTACCCTTTCTCCTTCCCTGTCCAAGGCAAACATTTATTAATTTCAAGCACGGGCAAGTATAGCATTCAGGAGGCATAGCATATGCAAACACGAGGGTCGTTTTAACATGATCGTTCAGGTGTTCAGTTGTTTCTTGATGCGATGCAGTGACTCGCACGCGGATAGCCGCTAAGCGAGGATGACTTATCTATATGAACAGGGTCGCTGGCAAAGCCATTGTGGACGTAGTCGAGGACAAGGATAGCATGCTACGAGAGTACACGAGGCACTCGAACACGAGCGTGGCAAGCTATCCTCCCTGCACACGAGACTACACACGAGCTCCATCCGGACCGGATCGGCCCCAGTGCCCCGGTGACCGTCCGTGGAACTAGTCCGCGACATGCACGTTGGGTCTTTCCAATTATCACGGGATACACGAGAACACGAGAACACGAGTGCACAAGAACACGAGAACACGAGTGCACTGGAACACGAGTACACGAGCACACGGGATACTTGAATCAGGATTCACTTAGCCATTGGATGTGCACAGTCTCCAGGGCTGCTGTAAGCCCGCACACGAGGGAGACTTGCAGGGAGATCCGAATAACTGAATGAGTCTTGCCTTGATGCATTCCCCTGGTTCGGGGCTGCCTTGGGTGACCTAACGGTCCCGGATACTTGCAGGTTCGTTCGGGCACGGGATGACTACTTAGTAGTCTCCTGGGGTTTGGATGAAAACAAGGCAACATTCAAGCAGACAAGCATGCGTTTCTAAGGAACGTAAGCAGGCACGTTGCTCGGACCCGAAGGTAAGCCGAGACTTAGATCGTTAGGGGACTTAGCATGCGAGGGTCTGAATATAAGCAGTATTTCAATTCCATGTTCTAACAGGCAATACAAGTTGGGATTACTCCCTTAGCTAGGTGCGTGGGATTTATTAGCATGCAGGGGTGAGTCACCTAGCGACTAGCATAAATATTCCAGATTTTATGTGTGCTGGCTAAGCAAAGACAAGTTCACCGTAGCCACCCACCTTAGCGATGACTCACCTCGGTAGAGCGATACGTCTGAGCGAGCCTCTGAAAGCCTAAGCCGGATCCTGTTGGGGCAAGTATGGATATCCCTTGCATTCTCTTTGAGGCAAAGCGGGTCGGGACAGCTGCACTATTGCCGTTTGAGACGGCAGTCCGCTTGAGCGGAACAGGGTGTTACACCTCGAGCCAGAGCAGCCGCCCGACCTCGTCGCTGCCACCCGACCTCGCCGCTGCCATCCACGAGCGCCTCCCCGCTCGCCGCGTCAACCCTCCGCGAAGCCCTAGGCCGGACGTCCGCTGACCTAGCCCGGATATGGCAGATACGAACCCGGACATGACCAGGACACGAAACAGACACTCGGACACGTGAAATTCAGATTCACGGAGCCCTGTTCAGGTAGCGTTTTCTTTCTCCTCGTAATTCCGTTTCCCGTTCCGTCAGTTGCGTCATGTAGACTGTATAACCCCCTCGATGCCCGTGCAACCCGCTCGGTGCGTCGCGTCCTGTGGTGATCGCAAACAGCAATCCAAAAAGAGGAAAATCAACGCCCTGTTTCACCCCGGAACTGAGTGCGCCCCGCCAAACGGGACGACTTGGTCACACGCGATCTTTACCGAAACGTGCGCACCGTCGATACGGACGTGCAAGATTTTGTAGAAGTTTATTTGGATGTGCGTGCACACCGGAATCAACACGTATACGCCGACAACGCCCCATATACGCCCATTCTGGAATGCATTGTAACTTTGTGTACACATGTCGGATCGAGACGAAACTTGCGCCATCGGACTCGTAGCGATACGCTGGTCCTGTGACCCAAGTTTGGTTCGATTCTGAGAACGTTGACAAAATCGCGTATCGTGGGCCCCACAGGCTCCACTTGACGAGCGATTTTGTGATCGGCTCATCGAAATCCAATTCTGGAAGTTCCGTTGGGTTCGTATCATCATTTCTGACTTGTTGACACTAAGTTGGACGAATTTGGAGACCTTTGACCCTGGCACATTTTTGGGTGCAAAGTGGCCCACATGTGGACCCAACTTTGACCAGAAACGGTCATTTTTGCCCCTATGTCCAAATTGGACGTAAGGACAGGCATTTCTAGCTATTTAATATTTTCTGAGACTGTTGGTGATATTTATTACAACTTTTGGAGGAGTACCTACAGGATCCACTGATACAGGGACAGCTGTTGGTATTCAAACCCCAGGCAAGTGTACCTTGCCAACTTTGCAGTATTGTTACATACTGTCCTTACTTTATTTATATTGCTGTGCATGCTTGACCTAGGACCGTGTGACTTACTTAGCGTCCGATTATCAGTCGGGTGCCAACACTGTACGCAGAGTTGTGTATTGTCATTTAGGGATGGACATTCGTGACCCTTCACATTCTCGTACTTGTCTTATCAAGTACACTATAAGCCAGGATACTTGACACTATTCATGAGACAGGATCTTTTTGAGATATTCATGGTGATTCTGTATAGGATACAGGTTTATGACATAGACATTATATTCATAGATACTATATGACTTGCTGTATTAGATATGATTGTGCGTGACATGGACATGATGCATCGTGGACATGAGACGTATGGTTACATTGGGTGGGGAGAGACACACAGGCTATAGGCTGTTTTATATATATCTACTACTATTGTGAGGTCGTAGACTCTCGAGCAGAGCTAGACACATTACGTGTTATTACCGCTACCGGCTCCTCGACACAGAGCTTGTAGTGGCCCAGCCTGAGTACTAGTGATGCTCTCACTTGCATTTCACATAGATGGTTACATACTTACCCTATTTCTTTCATTATTTGCTGCACTGCATTTATTTTGGCTTGTATTATCTTGTACCTTGCTATGTCTCCTGAGGACCTGGATCCGGATTATGTCCCCAGGATTTGCAGACGAGATCTATCCCGAGGTATACGGGACCGCAGCAGGTGCAGATACATGAGCTGTACCGACACCCGAGGACGAGGTGTTAGCTGAAGACTTTTCCTGAGCATCTATGTTTCATGCTCAGTATTTACTTTATTTCAGTCATTTATATTTTGGTCTGTTGAACAATTGTATCAGATTTTTTTATCGGGTTGTTCCCCGAAGTACTTTGTCGAGACTGGTTGATGATTTACATTTCTTATTTCTGTGGATCATATTTTATCTTGTATGGATGAGATTAGTTATGACTTGTTGTCGTAGACCTTATTTTACAGCTTAAGTATGCCCTGATGGATCCATTAAATTGGGTTTGTTCATCAGTGTGTGCTGTTGGCCATTGCCACGTGTCTAGTCCCTCGGTATTTTGGGACTGGGGCGTGACTTGGTTTTTGTGGTGGCCCATGCAGGTCTACGACTAAATTGTTCGGTTTCTACTTAGGCACCGAACCAGCCTGCCCTAAGGATAGGATAAGTTATAGGATCTCATCCATTATTTGAACCATTTTTGAACTCTATATCGAACTCGAACTAATTACTTGATTGCATCCTGTGTTGATTCCTCTGAGCGTTCTTATATTTTATCTTTTTGGATGCAGAATGTAACGACCCGCTCCGCTCAATCCGGAGGGCCGATTCAAATGGCACAAGTATAGCTATTCAACCCGCCTTGCTCAGCGAGATGCCTCGTTCGATGCAAAGGCATTTATGTTGGGATCTTCAATGGAGTCAGACTTAGGCTATCAGAGGCGCGTCCGGAGTCTCGCTTGACTGATGCGATACATCGCTAAGGTGGGTGGCCCCGGTGAACCTGTCTCTACTTAGCTGCACACTAAGAAAATGAATGTTACATGCTAGTTTACATACGATAACCTTTGCATGATAATAAAAGAGATGAACGCACATAGCTAAGGGGATAACCCCGCCTTATCATTGTATAGAACATGGAGATCTTACTTGCTATTTGCGTAATCGGGATTGTTGAGTTGGAATGTAGTAATTTCCTTCATATATGCCATAAAGTAGTGTGAGTTCATACTGAGGCGTTGTACCGTACGGAACATGACACGGGATAGAGTAAAATCATGTTGCATGCATAGACGAGGAACGCTATCAAGTAGTCATTCTGAGTCAGGAGATGGAAGGAAAGGAAGGTACTCGGGATATGCAGATCACCGAGGCAGTCTCTAATCAGGGAGCTGCGTAAAGAAGAAAAGATCTGAGTGTAGTCCTCGGCAAGGATTGATCCGAGAGTTGTCCTCGGGTAGGATTGGAAGTGGGGGAGTAGTTGCATGGTCACGGACAACTGGTTGCGTACCAGGTAGAGAAAGTCCTCGACACGATTGCTGAGGCATCCGAATCGTGTCGGCCCGGGAGGACAGTGTCAGTGTAGTCCTGGCAATACGCTAGCTGATAACTAGCGGGCGAGAGCGGGACATCCAACAAGGCTTGCTACCGACCTGGATGGGCGTCGACTCATTAGACGGCTAGGAGGTCCAGTAAGGCTAGCAACCGAGCTGGGAAGACGGCCGTCCATCGCAGATTATGCCCAATATGGCTAGCAGAGCCAGTGACCTTCATATAGATAAGTCATGTTTGCATAGCGGCTATCCGCATTGATAAAAGGAGAAACGGGAAGGAGTGCGTTTGCACGACATTTTGCATAATTAGAGTGGATGCATGGTATCACACATAGTTCTAGTAAAATGGGTCTTGTGAGGCAGAGGCACGACATAACACTTGGGTTTCATAGTTGCTCCTTGTTATTTCGTAGATCATTGTTTATATTGCTGCATAAGACAGGGAAGGCCGAATGGTAAGAAAGGGTAAGGTGAACTCAATTGTTCATTATTATGACACTCTTGAGCTGACACGGAGATTACCTTCTTTATATTGCCATGTAACTGATCCTAAGGCAAAAGAATAGAAAGACAACGAACAGTCGGTGCACATAACTAATGAACGTGCTTGTTTTGTGGCGTGGGCGAGAGGCCTTCCCACCAGTGCATTCAATATACTGACACCCATCCAGTCTGCATGCAGGATGCAGGAGGAACTCGTACGGATTCGGAGATCGCTTAACGCAATGAGGCGCCGGACCGCACTTGGCGTCTTGGAGCGTGGCGCACGGACCTGGAGCTCACATATATAAGACATAATGTATGGAAACATCATCATCCTGATCGTTTGTATTGGTTCTTAGCCTAAAGGCATATTCATTGTAAGAACGAGAGAGAGAGCATGAGCGATCTGTAATCTCGGCCTAACGCCGCTTGTAATCTTTACTTAATATCAATAAAGAGCTTGATTTGGATTCAATACTTGTGTTCATTTTATGTTTCCGCTATGGCGACTCTGTGAACTAGTTATCGACGGCCGTTTCGGTATTTGCCTTGCGCGGGCGCAACCCCAGGCTCGTGCGGCATCGCGTTCCGATGAAAACGCACGTCCCGCGGGAGCGCTGGCGCGGTGATTCGCGTCTAGCGGGGACGGGCGATTCCGGCGGGAGATCGGGGCTTGACATATTGGTATCAGAGCACGGCTTTACATACTTGGAATTCGTTTCGATTCTCTCAGTTTTGAACTTGTGTATTGAAGAAGTGGTAGATGCTCTCTCTCGATGCTTCGATGGATGTTCCATACAATAAGTCTAAATATTTTCGAAAAAGTGCGTGTGAATTATATGATTGCTTGAACTGGATTATGATGCGAGGGCTTTTGTCCCAACCTGTTAAAGATATTGTGAGAGTAGACTCGTGCTATAATCGGCAAGTTATATGTCTATATGAAAATACCAAGCGAGTTAGAGTGCGAGATGGAATGTCGTTCAGACAATTGCCTATGCACACGGCCTTTGGGCCAAGTTGTGTTGAGTATCGTGCGCCAAGACCCTTGGTGCTAGCGAGTTCCAGCGAGATTTGGGTATTGTGCGGATAAGAATAAAGTTTGACTTAAGGAGAAAAATCGATAGAGACATTATCGGAATGCCGCTAAGGCGAGTAATGGAGAACGTGTATGGAATTTTTAGATATAGTTTGGACGATTATTCATAGCGATAAGTTATGATTTTATGCATAGTCTGCATGGAGGACTATGAATAGAGGTGTATACGACTCTAAAATCGTTAGGTGATAAATATGGATCGTATTGGAGTTCTAAGGAACGAATTGGGAATGCGAGTGAAGGATGCGAACGCGATTCAGGAGTTATTAGGATGACTCGATTCTTGAGTGGTGTATGCGATAAGTCCCCTGTTCGATTATGCGAATTGTGGATATAACGAGTTGTATAGATTCATGGGGTATAACTCGAACCCTGAGTGGTGTATTGGTTGGCTTAGAAGTGTTCGAATAAATTAGGGATTTCGGAGTATTAAGCGAGTCTAGCAACAAACGACGAGATTGGGTAAAGCCTTGGTATAAATAAATGATGCATATCAAGTAAGCGAACTCGGAGGAAGCATGCAATATTTGGTTTGAACGAGTTACAATGAGTTGAATAAGGGATAAGGCATACATCGAATAGGAATTCAGGGCAATTGGAATTTATATCATGGTCGGAAAAACTTAGAGGATCGTACGAGCGATTTTGAGTTGAAACAAGCGAATTAAAAACTTGTGATGAGATAGAATAATCAGGGATGCGATCGGGATTAGTGCAATTGGAAATAATGTAGCGGACGAATGATAACGTGCATGAAAAATTTGGATTTGAGTAAGACATCGCTCGATAGAGTTCGGTTTGAGTACGAATGCGATAATTTCGAATTTTGGGAGATTTTAGACCGTAACAATGGTTGGAAGATTGTATGGATTGATGCAAGTTAGTAAAATTATGATTCTGATGGATCGAGTTAAGCGGTAACAGATTTGGCTTGGAGTTTGGAAGAATGATCTTGAAATCAAGTTCGAAAAGATAACATTCGAAATCTGTCCCAGCGGGAACGATTATTCTGCGGGAGCGCCGGCGTGGTGATTTCACGTACGGCGGGGGTAATCGAACTCAAGGGAACATGTTTGGTGATTATTCCAAACGAACTCGATGAATGGAACGTATCGAAACGGGATAGACTGGGGTTTGGGATTTGAACTTAGTTGGTTGAGGAATGCTAAGAGTAGACTAAGAAATGATTAAATGGTAATATTGAAGTTGGACGGTTTGGTTAGGCGAACTTGGATGGCGGTAAGAACGGTTGTTAGAAGAACATGGCTTGGTGGTTCAATATACAACTTGGGATAAAACGAAAATCGATGATGAGGTGTCTGTTCGTTCGAGGATAACCATAACGATTGACCTTCTTGTCTTGTGCAGGTACAACTTCTTACTCGCACATGCGTCACGTCCGGATTTGGACGATCATTCCGCGGGAGCGTTGGCGTGGTGATATCACGTTCGACGGGGATGATTGAACCTGCGGGAGACCGGAACGTGACAATTGAATGATCATTTTGATTTGTGGTTCGATACGATAAGACAAGTTTTAGGATACAAATGAATCTAAGAATTTTTGGTGAGGAGTTAGTCTAGAAACGTGAAGTAAGAGATGTTGGACGGTTTATGAACGGATACGCAGATTGTGCTGGACGACTTAGAGTTTATGATATACATCGATGGTTTATAATAGAATTATGGCTTAGTGATACAGGCGTAGAAAAAGGATAGATAGATGGATTCTATCAAACGTGATGGAAGATATAGTGTGTGCGAATCGGTAGGTTGGACCTGCAACATGGGAGTATCTTGGGTTCGGTTGAACGAACGTGTTGGGTGTTAGGATGATCTGTGCTCGATGTTTAGAAATCTGAGTGAAACGAGCGTGGGTAGAATACCCGTGTAAAGGAACAATGGTTTGACCTTAGGGTATTTGGGGCGAGCGTTGTGCAACGCGGTTGCACGATGAGTCATAAACTTGAATTGTACCTATGACTTTGTGAGCTGACCTAGTGGCTAGGCAGATGACCCTGTGCCTTGAGTTAAACTGGAGTGGATGACTTCAGAATATCGTTCGAAAGAATGATAGAACTGGTGCAACGAGACTTAGAGTTAGGATTTGAGATTGGGAATATGCACTAGCAACGTTCGCGTTGAAACAAATGCATTGAGATATAGGACTTGGAAGAATAATTGATTTGGTCGGATCGGTTATGCGACGATGAGGAATAAGACGGTATTAGAGAATTGTCGGACGGAACTCTCATGATTTGAATTGGTGATGTTGAAGATAATTGGCGTGATGAGTTGGATCGTTGCTTGGTAGATGTGCGTTGCTACTAGTAATGATAAACTTGAATTTGGGTGAGATTGGAGTAGACAATGACTAAATCGAACCAGAGTTCGGTTATTCATATAGCAAAACGATCGGCGATTTGAAATATTTTTACGAGTAGCTTGTCCGACTTAGCTGTCACTAAACTTGGTTGAAATACACATATTTGGGGGACGCCTTGAATACGGGTACGATCCAGACTTAGCGATATGCATAACTCGGATGCAGCTGCAAATAAAAATGTTCGGACTCGCATGGATGAGTATGGCAACTGAAATAGGTTAGCCTCAACCTAAATTTTCATAAAGGAGAGATTGTAATGTTCCCCGTGCTACTGAGATAGTTTTGCGCTAAGGCGCAGTACGAGACTGAGTTTGGGGATGCAATAGTTGTACGAAGGGATCATTCGGATAAAATGATTAAGCACTCGTGCGAATCGAATGAGCAAAAACAAATAAAAAGTTAAGTTCGATTGAACCAAAGACTTGAAGGATTAGAGCGTACCCCAGGTGGGCAATTTAGCTCTGCGCTAAGGTGCAATATTGACTGAGTCAAAAAACATAGGTAATTGGGTGCAATTTACTTAGCGTGATTGGACGGTGACTCAGAGAGATTTGATGCAATGAGATTGGAAATTAGCCGAGATTCGAACTTTTGGGTTAGGCGTAAAGATGGGTTTCGATAGGCGACGTCAAGTAAAATGTCAAATGTGTCCGGATGCATTGGGTTCCTTTGGAGATAACATAACAAGTTGGGCAAGTCCACCCAATTATGAGTTGTAAGTGCCCATTGAGTTATAGAATACCATGTGCTTGGGTATTATAGTCCTGTGCCAGATGCAGTAGATTTTGAGTCGGGAGTGCAACGATTAAGTTGAGTATAGTACGATGGTATTGAACGATTGAATCGTTCGATGGGGATTGGCTAAGCATGCGCATAACTTATGGTGAGAAATAAATTAAAGCATTATTGATACAGTCCTTGAAGGTTAGACGAGATGTATAGAGTTGGTTTAGAAGTTGTATGATAGTACAAGTTGTGCTCAGGAAGTCTCGAGGACGAGACTTGTTCTGAGTGGTGTATAATGTAATGACCCGCTCCGCTCAACCCGGAGGGCCGATTCAAATGGCACAAGTATAGCTATTCAACCCGCCTTGCTCAGCGAGATGGCTCGTTCGATGCAAAGGCATTTATGCTGGGATCTTCAATGGAGTCAGACTTAGGCTATCAGAGGCACGTCCGGAGTCTCGCTTGACCGATGCGATACATCACTAAGGTGGGTGGCCCCAGTGAACCTGTCTCTACTTAGCTGCACACTAAGAAAATGAATGTTACATGCTAGTTTACATGCGATAACCTTTGCATGCTAATAAAAGAGATGAACGCACATAGCTAAGGGGATAACCCCGTCTTATCATTGTATAGAACATGGAGATCTTACTTGCTATTTGCATAATCGGGATTGTTGAGTTGGAATGTAGTAATTTCCTTCATATATGCCATAAAGTAGTGTGAGTTCATACTGAGGCGTTGTACCATATGGAACATGACACGGGATAGAGTAAAATCATGTTGCATGCATAGACGAGGAACGCTATCAAGTAGTCATTCTGAGTCAGGAGATGGAAGGAAAGGAAGGTACTCGGGATATGCAGATCACCGAGGCAGTCTCTAATCAGGGAGCTGCGTAAAGAAGAAAATATCCGAGTGTAGTCCTCGGCAAGGATTGATCCGAGAGTTGTCCTCGGCTAAGATTGGAAGTGGGGGAGTAGTTGCATGGTCACGGAAAACTGGTTGCGTACCAGGTAGAGAGATTCCTCGACACGATTGCTGAGGCATCCGAATCGTGTCGGCCCGGGAGGACAGTGCCAGTGTAGTCCTGGCAATACGCTAGCTGATGACTAGCGGACGAGAGCGGGACATCCAGCAAGGCTTGCTACCGACCTGGATGGACGTCGACTCGTTAGACTGCTGGGAGGTCCAGTAAGGCTAGCAACCGAGCTGGGAAGACGGCCGTCCATCGCAAATTATGTCCAATATGGCTAGCAGAGCCAGTGACCTTCATATAGATAAGTCATGTTTGCATAGCGGCTATCCGCATTGAGAAAAGAAGAAACGGGAAGGAGTACGTTTGCACGACATTTTGCATAATTAGAGTGGATGCATGGTATCACACATAGTTCTAGTAAAATGGGTCTTGTGAGGCAGAGGCACGACATAACACTTGGGTTTCATAGTTGCTCCTTGTTATTTCGTAGATCATTATTTATATTGCTGCATAAGACAGGGAAGGCCGAATGGTAAGAAAGGGTAAGGTGAACTCAATTGTTCATTATTATGACACTCTTGAGCTGACACGGAGATTACCTTCTTTATATTTCCATGTAACTGATCCTAAGGCAAAAGAATAGAAAGACAACGAACAGTCGGTGCACATAACTAATGAACGTGCTTGTTTTGTGGCGTGGGCGAGAGGCCTTCCCACCAGTGCATTCAATGTACTGACACCCATCCAGTCTGCATGCAGGATGCAGGAGGAACTCGTACGGATTCGGAGATCGCTTAACGCAATGAGGCGCCGGACCGCACTTGGCGTCTTGGAGCGTGGCGCACGGACCTGGAGCTCACATATATAAGACATAATGTATGGGAACATCATCATCCTGATCGTTTGTATTGGTTCTTAGCCTAAAGGCATATTCATTGTAAGAACGAGAAAGAGAGCATGAGCGATCTGTAATCTCGGCCTAGCGCCGCTTGTAATCTTTACTTAATATCAATAAAGAGCTTGATTTGGATTCAATACTTGTGTTCATTTTATGTTTCCGCTATGGCGACTCTGTGAACTAGTTATCGACGGCCGTTTCGGTATTTGCCTTGTGCGGGCGCAACCCCAGGCTCGTACGGTATCGCGTCCCGATGGAAACGCACGTCCCGCGGGAGCCCTGGCGCGGTGATTCGCGTCTAGCGGGGACGGGCGATTCCGGCGGGAGATCGGGGCTTGACAGAGTAATGGATCCAAGAGACGGAGATGAGATTCCCTTGGATACGCCACACGATGCTGTGGTTACTTATGAAGACGGAGTGACACCAGGGAATGGAGGACAATCATCTCAAGAAAATCAAGTCGGCCAACCTAATCCAAGGTTTCGACGTGATGACATCCCACCTCCGCCACAGTTCACTCCACAGATGCCAGTTTTCCCGCCAGGACAAGCCATGGACGGGCAACAGATATTTTAGATGATGTATGCCATGATGCAAGCCCAACAGCAGGTTCAGCAAGAAGCTCAGCGTCATGAGGCAGAGTATTTGAGAACCAGTCTGGTATCCGTATTGGAGCAGGCAAACCCACCATTTAGGCGACCAGCGACGGGATCTATCACTGATTTCTGACAACTCAAGTTTCTTACCTTTTCTGGCAAAGAGGGGCCAACTTAAGTTTACGAATGGCTCACGAACATACAACACCAGTTGGAAGCAGCTGAACTTCCGAAAGAGAAGTGGATGACTGCAGTCAGAATGCAGTTGACTGAAAATGCACATCATTGGTGGTTATCAGAAGAGAGGAGGCTCGGACAGGACCGAGTCACTTGGGAAGAGTTCTCCAGACTTTTCCAAGAGATGTATATTCTAGCAGTTGCACGGTCGGAACTCAGAGACAAGTTCAACCGCCTTATCCAAGGCAATATGTCAGTGAAAGAATACAACGCAGAATTTATTCGTCTGAGTCGCTTTGCTCCAACCTTGATTCAGACAGAAGAAGAGAAGGAAGAGAAGTTCTTTGACGGACTGAAGTTCGAGCTTCAGACGTTGATTGGATCTGTTGCACCTACGTCATATACCGACGTCCTTGCAGCAGCATGACGCATGGAGCGTGTTACTAGAAGGGAGTCAAATCTGAAGAGGCCAATCACATCAGCACCAACCAGGACATCACAGGAGGATTCTGCAAAACGATCCCAGAGGAGTATGCCAGAGAGAGCAGCACACAGGGCCATATCCCTTCCTACTTTTCACCACTGCGGCAAGGTAGGACACATTGAGAGAGAGTGCAGGCATAAGTTGGGACTATGCCTACTTTGCGGATCCAACCAGCATCTATCCAGAGACTGCACTAAACATAGAGAAGAAGCACCGAGACCAGCCTTACCTGCACCACGACCAGCTATCCAGCAGTGGGAGCACCGCAGACAGGAGTTGGAGGAGCCAGACCACCAGGCCCAGGAGGATATCAGCAGATACCACCATTAGCACCACAGGCAGCTCTATTTCAGCAGGCTCAGCAGCACAGAGGCCCAGCTCAGGGACGAGGCCAGGCATTTGCATTGGCTGTTGAGGAGGAAGCTACTGCAGGAGAGGTTATCGCAGGTACTATTTTAGTAGCTTCATTACCAGCTGTAGCTTTATTTGATTCTGGAGCATCGCATTCATTTATAGCAGCTAGCTTTGTAACCACCCATAGAGTAGCTACCACACCCCTTTCGAAGATAAAGAGAATTCTTACGGGAGGTGGAATTATTCCAGTTAGTGACGTTTGTAGATCATGTTCTGTAGTAGTCTGTGGAAGAGAGATGCGCGCTCAATTTCTGATCTTTTCTATGCCGGATTATGATGTTGTACTTGGTATGGACTGGTTAAGTCAGTACCATGCGACTCTTGATTGCCGACTTGGACGGGTTATATTTAGACCGCCTAGACATCCAGAATTTGAGTTTCTTCGGGGATCTGTAGAGCAAGGAGTTCAGCCTACTCTTAGGGTACTATCTGTAGAAGGGGAGACAGGTTACCCAAGAGTCATATCAGATTTTGTGGATTTATTTCCTGATGATCTTCCAGGTTTACCACCTGATCGGAAAATAGAATTCACAATAGACTTAACTCCAGGAGCAGAGCCTATCACTTCATCAGTATACCGGCTAGCACCTAAGGAGTTAGTGGAGTTGAAGGAACAAGTTGATGATCTTTTGGAGAAGGGTTTTATTCGGCCCAGTGTTTCACCTTGGGGAGCACCCATATTATTTGTACCAAAGAAGGATGGAACAGTACGATTGTGCATTGACTACAGGATACTAAATGCTGTGACCATCAAGAACAGGTATCCCTTACCACGCATTGATGATCTATTCGATCAATTGAGTGGTGCTAGGGTATTCTCGAAGATTGACCTTAGATCCGGCTATCATCAGATTAAAGTAAGGAAGGAGGATATATCGAAGACAGCCTTCAGGACCAAGTATGGACATTATGAGTTCTTGGTAATGTCGTTTGGTTTAACCAATGCGCCAGCAGTGTTTATGAGTCTGATGAACAGAGTTTTTCATCAGTACTTGGATAAATTTGTGGTTGTGTTTATTGATGACATTCTAGTATATTCCAAGAGCCACGAAGAGCACGAGGAGCATCTCAGAATTATGTTAGAGATATTGAGACAGGAGAAGTTATATGCCAAACTCAGTAAGTGTGAGTTTTGTATGGATAAAGTGCCTTTCTTGGGACATATCATCTCAGGAGAAGGACTTTCAGTTGATCTGGAGAAGGTTGCTGCAATAGAGACTTGGCCTACACCTACATCAGTTGCAGAAGTGAGAAGTTTTCTCGGACTTGCGGGATATTACCGGAGGTTTGTAGAAAATTTCTCAAGGATTGCGGAGCCTATGACGAAGTTGACACGTAAGGACCAGGAGTTTACATGGACAGAAGACTGCCAGAAGGCCTTTGAAGAATTGAAGAGGAGATTGACAACATCACCTGTCTTGACTCTTCCTTCAGGGTCAGGAGGTTTTGTTGTTTACAGTGATGCGTCAGGTAGTGGACTGGGATGTGTTTTGATACAACATGGCAAAGTTATTGCTTATGCATCGAGACAGTTGAAGGTCCATGAGAAGAACTATCCAACGCACGATCTTGAGCTAGCAGCGGTTATATTTGCGCTGAAGATTTGGAGGCACTACCTTTATGAAGAGAAGGTAGACATATTTACTGATCACAAGAGTCTGAAGTATGTATATACTCAGAAGGAGCTCAACATGAGACAGCGACGTTGGCTTGAGTTGATGGTAGACTTTGATATAGATCTGCAGTATCACCCGGGGAAGGCAAATATCATAGCAGACGCACTCAGCAGAAAGCCCACGGCTTATTTCTTGACGATGCAGCCTGAGTTATTGAAATATCTACAGAAGCTTCAGATAAAGGTTGTTTTACCAGGACAGAGTGGCTTGCTGGCTAACCTCGAAGTTAAGTCGTCACTTGTAGAGAGGATTAAAGAGGCATTGCCCACCGATGCTAGATTTCAAAGACTTAAAGAAAGGACAGAAGCAGGCATGCAAACAGGACTTCGCATACATGAAGACGGGACATTGAGGTGTGGAAATTGCCTATATGTTCCAAATAGAGAACTAAGACAGGAGTTAATGACTGAAGCACATAGTTCTATGTACTCTGTTCACCCAGGAGGAACCAAGATGTACTGAGACTTGAGGCAGTATTATTGGTGGCATGGAATGAAAAGGGAGATCGCACGATTTGTGGCTAAATGTTTAGTATGTCAGCAAGTAAAAGCCGAGCATCAGAGGACTGCAGGTATGTTACAGCCGCTTCTATACCAGAATGGAAGTGGGAACATATCACTATGAATTTTGTCACAGGATTTCCAAGAAGCCCCAGCGGAAAGGATGCAGTATGGGTTATCGTGGATCGACTCACTAAATTGGCACACTTCTTGCCATTTAGAGTTGGACAGTCCACAGAGGTACTAGACGACATGTATATACGAAAAATCGTAAGATTATATGGAGTGCCGGTTAGTATTGTATCGGATCGAGATTCGAGATTTACATCTCATTTCTGGCGAAGCATGCAAGAGAGTCTGGGCACCAGACTCAAATTCAGCACAGCTTACCATCCACAGACAGATGGTCAATCGGAGCGCACGATTCAGATCTTGGAAGATATGTTACGATCGTGTATGCTAGACTTTGGAGGATCTTGGGAAGATCATTTATACTTGGTGGAGTTCTCCTACAACAAAAGTTATCAGGCCAGCATCCAAATGGCACCATTCGAGGCATTGTACGGTAGAAAATGCAAATCGCCAATATGTTGGAGTGACGTTGGTGAGCGTCAAATACTGGGTCCAGAATTGGTAATGCAGACAGTGGAGAAGGTAAAACAGATTCAGAATCATCTTCGAGTAGCTCAGGACAAACAGAAGCATTGGGCTGACACGCACAGACGTCCCCTAGAGTTCAAAGAAGGAGAGTACGTATTCTTGCAGATTTCGCCTACTCGAGGTACTATTTGATTTGGGAGCAGAGGCAAGTTGAGATATCGGGCCATTTGATATTCTAGAGCGCATTGGTGAGGTGGCTTATCGTCTTGCATTACCTCCATCCTTAGAGGGAGTGCATGACGTATTCCATGTCTCACAGCTGAGAAGGTACGTGACTGACCCAAGTCATGTAGTCGACCATTCTGAGATCGCAGTGGGCCCTAGCTTAAGATATGAAGAACAACCAGTTGGCATCCTCGACAGCAGTGAGAAGACATTGCGAGGACAGACAATTAGACTGGTACGTGTAGCTTGGAAGCACCATTCTCCTGGCGAATCGACTTGGGAACGAGAGGATAGTATGCGCCAGCGTTATCCTCATTTATTCGCGGATGCAGTCATAACCTAAGCATTCTTGTAATTTCCTTATTTTTTTTCTTTTGTAGCTTATTCTTCGATTGCGAGGACGCAATCCTCTTAAGGGGGTAGATTGTAAACACCATAATTTTTCAGAATATTTTAATATAAATTTTCCTAAAATTTTTGGTAAATTTTTTGGAATTAAAACTAAGGAATTTGTGATTAAATGATTTTTAATAGATATTAATTAATATTAAATATTATAGAAATAATATTTTATGGTGTAAAATAGAAAATCGAACATAGGGTAATTTTCTGCTAATTTATTGGACTCCGGAATCATTTTTAAAGCCCTGAAAACTATTGTAGAATTAAACCAAAATAAACCCTGCCTGAACCCGGTTCACTTGAACCAAATTAAACCAAACCAAACCAGCTGACTGAACCGAACCGAACCGAACCCACCCAGCGTAGCGGGTCGGGTCGGGTCGGAACCATGAAAACCCGACCCAAACCCGAACCCAACCAAACGCTAAACCCTACCGGATTCCCTGTAGCAGCCCTTAAAACCCCCTCGAAGTCTGTGCCCAGCTGCCGCCTTTCTCCATATCCGTCTTTGCCACTCGCAGCACCGAGAACGATCACCACCACCCCGACTGCTCACCATCACCAACCATACCTGGCCGGAGCAGTCGACGGGTTCACCACCACCCATCAACCCTGCCCGTCTCCTCGATCTCACCGTCGTCAGCCTCCGCTCGACTCGCCGGAGTCATCCCCGACTCCCTGAACACCACGCTGCACCGCCTGAGCGCCCAACCGTCTGAGCGCCCAACCGCCATCGTACCCAAGCCACCCTCCTCGAGCCAAAGCAGCCGCCCGACCTCGCCGCTGCCACTCGACCTCGCCGCTGCCGTCCACGAGCGCCTCCCCGCTCGCCGCGTCAACCCTCCACGAAGCCCTAGGCCAGTCGTCCACTGCCCTAGCCCAGACACGGCAGATACGAACCCGGACACGACCAGGACACGAAACAGACACTCGGATACGTGAAATTCAGATTCACGGAGCCCTGTTCAGGTAGCGTTTTCTTTCTCCTCGTAATTCCATTTCCCGTTCTGTCAGTTGGGTCGTATAGACTGTATAACCCCCTTGATGCTCGTGCAACCCGCTCGGTGCGTCGCATCCTGTGGTGATCGCAAACCACGATCCAAAAACAGGAAAATCAACGCCCTGTTTCACCCCGGAACTGAGTGCGCCCCGCCAAACGGGACGACTTGGTCGCACGTGATCTTTACCGAAACGTGCACACCGTCGATACGGACGTGCGGGATTTTGCAGAAGTTGATTTGGATGTGCGTGCACACCGAAATCAACGCGTATCCGCCGACAACGCCCCGTATCTGCCTATTTTGGAACGCGTTGTAACTTTGTGTACACACGTCGGATCGAGACGAAACTTGCGCCATCGAACTCGTAGCGATACGCTGGTCCTGTGACCCAATTTTGGTTCGATTCTGAGAACGTTGACAAAATCGCGTACGTGGGCCCCATAGGCTCTACTTGACGAGCGATTTTGTGATCGGCTCATCGGAATCCAATTCTGGAAGTTCCGTTGGGTTCGTATCATCGTTCCTGACTTGTTAACACTAAGTTGGACGAATTTGGAGACCTTTGACAATGGCACATTTTTGGGTGCAAAGTGGCCCACATGTGGACCCCGCTTTGACCAGAAACGGTCATTTTTGCCCCTGTGTCCAAATTGGACGTAAGGACAGGCGTTTATAGCTATTTGATATTTTCTGAGACTGTTGGTGATGTTTATTATAGCTTTTGGAGGAGTACCTACAAGATCCACTGATACAGGGACAGTTGTTGGTATTCAACCCCCAGGCAAGTGTACCTTGCCAACTTTGCAGTATTGTTACATACTTTCCTTGCTTCATTTATATCACTGTGCATGCTTGACCTAGGAACGTGTGACTTACTTAGCGTCCGATTATCAGTCGGGTGCCAAAACTGTACGCAGAGTTGTGTATTGTCATTTAGGGATGGACATTCGTGACCCTTCACATTCTCGTACTTGTCTTATCAAGTACACTATAACTGTCACGACCCGCACCCAGTATAGGGGCACGAGAGCGTGGGTACGTCCAGCCTACGTCGCAGCATCGGCGGTAGAACGCTGTCTAGGTCACAGTAATACTAAATAACTAAACACCTGTCAATGATATACATCTCCATGATCTCACAATATAACTCAATCACAACAACTATAAGGCACGATAAAAGATAAAAAAAATGACATAGTTAAACACCATGTCTCAACCATAAGGATAACTCATAGTCTAGCTGTCCAACACAAGTCTCCAATTAAACTTAGCATAAGTCTAACATAAACTGAAATAACCTCCATAAGACTCAGGCATAAATAATTATTATCTAAATAGCTGTAGGCAAAGTCTCATCTAGAAGCATAGTCTCTTCTGGGATCTCTGGTGCATAGTCTGCTTCTATACCTGGTCCGTAATGCGTGGTACAGAAATCCTCAAGATTCTCTGGAAAAAATATCAAGTCAGGATTGAACGAAAATACACCTCTAACAGCAGTTCCACATATATTGACAAAAACTATAAAACAGTGCAAAGAAATACAAGACAGATATGAACTAACTGGCAATAAGAAATACTGGAATAAAGTACTGGAACATCATCATCAATAGCATCTGACAAGGAATAGAACTACAAGTGTACGCAAGTACAAAGAACTGGTATGTAAGTGCATATAAGAATAGGAACTAGAACATGTGGAAATACAGGATCAATCTATCAAGATACATGTCAAGAATCATCTAACTAAGTGTGTGAAACATCAGTATATCATGTGATCGGCTTGGGCTATATGACTAATTACATGGATTAGCGATCATCCCCAACAGGTCAGGCTAACCAGAATGTAACAGCGATGAGGCATGTAAGGGTAAGGCTGCACCGACGTGAAATGTGGGTGAGCTAATGCTGCATGTAAGGGGTATGATCACATAACTACTAATATTTCCCCGTTTCCCCAGCTAGCACGACGGATTCCAATCACGACTCCTCGTGACAGGTCTCAATGATGCCAACTCGTGTAAAAGACAGTGTCAGAGTCATGTACACTATAAAACAAGAATTATAGAGATAATCAACATAATGGAAACTGTCAGAGAATGTACTCGCCTGTGGTCCTTAGCTGGCAATACCAATATCCGGGTTCCAAGGTGTCGTTTGGATGATCCCACAGTCCTATAGACATGCCATATAATACAATACTACATCAGACTTTATTCTAGCACACAATCAACATAATGATCACAACAGGCTACACTAGGGGTGGTCACGTCTGTCGTTGTTGTGTACAACAGACAGTCAATGGTATGGTCTTGCCAGTACGTCAGTGTACATTTGGCAGTCTGTTATCATGCTACAGGGTCACAGTCGATGTAACTGCAGGGTATCCTTGATTACATTCAAGTCATCTATAATATGATCTAACATACATAATTGTCTATTAGTTACCATTATATTAGATATTGTATATACATATACTTTAATAAAATTTATATCTTGCACCATATTAACCAGGTACTATGGAGATATACACAATACATCTAACATCACATTTTAAATCTCATTTTAATGCATGTACTCTACGTATATACTAATTAGGTTCGCATACGTTATGGTTTATACATATATATCAAGGTACACAGAGTAACTATATACGTATACCAAATACTCATACGTACTTACGTACGCATCAAGTTTATATATGTCTATATACCGGTATTCAACGTAGCAAGTGCGAAGGTCTCCAAGGGAATTATGTGCATGCGTACACGTATAAGCAAGAAGAAACTCGAACCTGCGTGCGGAATAGAGACGTGCGTGTCGCGGCGTCGTCGAGTCGAAGGGCTGCTCCGGTCAGGTACAGCGAGGTCAGCAGCGTGCGGCGTTGTCGGCGGGATCCGACGGCTTGGTCGGCAGCGGGTGCAGTGCTCGGGCAACAGGTACAGCGGGTCCGGCAACGGGTACAACGCTCGGCAACGGGTACAGCGGGTCCGGCGCTCAGCGGTGCAGCGGGTCCGGCGCTCAACGGTGCAGCGGGTCCAGCGCTCGGGCAGTGCAGCGCTCGGTGTGGCGTCGTCTGGCACTCAGGGACAGCGGGTACGGCTGTCCTCCTGTCGACGGGAAGATGAGACGTGGAAGGGGATGAAGTTCGGCTAGGTTCGGCGGGAAAACAAGGGGGAAGGGACTGTCGGCTGTAGCTAGGTTAGATGGGAAGAAATAAAAGGGAAAGGGATACTATATATATATATATATATATGTGTAGACTTGGGTTGACCTAATTATATTGACTTGGTCCACACTAGGTAAAGGCCTTGGCTTGTTTTGGAGATATTCCAATGGGCTAGGTTTCGAATGGGTTTAATGAAATTGTGAGAATTTCATTGGTCTAAGGTTTGGAGGCCATGGTTTAATAGAGATTTATGTTGCACTTTCTCAGTCCCAAAATTATGGAAAAATATACACGAAGGGGTAAAATGGGTTTATCATACGTGTCATGTCAAACAGGTATATACTTAATGCTCTTTCACATAACCGTGCCAAGGATCGTAATTTGCGTGAAATAGGTTATTGTTGGCTTATTTGAAATTAAATGCAAGGCGGTTCTACAATTAATTAGAAGTACAAAGGGCTGGATATTTACGTGGGACAAAGTCATCAATTAACGATCACCGTAATTTAAAGAAAATTGATTATCAGGTAATTATTTACTCATTAATTACAAAAAGACGAAAATACCCCTGAACCAAAAAGTGGGGGTGACAAGTCTACCCTCCTTAAAAGAATTTCGTCCTCGAAATTTTAAATTAATTATCATAAGAACAAGCAATCTATTAATGAATTATACCCCAAGTCTCGAAGAGATATGGATATCGCTCGCGCATTTCGTCCTCTCTCTCCCAAGTTGATTCTCCTGGAGAGTGATTTCTCCATGCAACACGAACCAAGGGAATAGTCTGGTTACGCAATATCTTCTCTTTACGATCCAAGATCTCCACCGGTTGTTCAGGATAGCTGAGTGTCGGTCCAATTTCGATCTCCGAGTGATCTAATACGTGACTAGGATCTGCCACGTACCGTCTCAGCTGCGACACATGGAACACGTTATGCACTCCATCTAGAGTAGGCGGCAAGTCGAGTCTGTAGGCCACTGCACCGACCCTTGCAAGAATACTGAAGGGCCCGATGTATCGTGGACTAAGCTTTCCTCCTCTGCCGAAACGAATCGTGCCCCGTGTCGGAGAAATCCGTAAGAACACCAAATCGCCAACCTAGAACAACGATCTTAACACGCAATATAAACCAAAAAATCTAAACAAACAAAACAATCAAACAATACCTGAAACTCTAGAGGTCTACGGTGGCTATCGGCCCAATGTCGCTGTCTGTCCTGCGCCACCCGCAGTCTGTCTCTGATAAGTTTCACCTTTTCTGCTGCATCCACGACCATTTCTGGTCCTAACAAGGCTCTTTCTCCAACATCATCCCAAGATAAAGGTGTGCGACACCTCCGTCCATATAAAGCCTCGAATGGTGACATCTCAATGCTGGCCTGGTAGCTGTTGTTGTAGGCAAACTCTACCAAGTGTAGATGATCTTCCCAAGAACCTCTGTAAAACCCCCTTCCTAGAAAATCGTATATACCTTTTTATTTATTTATTATTAATTAAATTGTAGTAATTAGGTCTAAATAGGAGAAATAGATTTTTAATAATTTTTATGTTAGGTGTTCGGGCACTTAGATGAGTTATGGGACCATCAGGAATTTTTCGGATTTTATTCCATGTAGGAGACCCCTTGAGCAGTTGCTAGCCTAACGATGTACAATACCCCATTATATAAATTTTCTTATGTGAAAATATATATATATATATATAAACAAATATATATGTATATATTTTAATTAAAGAAAGAAAGAAAGAAAAAAAAAAAAGTTAATAATAATAATAATAATAATAATATAACAACCTATAGTAATATACTATTAGTATTAATACTAATAACATTCTATAGCAGCAACTTAGACTTGCTTCAGCCGACTTTGCTTTTTTCCTTAGCAAACCTATTCCGCAGCAACTTAGTTTTGCATTCCCCTCTTGACCCACTCAGCCAGGGACCGCCCATTCTTTTTCATTAATCGCGGAAATCCGATCTCTCCCCTCTCTCTCCTAGTATATATAATATATATATATATATATATATATATATATATATATATATATATATATATATATATATATATATATATATTAGCTCCCCAAAACCCTAACCTAAAACTCCAGACTTCCTCTTCCCATCTAGAGCCGTCACCGCAGCCAAAGAAGCCTCCCCAAGCCATCCAACCATCCCGTCGACGCCGACATCGCGAACTGCAGTCTCCCACTCGAGGCACCTTCGCTCCGACGTAATTTCCCGTTGACTCGCTCGACCAAACGCAGATCTGTTTTCATAGGTATGATCTTCCCTTAACCCTCTCAAATATTTGTTTTATAGTCAACCTCGAAAAACGTGTGCCCCTAGGTGAAAAACAGCGCCCAAGTCAGCGCGAGCAGACAGAATTCTGCAATCGCAGAAACTTGCGATGACCACCCATATTGCCGAGTTCGTATCTCCCACCACAGAGATCCGAATTCGGTGATTCTTTTTGATACCTGTAGATTACATGACCTAGTTTATTTTCTGTATTATAACTTTGTGCTATTAGTTGCTGTGGACCAAATTGTAGTTGTCACAAAACTGCGCGCACCCACTTTTTCCGGTTTTCTAAAAGTGGGAGATCGGAGCGCGCCCCGCCAAACGGGACCGCCCCGCCGTGTACCAAGTGTACCGAATGGTGCACGCAGCATAACGGGACACGTGAAAATTCGTGGGGACTGATTTGGACGCGTGTGCGCGCCGGAATCAGGCCGTATCCGCGAACACATTCCGTGTCGCCACTTTTGTGGAACTCGCGAGTATTTTGTGCACGCTTGTCAGATTGAGACGAAACTTGCGCCACTGGACTCGTGGTAACACGCTGGTCCTGTGACCCAATTTTCACGCATTTCTGAGACGGTTGACCAGATCGCCAATTGGCGGGCCCCACAGTTGACTTTTTGGACCAAATTATGTTCGGCTCATCGGAATCCAAATTTGGACATACCGTTGGGATCGTATTGACATTTAGAGTTGTTTGACCCATAGTTTGTCCCATTTAGAGACTGTTACCCTCGGCACGCTTTTCGGTGCAAAGTGGCCCACATGTGGAACCCGCTTTGGCCCGAAAATGACCTTTTTGCCCCTGTGTCCAAATTGGACGTAAGGACAGGCATTTCCAGCTATTTGACATCTTCTGAGACTGTTGGTGATATTTATTACAGCTTTTGGAGTAGTACCTACCGGATCCACAGATACCAGGACGACAGTTGATATTCAAACATCAGGCAAGTGTACCTTGCCAAACTCTACAGTATTGTTATATATTTTCCTTGCTTTATTATAGTGATGTGCATGCTCAACCTAGGACCGTTTGACGTACTTAGCGTCCGATTATCAGTCGGGTGCCGACACTGTGCGCAGTGTTGGGTACGGTCATCTAGAGATGGACATTCGTGACACTTTATTCTCGTACTTGTCTTATCAAGTACCATATGACCCAGGACACTTGACACTATTCATGAGACAGGATTTTCCCGAGATATTCGTGGTAATTCTGTATAGGATTCAGGACATGGACATTATACTCTTAGATACTTATGACTTGTTGCATTAGCTATGATCGCGCTTGACATGGGCATGAGACGTTATGATCATGATATGCGTGGTTACATTGGGTGGGGAGAGACACACAGGCTACAGGCTGTTTTCATATATCTATCTACTACTATTGTGAGGCCTCAGACTCTCGTAGCAGAGCTAGGCACATTACGTGTTTATTACCGCTACCGGCTCCCCGACACAGAGCTTGTAGTGGCTTCAGCCTGAGTTTTAGTGTTACTCTCACTTGCATTTCACTTAGATGGTTACATATTTACCCATTGATCATTAGTTATTTATTTGCTGCACTGCTTATCTGTATTTATTTGGCATGAGTTTTCTTGTACCTTGCTATGTCCCCTGAGGACCTGGATCCGGATGTTTGTCCCCAGATTTTACAGACGAGGCTTTTCCCGAGGTTTACGGGACCGGAGCAGGAGCTGATCCAGGAGCTGTACCACCATCTGAGGACGAGGTCTTAGCTGAAGACTTCTCTTGAGCATCCATGTTCATGCTCAGCTTCCATTATTTATTTCAGTCTTTTACTTTCTGGTCTGTTGAACCATTGTACTAGATATTTATCGGGTTGTTCCCCGAAGTACTTTGTGAGACTTGCTGATGATTTACATTCCTTATTTATTCTGTGGATCATATTTTATATCTTGTGTGGATGAGATTAGTTGTGCCATGATTGTCGTAGACTTGTTTTACAGCTTAAGTATGCCCTGATGGATCCATTATATTGAGTTGGTCCATCGGTGCGTACTGCTGGCCATTGCCACGTGTCTAGTCCCACGGTATTTTGGGACTGGGGCGTGACAACCTCCAAGATCCAATACGCAAGTGCGTAACATATCTTCTAGAGTCTGAATAGTCCTTTCAGACTACCCGTCTGTCTGAGGGTGATATGCGGTACTGAACTTGAGCTGAGTGCCCAAGCTAGACTGCAGGCTTCTCCAGAAATGGGAAGTGAAACGACTATCCCGATCTGAGACTATACTCACAGGAACTCCATGTAATCTGACAATCTGCTGTACGTACATCTCTGCTAGCTTTTCCGTCGAAGTACCCACTTTGAAAGGTAAGAAGTGGGCTGATTTGGTCAACCTATCCACGATGACCCAAATTGCGTCCTTCCCTCCTGGAGAACGAGGAAGTCCTGAAACGAAGTCCATAGTCACGTGCTCCCACTTCCATTCTGGAATGGGTAAAGGTTGAACCAATCCTCCTGGCCTCTGTCGATCTGCTTTTACCTGTTGGCATACTAAACATCGGGATAAGAAGCGTGCTACTTCGCGCTTCATACCATACCACCATACATGCTTCCTCAAATCTCGATACATCTTGTTGGCTCCGGGATGCATCGAGTACTGAGAGCGGTGTGCCTCCTGTAAAACTTCTTCGCGCAGCTCTCCACTTGGCACACACATCCTCGTGCCATGTAGTAAGGATCCATCATCCGCAATAGTGAAATCGTCTATCAATCCTGCCTGAACTTGTGCTCTAATATTCCTTAGAGTCTCATCATCATACTGCGCAGCTCTAATTCTGTCTATCAGATCTGATTGAATCTGTAGTCCCCACATCTGAATCTCAGCTCCTGGAACTAATACCTCAATTTCCAAGCTTTCAAGATCGGCTAATAAGTGTCTATCCGAAGTCAAGCACATAGCCATTGGGTACCTGCTCAAGGCATCCGCGACTACGTTGGCTTTCCCTGGATGATACTGTAATGAGATATCAAAGTCTTTCATCAATTCTAACCACCTTCTCTGTCTCATATTCAGCTCTTTCTGTGTGAACACGTACTTTAAGCTCTTGTGGTCTGTGAAGATCTCCACACGCTCTCCAGACAGATAGTGCTTCCACAGCTTTAGGGCAAAGATAACTGCCGCTAACTCCAGATCGTGAGTGGGGTAGTTCTTTTCATGAGGGCGTAATTGTCTTGAAGCATAGGCAATTACTTTCCCGTGTTGTTGAAGAACGCATCCCAATCCTTTTCCTGAAGCATCACTGTAGATAGTGAATCCACCTGTCCCTGATCGCAACGTCAAAACTGGCGCTGTTGTCAGTCTCCTCTTCAGCTCATCGAATGCGGCTTGACATTCTTCGGTTCAGACAAATTCCACATCCTTCTTGGTCAGCTTAGTCATTGGCTCTGCAATCTTGGAGAAGTCTTGTACAAATCTTCTGTAGTACCCTGCTAGTCCGAGAAAGCTCCTGATTTCAGCTACCGTACTGGGGGTAGCCCATGACTTCACTGCCTCTATCTTCTTTGGGTTAACTGAAATTCCGTCACCCGTCACCATGTGTCCAAGAAATTCAACCTCTTCAAGAAAGAACTCACACTTTGAAAGCTTCCCGTATAATTTCTCTCTCCTGAGAGTTTCTAAGACTATTCTCAGGTGCTCTTCATGCTCTTCTGGGGTTTTTGAATATACTAGAATGTCGTCAATAAATACCACTACGAACTTGTCAAGGTACTGGTGGAACACCTTGTTCATCAAGTTCATAAATACTGCTGGTGCATTGGTTAAACCAAACGACATTACTGTAAATTCAAACTGGCCATATCTGGTTCGAAAGGCGGTCTTCGGTATGTCTTCTTTCTTCACTTTCACCTGGTCATAGCCTGACCTCAAGTCTATTTTTGAAAATACCTTCGCTCCGTTCAATTGATCGAAAAGATCATCTATCCTCGGCAGCGGGTATTTATTTTTAATAGTGAGGTTATTCAAAGCTCTATAATCGATACACATACGTACCGTGCCATCCTTCTTTGGTACAAATAATACCGGTGCTCCCCATGGCGATGAACTGGATCTAATAAAACCTTTGTCTTGCAGCTCCTCAACTTGTTTCTTTAGCTCTACCAATTCGTTGTTGTTAACTCTATAGACATGTTACGAAACAGGCTCCGTTCCTGGTATCAAGTCTATAGAAAACTCAACGTCTCTGTCCGGCGGCAAACCTGGCAACTCCTCTGGAAATACATCCAGGTACTCCGCTATAAGTGGATGCGGTAACTCTTCTTCTTCCGCCCTGGCTCCGCAAAAAGTGCCTCTGCTCCACTCCTCTGCTCCTCTGGCAATCTCGAACTCTGGCTCTCCTGGTGGTCGAAATACTACTCTTCCTTCATGACAATCTATAGAAGCATGGTGTTTACTTAACCACTCCATTCCGAGTACAATATCGTATTCCGGAAGTGGCATGACGAGTAAACTCACACTCAACTCTCGGCCTTCCAATGACACTCTCCGATCCTTGCAACAATCACGGACTAGGATAATGCCTCCTCCTGTCGTGATCTTGCAAGTCCTATCTAATGGTTCCGTTTCTAAATGATGCTCAAGGGCATAAGATACAGATACGAAACTATGGAAAGCGCCAGAATCAAATAATGCAAGTGCTGGAATAGAATCGAGTAAAACTGAACCTGAAATCATGTCTCCAGCTGGCTCGGCCTCCTCAGTGGTCATGGCGTAAGCTCGTCCTTGTGTTGCTCCTCTCTGTTGCTGCTGCTGCTGCGCAAACCTCTCCTGCTGTGATGGAAGTGGAGGTCCTCTCTGCTGGCCTCCTGGTACGATAGGTGCTCTGGCTGGTCCTCTCTGAGCAGCTCCTCATCCTTGGCGATTCTGAATAGTCGGGCAGTCCCTCAGCTGATGTGCTACTGATCCACATGATAAGCAAGTGCCCAACCTTTTTCTGCAGATGTCTCTTGTATGTCCCATCTTTCCGCAATACGAACATGGGGTAGCGAGTTGATTATGCCTCTGTGGTTGCTGTTCTTGAGCATGTCCTCGAACTGGTGCCTGTTCCTGGTGTTGCTGCGGGTGTTGTTACTGGTGTTGCTGCTGGTACGGCCTATGTTGTTGTTGAAAGTGTGGGCGCTTGGCTGGTCCTGTGTTACCTCCTGTTGCTCCAGATATATCGCGTCCTCTCTTGGGCCTGAGGTCCAAGTCGTCTTCGGCAATCTGGGCATCCATCAGAATACCCTCAAATGTAGCAGTGCGTCGTCCCGAAGTACAAGACTTGATCTCCCGGTTTAGTCCCTTCCTGAATTTCCGAGCTCTGTCTCCTGGGTCTCGAATCATCGATGGCGCAAATCGACTTAATCGGCAAAACTCTACAGCATATTCGTCGACTGACATGCCTCCTTGGACTAAGTCATGGAACTGACTTTCTAATGCTCCCAAGGCTACGTCAGGAAAGAATTTCTCTTTGAAGATTTCTTTAAAGTTCTCCCAAGTAATTCCTTCAGCGGCGAGTCTCGGCTCTGTACGATACCACGTCAGTGCGATATCAAACATCTGGCTGCCAGCGGCCTCTATCTGAAGAATCTCTAGAATCTGTGATAAGCGCAAATTCCTTTCTATGTCTTCTAACCATTCGTAAGCATATAGTATTCCTTCTGTGCCTTTGAACTCTCGAGGCATCATCCTCTTAAACTCCACTATGGTACCGGGCCTCTGTTGTTGCTGATATTGATGTTGCGGTTGTCGTACTACTCTCTCCACAGCCTGGAGAGTCATCTGATTAGCATTCTCCATGCTCTCTCTCATCAGTTCGGTCTGCGCCTGGTGTGCTTCTGCTTGCATTCTCTGAGCCTCAGCATGAACACGCTGAGCTTCTGCTATTACTCTCTGGGCCTCTAGCATGCCCTGCATCAGTGCGAACATCTGTGCCCCGTCAGTGGGCACTCCTCCAAAAATCGGTGTCGATGGTGGTGGAAGGTTGTCTGTCATAGCTGGGGCAATCCTCTGTATAGGTGGAGGAGGAATCCCGTTAGTTGCAGACACTCCCACACGAACAGGAGATGTAGGAGAATCTCCAGGTATCTGTTCGTCAGGTTGAGAGGTGGCAGTCCTCTCTGAATTGGCTGCTCCCATTCTCATGGATCTAGTATTCGGCGACATCCTGAATACAGATCAAAGAATCAATTAAGGTGATAGACGTGACATTATCAAGGAAGATACTAAAGTGCTAAGGGAAGCAATCCATTAGAATAGCAATAAGAAGTTCAAAATTTCCTAGTGTGATTGAGCATACTCTCATCCTAGATCCTTATTTCCTATATCTTAGCACAGGCTCGTAGCAGTACAACTAAGTTGTCGCACTACCACGATATCGCATAACTTGCGAAACATGACCTGCGTGGACCACCACTAAAAACGTGTCACGACCCGCACCCAGTATAGGGGCACGAGAGCGTGGGTACGTCCAGCCTACGCCGCAGCATCGGCGGTAGAACACTGTCTAGGTCACAGTAATACTAAATAACTAAACACCTGTCAATGATATACATCTCCATGATCTCACAATATAACTCAATCACAACAACTATAAGGCACGATAAAAGATAAAAGAAATGACATAGTTAAACACCATTCTCAACCATAAGGATAACTCACAGTCTAGCTGTCCAACACAAGTCTCCAATTAAACTTAGCATAAGTCTAACATAAACTGAAATAACCTCCATAAGACTCAGGCATAAATAATTATTATCTAAATAGCTGTAGGCAAAGTCTCATCTAGAAGCATAGTCTCTTCTGGGATCTCTGGTGCATAGTCTGCTTCTATACCTGGTCCGTAATGCGTGGTACAGAAATCCTCAAGATTCTCTGGAAAAAATATCCAGTCAGGATTGAACGAAAATACACCTCTAACAGCAGTTCCACATATATTGACAAAAACTATAAAACAGTGTAAAGAAATACAAGACAGATATAAACTAACTGGCAATAAGAAATACTGGAATAAAGTACTGGAACATCATCATCAATAGCATCTGACAAGGAATAGAACTACAAGTGTACGCAAGTACAAAGAACTGGTATGTAAGTGCATATAAGAATAACAACTAGAACATGTGGAAATACAGGATCAATCTATCAAGATACATGTCAAGAATCATCTAACTAAGTGTGTGAAACATCAGTATATCATGTGATCGGCTTGGGCTATATGACTCATTACATGGATTAGCGATCATCCCCAACAGGTCAGGCTAACCAGAATGTAACAGCGATGAGGCATGTAAGGGTAAGGCTGCACCGACGTGAAATATGGGTGAGCTAATGCTGCATGTAAGGGGTATGATCACATAACTACTAATATTTCCCCGTTTCCCCAGCTAGCATGACGGATTCCAATCACGACTCCTCGTGACAGGTCTCAATGATGCCAACTCGTGTAAAAGACAGTGTCAGAGTCATGTACGCAATACAACAAGAATTATAGAGATAATCAACATAATGGAAACTGTCAGAGAATGTACTCGCCTGTGGTCCTTAGCTGGCAATACCAATATCCGGGTTCCAAGGTGTCGTCTGGATGATCCCACAGTCATATAGACATGCCATATAATACAATACTACATCAGACTTTATTCTAGCACACAATCAACATAATGATCACAACAGGCTACACTAGGGGTGGTCACGTCTGTCGTTGTTGTGTACAACAGACAGTCAATGGTATGGTCTTGCCAGTACGTCAGTGTACATTTGGCAGTCTGTTATCATGCTACAGGGTCACAGTCGATGTAACTGCAGGGTATCCTTGATTACATTCAAGTCATCTATAATATGATCTAACATACATAATTGTCTATTAGTTACCATTATATTAGATATTGTATATACATATACTTTAATAAAATTTATATCTTGCACCATATTAACCAGGTACTATGGAGATATACACAATACATCTAACATCACATTTTAAATCTCATTTTAATGCATGTACTCTACGTATATACTAATTAGGTTCGCATACGTTATGGTTTATACATATATATCAAGGTACACAGAGTAACTATATACGTATACCAAATACTCATACGTACTTACGTACGCATCAAGTTTATATATGTCTATATACCGGTATTCAACGTAGCAAGTGCGAAGGTCTCCAAGGGAATTATGTGCATGCGTACACGTATAAGCAAGAAGAAACTCGAACCTGCGTGCGGAATAGAGACGTGCGTGTCGCGGCATCGTCGAGTCGAAGGGCTGCTCCGGTCGGGTACAGCGAGGTCAGCGGGATCCGATGGCTCGGTCGGCAGCGGGTGCAGTGCTCGGGCAACAGGTACAGCGGGTCCGGCAACGGGTACAGCACTCGGCAACGGGTACAGCGGGTCCGGCGCTCAGCGGTGCAGCGGGTCCGGCGCTCAGCGGTGCAGCGGGTCCGGCGCTCGGGCAGTGCAGCGCTCGGTGTGGCGTCGTCTGGCACTCAGGGACAGCGGGTACGGCTGTCCTCCTGTCGACGGGAAGATGAGACGTGGAAGGGGATGAAGTTCGGCTAGGTTCGGCGGGAAAACAAGGGGGAAGGGACTGTCGGCTGTAGCTAGGTTAGATGGGAAGAAATAAAAGGGAAAGGGATACTATATATATATATATGTGTAGACTTGGGTTGACCTAATTATATTGACTTGGTCCACACTAGGTAAAGGCCTTGGCTTGTTTTGGAGATATTCCAATGGGCTAGGTTTCGAATGGGTTTAATGAAATTGTGAGAATTTTATTGGTCTAAGGTTTGGAGGCCATGGTTTAATAGAGATTTATGTTGCACTTTCTCAGTCCCAAAATTATGGAAAAATATACACGAAGGGGTAAAATGGGTTTATCATACGTGTCGTGTCAAACAGGTGTATACTTAATGCTGTTTCACATAACCGTGCCAAGGATCATAATTTGCGTGAAATAGGTTATTGTTGGCTTATTTGAAATTAAATGCAAGGCGGTTCTACAATTAATTAGAAGTACAAAGGGCTGGATATTTACGTGGGACAAAGTCATCAATTAACGATCACCGTAATTTAAAGAAAATTGATTATCAGGTAATTATTTACTCATTAATTACAAAAAGACGAAAATACCCCTGAACCAAAAAGTGGGGGTGACAATAACCCAGGATACTTGACACTATTCATGAGACAGGATCTTTCTGAGATATTCATGGTGATTCTGTATAGGATACAGGTTTATGACATAGACATTATATTCATAGATACTATATGACTTGCTGCATTAGATATGATTGTGCGTGACATGGACATGATGCATCATGGACATGAGACGTGTGGTTACATTGGGTGGGGAGAGACACACAGGCTACAGGCTGTTATATATATAAATACTACTATTGTGAGGTCGTAGACTCTCGAGCAGATCTAGACACATTACGTGTTATTACCGCTACCGGCTCCCCGACACAGAGCTTGTAGTGGCCCAGCCTGAGTACTAGTGATGCTCTCACTTACATTTCACATAGATGGTTACATACTTACCCTATTTCTTTCATTATTTGTTGTACTGCATTTATTTTGGCTTGTATTATCTTGTACCTTGCTATTTCCCCTGAGGACCTGGATCCGGATTATGTCCCCTGAGGACCTGCAGACGAGATCTATCCCGAGGTATACGGGACCGCAGCAGGAGCAGATACAGGAGCTGTACCGACACCCGAGGACGAGGTGTGAGCTGAAGACTTTTCCTGAGCATCTATGTTTCATGCTCAGTATTTACTTTATTTTAGTCATTTATATTTTGGTCTGTTGAACCATTGTATCAGATTTTTTTATCGAATTGTTCTCCGAAGCACTTTGTCGAGACTGGTTGATGATTTACATTTCTTATTTCTGTGGATCATATTTTATCTTGTATGGATGAGATTAGTTGTGACTTGTTGTCGTAGACCTTATTTTACAGCTTAAGTATGCCCTGATGGATCCATTAAATTGGGTTTGTCCATCAGTGTGTGCTGCTGGCCATTGCCACGTGTCTAGTTCCTCGGTATTTTGGGACTGGGGCGTAATATTTTCTGAAGATGATTGAAAATAAAATATATTGCATGTAGAATGTAACTATATTTTGACTGTAGAATGTAGATCAAGGTTGGAAAATTGACGAAGTAGATGTACCCATTAACGAATATATGTATTATATTTTAACTGTAGAATGCTTTGAGATATATATCACATTTCGACTGTAAAAATGTACTATATATTTGTGTTTCTCTATATTCATCATATGTTGTTATCAGATATGATAGGACGACGCGGAGGATTCGGCAGGTCCCGAGGTAGACAGAGTGCTCCTCCGGTACTGCCTACTGTTGGTTCCGGATAATCGTCGCCCAGTACTCCAGTATGTCGATAACTCACATCTCCGACTGTTGGGACGAGTAGTTCCTGGCGTGATAGTAAACCCTCATCCAGCGTTCCTCCTGCAGACGGAACCATGAGGACAGATGAGCATGTCGAGGAGGTCGTGCCCACGTTGTCCCAGCATCAGCAAGATCCTCCATGCGCACCTCCGAAGGAGACGAGGACAGAGATTTGGGCCGACGGTACAAAGTAAGTCAATTAGATGGTTTAGTATATATTTGTGTTTCTCTTTATTCATCGTATATTGACTTTTTCAGTATTCTAAATTATTATCTCTGTATAGATATCGTCCATCGTCGGTTCAGAGACGCCTGGGCCAATTTTTGAGGAACATCTACGGTGGCCCTTGGATCAACTACTCTGAGGCTCCGGAGGAGAGGAAGGCGTTCTGGTTTGCGCACTTCCAGGTAAAAGTATATTAAATAAATCCTCTAATTTATGCATATTATCCATGATGCTAACTTACTAAATTATTTATTGTAGCAAACGTATTTTTATCCTCCGCACCGGGCCGAGTTGATCGAGCGGCGCTTTCCTACCATTGCCGCATAGCTTATCCGAGATGCTCTGGATGACCAGAAGGCTCGTGATCGTGCTGGAAAACCGATCCAAGATTGGATCACGCCTGAGCAGTGGACTGCGATGAGGGCTAGATTCGACGATCCGAGCTACAAGGAAAGGTCTAAGAAGGCCAAGGCGGCTAGGCAGAATGCTGCCAAGTGGTGTGGTGGCTCAATTCCGATGACGGAATATTTCCGTCGTCTGGTATATTTTTTCTTTTAAAATATATTATTTTAATATAAGTACCATAAAATGGTACTTGGAAAAAATGTTTAAGTTTAGTAATAAATAATATATTTTTAACAGGTATAGAGGGGTGAGGATGCAAACATGGTGACCGTCTTCTTGGCCACCCATCGCAAGGAAGAAAATCTCATTGATGAGAGGGCCTCACAGACCTATGTAAGTATTACTTTATTTTGTGTTAATTTTAATATAAGTTAGGCAATTATCGAGTTTCCAAACCTTTCTAGGTCGAGTATCTTAGGCTGCGTGAGCGGGCGACTGCTAGTGCACCTACACCTGGAGAGGCTGGTACTTCGTCGCAGCCCGCTCCAGCTCCGTCGGCGGACGACCTGTGGGTGACCGCAGCTGGTGGTCTCCAGAGGGGTACGTACTACGATACGGGCTCCTATGGCGCCCTGGTTGCGACGCAGTCATCTAGGGCCTCCCCGACAGCTGCGTATTCCACACAGCCCTCGCAGTCGCAGCCCTCGCAGTCGTCGGCCAGAGTCCAGGAGGCCGTCCAGGAGGCCGTTGACCGTCAGATTATGTATCTCCGTGATGAGTTGCTGCGAAGTATGGAGGAGCAGCCCCGGTCCCAGCCGCAGGCGGACGATCCGTTGCTCATCGCACGATTGGATATGCTCGACCGCAGCATGACGGAGCTCCGGGATTTGACAAATGATATTAGAGCCTCCAATGATCGCAACATCATGGAGCTGCAGGCGTCACAAGTATCAATTGGCGAGAGGTTGACGATGATGCAGGATTCAATTGTTCATAGCAGTACGAGGCTGTTATCTACCATGGATTCTTACAACCAGCGACTCGCAGACTTGGAGCGGGCACGGCCTCCTGGTGCGCCTATATCGACACAGACTCCACCGACGTCACTGCCTTCTCCATCAACATCGGTGTCGATTCTACGGGACGAGTATGAGGAGTTCTTATCCTTCAAACGTGCCGGTGGTCAGCCTCCTGCAGATCCGCAGTAGTATTGTTAGTCACTGGATATTTATATTT
This sequence comes from Iris macrosiphon, assembly GCA_036927795.1. Classification (NCBI taxonomy): domain Eukaryota; kingdom Viridiplantae; phylum Streptophyta; class Magnoliopsida; order Asparagales; family Iridaceae; genus Iris; species Iris macrosiphon. The sequence goes on along the minus strand of JAYESA010000003.1, from coordinate 192,230,040 downwards.
TTTTTATTACTTAGGATGCGATTGTATGAATATAAATTTGCCATATTCTTTACGTTTACTATGAGATTTGCTGGATGCTTTCTTTTCTTCAAATTTTATTATATTATTCATATTTTGGTTTACAACTAATGACTGATACTTGGCCTGTATTTAACCAGTGCACTAGAATTTTTTCCCTTGGTGCTGCTACTGTGTTCTTTATTCAATTATTTCTACTACCATCATATACCTTATATTCCAGTACAATTATTTTCGTACAATGGCAGATTCGTGGATAGGGAACTATACTAGCTACCTATCTAATTTATTGTAGAAATTCCAGGATCAATAATTGTACCATACAAAATAGAAATACTTTTTCTTGGGTAAAGAAACATATGACTCGATCTATTTTTGTATCGATCATGATATATGTAATAACTAGATAATGAACCCAAGGGGGTTGGTAAACCCAGAAATGCAATATATTTTTTATTTTTTTGAAAATTAGCGACGTTTTTAGCGACGTTTAGCGACGTTTAGCGACGTTATCCTTAGTCGCTAAATACATCGCTAATTAGCGATGCTGTAAACAGTTGCTAAATACGTCGCTAATGACGTCGCTAAAAACGTCGCTGTACGTCGCAAATTGCTGACATGGCAGTATTGTCAGGTCATTAATGACGTCGGTGTAACATCGCTATATAAGTCGCTAATCAGCGACGTTTAGCGACTTTAATAAACGTCGCTATTTAGTGACGCTGAGTCGCAAAATTTCGCTAGATTTAGCGACGCATTAAAGTCGCTAAAAAACGTCGGCATAGCGACGTTTAGCGACATTTTTTGTTTTAGCGACTTGGTTTTTTCCGACTGCTTTAAATCGTCGCTAATAACGTCGCTAAACCAAATTAGCGACGATTTTTGGTTATTTAGCGACGTTTTTAGATGTCGCTAATTTGACTTTTTCTGGTAGTGATTGCTTGAACATGTTTTCCTATCGCTTGTGTTTTGAGATAACCACATCCTGCTTGAACTTGTTCAAAGAGGGCGGCTAGTCGGCACAAAAATAGATGGTATCAGAGCAACTATCAGAGTAGCGCAGCGAAAGCGCGGTGGGCCCATAACCCACAGGTCCCAGGATCGAGTTGCTCTGATACCATCTATCTCTGTGCGGACTAGCCGCCTCTTTGAACAAGTTCAAGCAGGATGTGGTTCTCTCAAAACACAAGCGATAGGAAAATATGTTCAACCAATCTCTTACTCTTTAGACAAGCATTTCAAGTACTCTTAGTTAATCAGGCAAGTTCGTTTCAATAACAAGCTATGTGAATTATCTTATTAGCATGCAAGGTACATTCTATCATTCTTTTTTATAAAATTATCTTCTTAAGCAAACAAGCATTCAAAAACTCAGATTCATTATTAACGCGTACAAGAATCAGAGAATGAAGTTCTGCCCACTTACCTTGATTAGTCATCTTCTACTTCAACAAGACGCTCTTAAGGAAGATATCCTTTTTGAGTCAGCAAATCGATATCTCTTGTACATAGTGCCGACGCCAAGCGGTGCACTACAAGATCCGCATGTAGAATGGATACCTTGTTTGGTTTATTTGACTGAACCTATGACTAAATAATTTTTTCTCTCCTCTTAGTATATATATATATAAGCTTTTCTCTCTCTCTCCTCTCTTTCTTCTTCTTATTCATTTTTATTTTCTTCTTCCTTGATCCCTTCTCCCTCATCCCCGGGCACCTTCCCTAGCCAAACCCTAGCACCGGACCTAGCTAGGAAGAGGTCGTTGGACTCTTAGGCAGTACATCTTGCTTAATGATGAAGTCATAAATTTTTGGATTTTTCATATATATGTTGTTTTAAAAATATATTTGATGGAAAATGTTCTCCTTGAATTTTTGATCATATTTAGTTCTTAGAGTTTCGGATTTTAATTTGTAGATTTTTGTAGATCCGGATTTTAAGTTTAGAATTTTTATGTGTTACATTAGCTTTCCTTGGTTTTGATCTATTAAAACTTAGTATTTTTAAAAACTAGTTGTTTCTTATGTTAGAGAATTTTATTTCGTGCAATTTGGCTTTTATTTCACTTGATTTGGAGTTAAAATAAAGTTTTTATGAAGAGAACAAAATTTTGATTTTTGGAGCTTTCGCCCATGTCTGAACCTGCTGTTGGAGAAGACGAAGTCTTCATGCGGCCAACGAACCATGCGTTAGAGAGTCGCATGCGGCCCGAAGGAATTATGCGGCCTGAACTCCTTGTCGTATGCTAACAACATGCGTCCATCTTGTTTGATGCATGACTGTACATTACACAAAGTGTTCTGGAGCTATCCTTGATCTCCTTGTGTTTTCACTCGTTGAACGAATAAAAAATTTGCTAAGTCCAAGAGGGACGTTTATGCGGCAGAAAGTTCATGTAGCCATGAGTTGTTTTCCTTGAACACATGACTCTGACTGTTTGACACATCTTTTTATGATTCTTGACTTTTCTTCCTGACACACTTTTTGGCCTTTCATATCAATCACTTTATGTCACTTCACTAACACTTCATTTTTGATCCATTACTCAGGATTTGCCCTAAGGAGTAGACTTTAACCCTGAGTATGCGGCCAATGGGTTCATGCGGGCAGTGAGTCCATGAGGCCAGTGGGTTCATGGGGCCAGTGAGAGCATACGACCAGTAGGTGCATGCGGCCAGTGAGTCCATGCGACCAGTGGGTGCATGCGGCAAGTAAGTCCATACGGCCAATGGGCGCATGCGGCCAAGAATTCTTGTGTTAATTTTGTGTTCCCTTTAATTATGTTCATTTAGTAATTCCTTTTAGTGATTATTTGTAAACCTCCTTGACCAAATTTAGGTCTACTTAGCTTAGATAGAGAGACTAGGTTTAATTTGGAGCCAATTAGAATTAGAACACAGTATTTTATATTTATTGTGTAATATTTATATCACTTAGTGCACCTTACTGTTACTTCGATATTTAGAGCACTACACTAGCTATTACCTTCAAACAAATTTTATACACTTTTTCTAGATATGCCAGCCTACCATTCTGATCTTTGTGTAACTTATAACTACTCTCTCTTGTGCTTCATTTTAGTCGCACAATATTCGTTACAAACGTCCATGTTTAAATCCTATTTAAATCCAACTTTGCATCTTTTTTTGTTCTAATCGAAATTAGAGACACAATCTCAACCCGTTTTGTACAACTCAAATTATGATATTATTCTATTTTGAGCCTACTACATCCATGGCACTTGTGTCCCACCCAATTTTAACCCTATGCATTTTCAATTAATTAAAGAGCAACAATTACACAAATTTTAATTAAATTGGTGTAAGAACCCAACCTCACCCAAAACTAGACCCAACTCCAACCCAAACCCCCACTCAAATCCTCAAGGTTCATACTAAACACCACACACCATTTTAGCCCACTACATCACACCAAATATGGTATTTTATCTCATCCAATCTAAAATTCCATTAATTATGCAATTTCTCAATTGTTAAGGGACTTTTATGCAAATAAGCAATGAGGTGTCTCCCTCCCATTGGCCCCAACACATGAAGAACCTTATCCCCCTTCCTTGACCGGTCCACCCTATTTTTCTCCCCCAATTAGTTGTACTTGCTACAATTTTCCCTCCTCACATCTCCACCCTATATTTCAAAATCCCTAAATCCTAACCCTCCCTTCATCATGTTGAGGTTTTCCACCTCCCCAAAAATAATTTCCAGCCGGCCCTAATCCCAAGGAGAGCCCCCCTCTCTCTCTCCTACATATAATACACTCTTTCTCTCTCTAAAAACACCCACACCAGCAGCCATACAAGGAAACCCTAGAAAATCCACACTACATCCTCCCATTACCAGACTTCAACCCTGGCCACCTCCCTCTCCCAACTCTGACCGTATCCTCCTCCGAGCACCACCAGCCCGACCTCCTCCAACCTTCCTCCTCCCCGACACCAACCACCACCGCCACCGCCAGCAGCCGCCTCCGCCGCAACAGGCCACCACAGCAGCCACCCTACTTCTTCTTCCCCGGCCAACCTCCTCCCCCGACTCTCCGTCTCTACCACTGTCACCCCACCTTTGCCCACGACCAACCCGCCACCAGCATCACCATCCCCTCCACCTGTCCCTATCACTCGACCACCGCTGGCATCCCCACCAGCAGCCATCACCACCACCCTCACCTCCGTTCAGCATCACTAGCACCATCACTTGATACATCTCTCCCTCGACCTGACTTCCCCCCCTCCTTGTCTCCACCACCTCGACCACCGTCAACCTCACCACCTTCACCACAGTCACCCCCACCTCACCGGCTCTACCACCACCAACAACCATCGCCGCCACCACCGTCGTCTCCACCACCCTCGACCATCACCAGCATCCCTATCACAACACCATCATCATTATCCCCGATACCCCCCACCTTCACCACGACGATTCGGCCACCCCCACCACTGCCTTGGCCAGTAACTCCGGCCATCCCCTACCACGACCCCCTGCCACCGCTGCTACCATTGCAGCTGCTGCCGGAGCTGCTGCCATTGCCTGCTACTGTGAGTGCAACTGTGACCCGTAGCCGCCAAAATTACTGTGCACGCCGGAGGCCGGCCACCTCGTGCAGCAGACACACACCCCCCCCGGACACGATCGTCGACTAGGTATATTTCTATTATTTCATCACATACGTGTATGTCAACGTATTAGTTTAGATACTATAGTGTAGAGTATGTGTTATGTTAAGTATTAATGTTTTATTATATGTATTTATGTAAATAAATTACCTCTTAATAATTTATGACTATTTTAATAAAGAGCACGATTTTAACCAAGGTTTAGACACTGGGTTTTGCACACTAATATGTTAGCCTTATTAATGTAGTATAATACGTCATTTAATTTGTAGCCTATTTTTATAGCATGTTAGCTAGGACCTGTGTTGCGTTATCTGGTATTATAGCATCTCTTGCAAATTCGTTGTCTTAGTGTACACGAAAATTGAGGATATAACATGTGTACGTTGTAGCTACGTGCACACGTGACCCAGCTAGATGACCAGTTGTGACCCCTGCATCAGTTCATAATTACAATATAGTATTTCCTATGCGTACTATTGTAGTGAATGATGATCGTATTATTATACTATATATATAGGGTCGCTGGACCGTACAGGCGAGACTTCGGGAGCAGATTATTGGCACTCGCAGCTTGGGGACCCTGACAAGTATACCTTGCCTGATTTACTGTTTAATTTAATTCATAAAATATTGTATAATATCTGTTGCAATATTATATAGAACTGTGCGCATCCGAGATTGACTCGGGTGCAGTCGACAAATGCGTCGATGAGTAGTGTACTTGACTTAGTCACTAGCAAACCCACCCACCATTGCGAGGATATTCTGATATCTTCCTAGACCCTGACACTTGTACACGCATCACGATGAAAAACTCATATTGGGATGCGGGTCCGCATACCCGAATAGCTATCGGTGCGTGTGACATGCATCACGGTTTAGCACGTAATCAAGGTTATTTAATTAGTTGAGACTTGGTATATAGTTACGTGGTATGCACGTCGTGTATTCGACTTGTATATCTATATTGGGCAGGGAGGACAACTGGTAGGCGTATGGGATACACACATTGGACTTCGTAGTATCCCGAGGGACCACGAATCCAATGACTTCCTTTATATAGATACCGAATTCTTCGGAGCGATACAGACGTATATATTTGCAGATACCTCATTCTTCGGAATGATGGACGTTACATGTACAGATACCACGCTCTTCGGAGAGTGAACGTTATGCCTACACCTACCCATACGTACCAAGGTTATCCTCATATTACATTCACTTACATGGTTAGCACACCCTTTATTTTATTCAGTATTTGTATATGGCATATATTTTTGTATCTTGTTACATCCCTCTGAGGACCTGGTTCCCTTCCAGATTTGGACGAGGCTTATTATCCTACCGTGTACGGATCCGGGCAGGAGATGAGGTTCGCATCCGAGGAGGAGCTAGAGGTGCTTCCATCAGAGTTCCCTTGATCATTGGTAGGTCTTCCGCCTAGGACTGGAGCATTCCTTATCTAGTTAGCCGATACTCTAGTCGTACTCTTTATTATGTCTTTCAGTACTTTTATTTCATCATTTGTAGTGGGTTTGTTCCCATCAGACATATCTGGATTATACTATGACATTTTAGACTCTGTATTTATTTTCCAGTATTTATTTCAGTACTTCTTGTTATATTATGGATGAGATTAGACACTGCCTGATGTATGATAGTATTAGACATGTTAGTTTTTAGGACAACGTAGTACGTTTTATTGGGTCGATTAAATTGGATAATCCCTCGGAGACGTATTAGCTGGCCATTGCCACATGGCCTGGTCCCATGTATTTTGGGACTAGGGCGTGACATGGTTTTAGTGGTGGCCCATGCAGGTCTCTTGTTTATCGCTTATGGTATGGTAACATGTCCAGCGAGCATGCAATATGATAGAAATTACTAGATCTCATCCACTTGATTACGCCTTTGAACCTCTTTCATATTTTTGTTTAAAATATCTGCATCCTGTTTGCTTGATTTTGTACTCTTTTAATGAAGTTCTATCTCTTGCAGCGAGATAAACTTACGCAGTGGATGCGAGGCATACGGTGCCATAGTACCATCCGCCATCGCACCGAGAGAGGAGACGTCCCAGGGATCGCCTGGAGAGCAGCCACCACCACAGGCCCCTGTGATCCCACAGGCCCTGCTGATAAATTGGCACTAGACTTCCCCTGACGACCGAACGCAGCAGCCGGAGGGCCAGACTTCTCAGACTGTCCCAATACAGCACTTCGAGGGCCAGACTTTGAGGGCTACGTCGATGTCGCAGTCTGAGAGGCCGACATCTGAGGAGACACCCACGACGCAGTCGAAGGTTCCACTGCCACCGCCTCCACCCTTTCCACCCCAGATGCCACATCCGGAGGGATAGCAGCAGATGTTCCAATTCTTTCAGGCTATGATGCAGGCACAGTGGCATCAGACCGAGACCCTGAGACAGAGCTTGATGGCAGTACTGGAGAGGACACCTGCCCCAGCACCCGCACCAGCACTTGCACCTTTCCAGCCAGCTGGTACTGTACGAGGATTTTGCCAGATGGTCTTTCACGCCCCGATCTCCCGCAGGCTAAATCGGCCGTTCCCTCTAGGCGAGAATCACTGTGCCAGCGCTCCCGCAGAACGATCGCTTTGACCCATCCGGGCGTGATGCCGCACGAGCGTGAGCCACGCCCGTACAAGGCCGTACTTCATTGGCTGGCGATAAGAGTTCTAAGCCACAGAGTCACACAGGTTGTCCGAGTGCAGCGGAGTCATAAACGTATAGGTGATTTGGTAACAAGTTCACTGAGTCGACAATATAGCGGAAGCATTGAATAACACAAGTTAAAGTAAAGCAACTCTTTATTGATATAACAAGTGTTACAGGCGACGCTTGGCCGAGATTACAAGTCGCTCAAGTCTCTCTCTCTCTCTCTCTCTCTCTCTGAAACAGTAAAAGCGTGCCAAGTGGATACAATTATGGAATGATTGTACAAGCGATGTTCAGATGATGTTCCAATATTATGTCTTGTATATGTGCTTCAGTTCCGGACGCAGCGCTCTAAGGCTTCAGAGCGAACTCCACGCCTTTGCACGCACGAAGGAGGCATCCGCACCGAACGAGATTCTCCCGCACCCTGCAAATGATCTGGTGGATTATCAGTATATTGAATGCACTGGTGGGGAGGCTACTCGCCCGCTCGACAAATCCAAACACGTAATATAGGTTTCGTGCACCAATTATTAGGTCATCTTTCTAGTTGACTTATGATCAGTTTTATGGCAAAGATTGAATAGCCTAACTCGTGTGATAGTGCGCCATGCGACATGAGAGAAAATACGGTGAGACTTACCAACTTACCATTTGTCCTTCCCTGTCCAAGACAAACATTGTTAATTTAAGCACGAGCATTCATAATGACAATCAAGGCAATGGCATAGGCAAACACGAGAGTCGTTATATCATAATCATTCATATGTTCAGTTGTTCATTAGATGCGATGCAATGACTCGCACGCGGATAGCCGCTAAGCGAGGATGACTTATCTATATGAACAATTATCGCTGGCATAGCCATAAGGGACCAATCCCAGATGAGAATAGAATACAACGAAAGCACAAGAGGCGCTACGAACCATCTCACCCGCACACGATGGATTGTACATGAAGTTGTCCCTGACGAGAATGGAATACAATGAAAGCACAAGAGGCGCTACAAATCATCTCGCCCGTATATGATGGACCACACGTGAAGTTTCACCTGGATCGGAGCGGCCCCAGTGCCCCGGTGACCGTCCGTGGAACTGTACCTCATTTTCGATTTGTCCGTGACATACAATTATTGGCCTTTCCAATTTCACGAAATACACGAGAACACGAGTACACGAGATGCTTAAATCTTGATTCTTTGTTCAGTGAATGACTTGCCTTGATGGATTTCCCCTGGGGCGGAGATTGCCTTGGTGACCTAACGGTCCCGGATACTTGCAGGTTTATTCTTGCACGGAACGACTATTGGATAGTCTTCCGAGGAGAACTAGATAAATGCATGACATGCACAAAATTACACAATTTGAGGCATAGTTTATGCGACAAGCATCGAACGAGGCAATATACTTGCAGGCAGGCATGCGTTTCTAAGAAACTTAAGCAAATACATTGGCTCAGGCCCGAAGGTAAACCGAGAGGTAAAACCGTAAGGGACTTAGCATGCGAGGGTCTGAATATAAGCAATATTTCATTTCCATGTTCTAGCACAAGCAATACAAGTTTGGATTATTCCCCTTAGCTAGGTGCTTTGGATTCTTATTAGCATGCCGGGGGTGATTCACCTAGCGACTAGCATGTATCATTTTGTATTTTATGTGTACTGGCTAAGCAAAGACAAGTTCACCGTAGCCACCCACCTTAGCGATAATTTGCCTCAGTTGAGCGATACGTCAAGCGAGCGTCTGAAAGCCTAAGCCAAATTCCTGTAGGGACAAGTCTGGATATCCTTTGCCTCAATCGAGTATTCTCGCCTGAGCAAAGCGGGTTAGGATATTGTACTTCTTGACGTTTGAATCGGCAGTCCGCTTGAACGGAACGGGGTATTACATGGGCTCGGATACCTTTTCGGGCAGCGAGACTGCGGAGGAGATCTCCGATTGGGTCTCCAACACGGAGATGCTACTGGAGGTCTCCAAAGTGCCATGCTACATGTTTTTTCTTATGCGGCTATAAGACCCATGCGGCCTCGCCAACATGCGACAAGAGTGTCCATTGGACCAAGGCCCAAACAAGAGCATGTATGCGGCTAAATGACCCATGTTGCCTTGCTAATATGCGGCCATAGTGTCTATTCAACCAAGGCCCAAATGAGAGTATGTATGCGGCTATATGACACTTTATGTGGCCTCGTCAACATACAACATAGTTGTTGAGCGGCCTCCAGCTCACAAGATCTTCTCGTTACAACTGCAGAGAAATTTGTACAGTTGGTGCTGACTATGTTTCCAGCTGACCAAGTAACGCCCACAACGGGTTGATAAGAACCATGAGATCTCATGAACAACATATCTCAACCAAGATCACGTGGTAATCTGCCCTTGGCTTGCGACAATAGTTGCAACCGCATTCTGTTGGAGTAGCCTTATACGGCCACCAAACAGAGGCATATGCGACACCCATAGCCCATCATCACGATGGCTGTAAATATGAGCAACTTGAACGTTCTAAAGGTCGGCTTTTTCTGCTTTAGAGAGAGACCGGACCAAGAGCGGGCTGACTATCTACGTATCTACACTCAAGCAAGGGAGAAGAGCTTCTGTATTGGATCGTCCACGGAGTAAAGAGAGTTTCTACACTCCTAACCCTCCATTGTCACCCCCCAAAAAACAACTTTGTACTTAGATTTTCTACTATAACTTTTTTTTATACTTTCTTTAGTTTGTTCAATTGAATCAAGTTCTTTCCAACTTTCGTATTTAATGGCAAACATGATGGTGACTCTGCTGGCGACGTCATTCTCCACTGTTGAGAAGTCGGTGACACAATCTGATGCGGCCAAGCTCGGCTCGACGAAAAAGATACTGGTGGTCCTCTTCGACCAGCAAGCGTTCGAGGAGATGCTCTCCGAAGAAAGTACTAAACATTCGCCAAGGATAGCCAAACCCAAGAAAACCCGCAAAACTTTGGTAGCCAAGGCCGTTGTGCCTCACTCAGCTGCTGAGAAGACGCATCCAGCCTCTCACTCTATTACCAAGAATGGTCGTCAGACGAACACCCAGAACGTCGGACGAACACCTAAAATATATTTTATGGAAAATATTCTCCTCAAATTGCTGATCATATTTAGTTCTTGGAGTTTTGGATTTTGATGTGTAGATTTTTGTAGATCTGAGTTAAGTTTAGGATTTTTATGTGTTACATGAGCTTTCCTTGGTTTTGATTTATTAAAACTTAGTATTTTCGAAAACTAGTTGTTCCTTATTTTAGAGCATTTATTTTCTGTAATTTGGCTTTTGTTTCACTTGATTTGGAGTTAAAATAAAATTTTTATGAAGAAAATAAAATTTCAGTTTTTGGAGCTTTCGGCTATGTCTGAACATGCTGTTGGAGAAGACGAAGTCTTCATGCGGCTAGCGACCCATGCGGCAGAGAGTGCCATACGGCCCGAGAGGGTTATTCTGCCTGAACTCCTTGCTGCATACTAACATCATGTGTCCATCTTGTTGGATGCATGACTGTACATTACACAAAGTATTCTGGAGCTACTCTTGAACTGCTTGTGTTTTCACTCGCTGAGCGAATAAAAAATTTGCTAAGTCCAAGAGGGGCGTTTATGTGCCAAGCAGTTTATGCGATAGGCAGTTCATGCGGCCAGGAGCTGTTTTCCTTGAACGAATGACTCTGACTATTTGGCACATCTTTTTATGATTCTTGTTTTTCCTTTCTGACAAACTTTTTGGCCTGTCACATCAATCACTTTATGTCACTTCACTGACACTTTATTTTTGACCCATCACTCGGCACTTGCCCCAAGGAGTAGACTTTAACCCTAAGCATGCGGCCAGTGGGTTCATGCGGTCGGTGGGTGCATGCGGCCAGTGAGTCCATGCGGCCAGTGGATGGTCCATACGGTCAGTGGGTGCATGCGGCAAGTGAGTCCATGCGGCCAGTGGACGCATGCGGCCAAGAATTCTTGTTTGCACTTTGTGTTCCCTTTAATTATGTTTATTTAGTAATTTCTTTTAATGATTATTGTTGTGTGCTTCCCTATGTCGATACTAGTTTATGTTACCAGACAAGTTTTGCATGTAAGTTCATGAGACAAGTTTATGTACAAGTTCACAATCCTCACGACACCGTAGAAATATTTGTGTATGAAAATCTATTGTATTTGGAATCGGACAATCGAGTGTGAGTATTGTCTAATGTATCGCGTGTTACGAATACGATAACTCGTGAAAAGCTCGTACCCGTGACTCGTCATTCTAGGGAGTTCTCAAGTGTCCACGACTCGAGAACTTAAAATAATATAGTAATGATTAAACAAGATAAGATTTATCTAGATCGTTAGAAGGAAAGAATATTGCGCTACCGGCTACCCTGATCTCTAAGGGACCTATGCAGTATGGAACAACCCTGCTAGGTAAGGGCTCCGTGACTGACCAAGTTTACGCATGCTGCGGCACTTACAAGACAAGTTTATATACAAGTTTATGTTACAAGACAAGTTTATAAAGCAATTTTATGATTTCAAGTTTAAGTTTATGCTTATAAGTTCAATTTCTGTTTATGACAAGTAACAAGTTATGTTATTGCATGGTTCAATGTACATTTAAGTTTACTAGACAAGCATACCCTTGGCCATCCGGGTTAACTACAGTGTCGGTGGTAGCAATATTCTTAAAACATGCATTTAGTAATTATTGTCTGTGACAACCTTAGCTATTTAATCGAAGCAAGACGTAAAGTTTGTTTGGCCGTACGATGAATGATGTTACTTTCATTATAGCTCGCTCTTCTAATTTTATTTTATCTCGGCGCGTGGTTGGGGTGCTAAGTTATGCTCGAGTGAAGGTCTACAACCTCGGTCATTATTTGGTTTAAGAGTTGTGGTCCCGATCCAGAGTAGGTCATATGATGTCTTGCCGCTCGTCGCCTTACTTTTTTTTTTCACTTGTTATCAGTTTTTCCCATATTATTATTGAGACAAGTACATTGGTACCGTACAAGTCTCGATCAACATTTATTTCTTTTGTCTCTTTCTGCTTATGTTGTGATATGTTTGCTCTATCACCTCGAGCTCCTTTGTGGTACTTGTTGCTTGGGGTTCTTACCCCACTAGCTTTGCATGACCAGGTTACCCCAAAGAGAACCAGGATCTACCTCACTTCCAGCAAGATGGCTCGCACTCGTAGGACTGTGGCCAAAAAGCTCACGAGTGGGTTTCCTTCTTCCACCCATCGTCTTGATTATTTTATTTTGTGGTATTTAGCAAGGGGCAGAGTTAGCTCCTTATTTTTGAGACTATGGTCAACATAATGTATATATTAGAATATGGCTAGTATATTTGATCATGTATAATTATACTCTGCTTATGCAGCATTTTATATTCACTAGCTTCATGATCATACGTGGTATATAATTTGGGACACCTTTTTTACTTTCATGTATGATATATTCTTGTACTTGTGTTTCTGGGTTGAGATAATATGATTTGTCCGTCTTAGGACTGACGTCATAGCATGCTAGAGTTCACCCATCTATCTTCTAGACAACCTTATCATATTGCAGCTTACTTTGGTATTCTGTAAGGTGCGGTTGGCCATGTCAGTCTCCGTATTTATCCAGTATTCTGGGAGCGGGGCATGACATGATAATTTTGGCTATAGACTCTACGACCCAGAGGGAATAAAGCTCTATAGAAGCAGGGACGTAGTATTCATCGAGGATCAGACCATGACCAACACTCAGGATTCTGAGATGCCTTCTAAGGCTGAGGAATTGCCTGAGCTAGAGTTATTTTGCTTTAAGAAGTTTTCAAAGAATATCGTAGAGGATCCAGTTATGGGAGAGCCAGTATATGGAGTTGCTCCCAACCTTGATCATCATCCTGCTGATGGTGGTCAGGGTAACCCTCAGGAGGATGAGCAAGCCGATGAGGTAGTTCTTGAAGGGGAGGAGGTTGTTGATATACAGCCAGCACTAGTGGTTCTATTGAGGATGAGCGATAGAGAGCGTCGACCATCTACGAGATACTCATCGGATGAGTATGTGCTACTGACTGACGGAGGAGAGCCCGAATATTTTTGCAGAGGCTATCGAAGACGAACACAGAAAGGAGTGGATGGAGACTATGTAGGAGGAGATGAGTTTCTTACATGCCAATTCTACTTATGAGCTGGTGCGGTTGCCAAAGGGTAAGAAGGCTTTGAAAAATTAATGGGTATCAGAGTGAAACAGACAGATGATGCTACTCTCCCTCGATACAAAGCGAGGCTGGTAGTTAAAGGTTTCGGTCAGCAGAAGGGCATAGATTATGATGAGATCTTTTCTTCAGTCGTCAAACAGTCGTCTATTCGGGTGGTGCTAGCATTGGCAGCCGATTTTGACTTGGAGGTTAGCAGATGGACGTGAAGACGACATTCCTCCACAGTGATCTTAAGGAGGAATTTTATATGGAGCAGCCAGAGAGATTCTGTGAGAAGGACAAGTCACACATGGTCTATCGGTTGAGGCAGAGTTTGTATGGTCTAAAGCAGGCTCTGAGGCAGTGGTATAGGAAGTTTGAGTCATATATGGGGGAGCATGGTTAAGCACGAATGACATCGGACCGCTGTGTATTTGTGAGGTACTTTTTTCAAGGATTATTTTATCATTTTACTGCTCTATGTTGATGATATGCTACTGGTGGATCAGAATGCCACTAGAATGGCGGAGTTGATGCGCCAACTGGGCCTATCCTTCTCTATGAAGGATTTGGGCACAGCAAAGACTATTCTTGGGATGGAGATCAACTGAGAGAGAGAGAGAGAGCCCAAGCTGCTACACTTGTCCCAAAAAGAAGTACATTCATAGGGTACTTTAGCGTTTCGGGATGGACGGATCGAAGAAAGTGAGTAACCCCCTTGCGTCTGACTTTAAATTCACTGAGGAGCAGTGTCCATCTACCGATGACGAGAAGGAAGATATGGAGCGGGTTCCATATGCCTCAGCTATGAGGAGTCTCATGTATGCTATATTGTGTACGAGACCAAACATCGCTCATGCAGGTGGCACAGTTAGAAGATATACTTCCAATCCTGGAAGGTTACATTGGAGTGCGGTCAAGTGGATTCTACGATACCTTCAGGGTACTACCGATTGGAGACTTTCTTTTGGTGGTGACGAGCCGAAGCTGGTTGGGTATACCGATGCGGATATGGATGAAGATGTAGACATGAGACGATCGACTTTGGGCTATGTGATGATGTTTTCTGGTGGAGCGGTGTCGTGGAAGTCGCGGTTGTAGAAGTGTCTTGCCCTGTCGACGACAGAGGCAGAGTACATTGCGGCGACATAGGCTTGTAAGGAGTTGCTGTGGATGAAGAAACTGCTATAGGAAATGGGGATAAAGCAAGAGCAGTACCCTTTGCTTTGCGATAGCCAGAGTGCAATACACCTTATGAAAAACCAGACATTTTATAGCCGGTCCAAGCACATTGATACCCGGTATCATTGGATACGGGATGTGGTTGAAAAGTAGCAAGCGACACTTGAGAAGGTTCATACGGATGACAACAAAGCAGACATGTTGACAAAAATTCTTCCAAATTTTTTTTTTGAGTACTGCAAGCGGATCGTCGGGATGACGACCCCCTCCACATAGGTTTGAAGGGGGAGATTTGTAATTGGAATGGGTGGGGTTCCCAACCTATGTGAAAAATATCCCGGAGTTGGATTGAGTATTCCTACATATAATAGGAATACCATAATATATTTGGATTGAGTATTCCTACATATAATAAGAATATGTCAATGAATTTGGATTTGGATTAGGTATTCATATATATAATAGGAATACTAGTTGTTGGTTTGAGGCTATATATATTATGTGTCTCCTAGTCCTAAAATATATCTCTCGGTTCTCAAAAATATTACAAAAGAAGGTAAGAGTGCTTTTACAACATTGGAAAGAGAGAGAAAAATTGAAAACTATTTCAAAAAGGAAATCGATTTCGGAACTTCTTGATTTGGGAAATAATTTTCGCATATCCTCATAGGGCATATCCTCATAGGGCCTTAGGCTTGATCAGAATGATATGGTTACATAAAACTGGTGCCTATTATTCGGGCAAAGGCATGATAGCCTTATCCTATAAACTCCTGTAACTTAAATTGCAACTTATAGAACCTGAATATTTTCATAGTTGGAATTAACTTCCAATAGTTATTTTTTAGAAACTATGTTCCGTATGTGATAGGTTGTGGATTCAAAGTAATGTGTGAATGGCTATGTCACATTTTGATTCTGTCGAATCGAAATACGGTACAAACATAAATTATACTTGTACAAAATATATAATATTTTTAAAATATTATTATTTTATAGAAGTTTGCGGCAGATTTAAGCAGAGTGAGAATGCATGACTTCCTTAACTGTTGAGTGTGAGAAGGTAAAATAAAGATTTGATCTATGGAGAAATTAATGCCTCCAAATTAAATTCAATTTGGAGGCATCCAAGTCGAGGTTTACAATCAGATTGGACATGTTGGTTGAACTGGTCAAGTCGTGAGCCAGTAGGTTTTCTGGATTGGTTTAATATCGATCAACTTATTATTTTTTTTTTTTTCCGAAAATTCCCTCAACCATTTGATCCGGCCGGTCAGACCACTGAACCGTCTGGTCCAGTTGAATTTTGAACTTATTTGATCATGACTTTTAACTTTACATACAATCAAAGTTAATATATTTGTTTCTTGACTAATTCTACTGTGATAACCATATAAAACTTTTAATTAGTATATATGTAATTGTGTACGTAAGATTATAAATCTATATAACTAATTCAATCCAAATTAATCCATCGGTTCTGATCCAATCTAATATTCTGACCGATTTTTGTTCCGATTTTTAAAACATTGATGGAGAGTTCGTTTCTCAAACAACTAACTAAAATTTGAGACATTGGGGTAAGGTAACATTAAAAAGACGGGGGACCATAATAATAAGGGTACCCTAGCAATAAATGTAGGGAACAAAATGTATAGGGGCATCGGGATCCCCATCCTAATTTTAAAGTTTCTTTTATTTTCCAATTGTCAGATGCCATATTTAAATCCTGCACGCACATGTTGGTGCAGTGCGGCAGAGGAAGGAAATCCCCCTCCTTTCCTTTGCTCACATGAGATCTTGGGCCCATATTTATCCCCCTCCCAATTCTCCAGGTTCCTTCTCTCTTCCCTTCCCTTCCCTTCCCTCAATAAAGACAAGCAACTATCAATCTTTTCTTACTTACTTACAATGCAAGGCAGATCATTCATCATCGCATGCATGCATGGTAAAAATAAATTCTGAGGGACAATGGTACTTAATTTTGTTCCACATCGTTGTTTGTTGCCAAAAGGCTGGGTCATGGGAATAGTAGGGCTCTGGGCTAATGTAACTGTACTAGTTACATTAAGTATCTTGATAGTTATAAATATACTCTTCTTCATTCTTGCCAAAGTTAAAATAATCATGTGAAAAGTACTCTCTTTTTAGATATTTCATGAGTGTGCTTAACATTTTTTTTCCATGAAAGAAATCTAAATTTATTGAAAAAACAAAAGAGGATAATTGTGGCCTAATTTTTTTGGTTACTTTTAAAGGCACATTCAAACTTAATCAGGACAATTCGTTACTTGGTGCTATTTCAGACTGAAGTAATTTTTACTCAGGACAACCCAAAATTTACTATGGGCTGTCCACACCCTCTCTCTCTCTCTCTCTCTCTCTCTCTCTCTCTCTCTCTCTCCCACCCAAATCCAAATTCTAACCCTAATTCCAGCTGTCGGAGGAGGAGGAGACGGGAGGAGGAGGCGGGAGGTAGGAGGAGGAGTCTTGAGGCGGAGGAGGCGGGAGGTTGGAGGAGGAGGAGGAGAATTGTCATAAGTTTTGACAGTACTTCTAGGAAGGACTGTCAAAACTTATGACAGTCTTAAAGATAGGCGGACTGTTAAAATTTTTGACAGTCCTTTTTATTAGAAGAACTGTCAAAAAATTTGGATAGTCCAGAGTAAAAAATTTCGATGGTAAACTTTTAAATAAAAACAAATAAATTTGAGCTGTCATAAGTAAGTTTGGATGTGCCTTTAGAATTAACCAATTTTTTTTAGCTCGACGAGCTAAAAAATGACCTAAACAATATTTCGAGCCTACATGGCTATAAACAAGAGTAATGATTATGGAAAATGCTACAATTACAACCAAATGCTTACAACTTTTTTACAACCTGCCATATGGTCGACTTTCATTGGAGGATGGGGGAAAGAGTGGGGCCGGATGGGAACCATACTAGAGGGGGGTAGAGGGGAGGTGGGGCCGGGTGGGACCCATATGTAAGGAGGGGGAGAGAGAGAGAGAGAGAGAGAGAGAGAGAGAGAGAGAGAGAGGTTGTAAGAAGGTTGTAAACTTAGCATTATTGAATGATTATGGAGAAGGTGCCATATCATAAATCCTATGGATAATGCTATGTTTACAACCAAATGTTTACAACCTTTTTACCACCTCCCCACACCCCCTTTTCCTCCACATATGGGTCCCATCCGACCCCAACTCCCCTCTCACCTCCACCCCCGCTATATGGGTCTCATCCGGCCCCATCTCTTCCCTCTCTCTCCCAATGGAGGTCGGCCACGTGGCAGTTATAACCCCTTTATTGTAAGGGGGGTGTAGGCATAGCATTACCCTAAATCCTACACAATAAGCTTGTGGTATGTTTGCTTTACACTAGACGTCAAAAGAATAAATAAATAAATAAATGTTGGTACAAGGAAGGTTGATATGTTATGGGCCATATTTTTAAAAAACGACAGTTGAATCATGTGTGTTATAAAAATTCCTACAGGCCTACTACAAACATGGAGGCCCCTTCAGAGTATGGGTCCAAGAATTTGAAAAATCTATGTAACCATTCCACTTGAAAAATATTATGAGTAATTCCATGTACATAGTAGGCCTGCAATTGTGTCGCCTCCCAAATTATTTCTTGAGTTTCTGTTAGTTTTAGATTACTTGAGGTGACCTCTTCAAAGTATGGGCCCTGGTCGGTCGGCTAGTTCCCTCGTGCCCATGGTCAACCATGTTTATTAGCATGTGTTAAAGAATAAATAATAGTTGGTTAATTAGTTTTGATTTTATGTTAGAATTATATTTATGTAATTTTCTATATATATCTCTATCTCTACTATTATAATGCGACAAAATAAGTCTTATAAGTCGTATGTATATCATCATTTAAATAAATTAAAAAAATTAATAAGAAGATAACTAAATAACTATCTAAATACTCCACTAATTATAAAAAAAAACTTAACCAAACATTAACTACCTAATATGATATATTTATAAATAAATAATCCTAACTCAAGTGGTTAAGATGAGAGACATTTTTCTTGATTGCTTTAGTTTCAAATCCTTAGAATGACATTTTTTTATAACAAATTCATGTTTAATTTTTTACAATATTTTTTTTATGCGCATGCTGTCACGCCCCAATCCCAAAAGTACACGGGACTAGGCCACGTGGCAATAGCCAGCTGACACGTCTTCGAGGATATCCCAATTTAATGGATCCACGAAGAGTGCTACGCTGTCCTATAATACTAACAGGTGCAATATCAGTCAATAACAGGTAATCTAATCTCATCCACAATATAAAGAGCAAGAAGTACTACATAAACTGCTGGAAGATAAACACTAGTCTGAAATATCATAGTACAAACCAAGATCTCTGGTGGGAACAAACCCACTACTATGACGTAATAAAAGTACTGAAATGAAATATAAAAGATAATGACTAGGGCATCGGCTCTAGATAATGATGTACCCAATCCAGGCTGAAGGCCTACCAACTGGTCACGGAAACTCTGACGGCTGCACCTCTAACTCCTCAGCTGTAGCAAATCTCGTCTCCTGTCCGGGGCCGTATACTGTGGGGTAGAAAACCTCGTCCAAATCTGGAAAGGTACCAGGTCCTCAGAGGGACGTAACAAGATACATAGAAACATGCCATATATAAATACTGAATAAGATAAATACAATAAAGGGTGTGCTAGCCATCTAAGTGAATGCAATATGAGGACAACTGTGAGTATATGGAAAGGTGTAGGCTAGACATATGCTGACGTAATTCACCAGCCGTGGCAACCGGCTAATATATGCCACACATGCCCCCTATAACACGGGCGCAGGAATACAATAACGTCCGACATTCTATAGAGTGTGGTATCTGCAATGTCATCAAGTAACGCCCAACACTCTACAGAACGTGGTATCAGTAATATATAAATACGTCCGTATCACTCCGTCGAGTGCGGTATCAGTGTAAAGGAGTGGGGTGTCCCATATGCCTACTAGTCGTCCTCCCCTCCCAATGTAGATATACCAGTCAAATAGTCGACGCGCATATCTCTTATCTAAATGCCAAGTCTCTATACTGAGATAGTCCTAGATTGCTTGCTAACCGTGATGCACATCACACACGGCGATAGCTAGTCGATCACGCGAACACGCATCCCAATATGAGATTATCACTATGAATACGTGTAAAAGTGTCAGGTCTTGGAAGAATACATGATGTCCTCCCATAGGGTGAGTCTTCTAATGACTAAGTCAATGTATACCAATCTTCGACATATCCGTCGAATGCACCCGAGACAATCTCGGACGCGCACAGTTGTATAAGGCAAAACAACAAGCATACAATACAACATTTGCATAATTTAAATTAGACAGCAAAATATAGCAAGGTATCTTGCCTGAGTCTTCAAGAGATGAATGCCAAAAGCCTGTTCCGGTAGCGTCTCCTGGCTGATCCAAAGACCCTAGACAAACAATATAACACAATAATACAGGCATCAGATACTACGCATCATCTACGTACGGTTAATACGCTACTTTTGAATACTTGTCGCGAGTTCACTGTTGCTCGAGTACAACATCACGTGCACACTTAGCTAGGGTGTACACGTGTTCTGTCTTCGGTTAACAGGTGTCTCGAGGCAATAATTATCCAGTTACGAGTTATCCATGATTTTTGTTCTATGCGGGCATGTCTTTATTCTCTATGTTTGTTCATACTAGGATTTATATCCAGGGGTTTCTACCGAATTACCTGTCCTTGGTAATAGGTCGTTAGTTTAGAATAATTAATCACTAATTAATATCTAACTAAAACTCAATTCCATGCACAAAATATTAACTAGGTTTATGAGTTTATTAATACACTTCCATGCTGACACGGCGACACGAAGGAATTTACTAGGACACGAGAGAGACGGGTTCCACGAACGAGTACCTGATCAACCGAGCGAGGGGGTACGCTCACTGGTCGGCTGTTCCCTTCGACGAGGGTGGCTCCGGTAGCGTGGACGGATCCGTCTAGCGGTGATGGGACAGTCGGGATCGGGGCCGTGCTCCGGTCGGGGAGCAGGCTGGCTGGGTTGAGCAGCTGGTCGGGGAGCGGCTGGCTGGGTTGAGCAGTCGGCACGGGGGGCGGCTGTAGGGGGTCGGTCGGGTGAGGTGGTCGGGAGCGGGCTGGGGTGTGCGGCCGGTTGGGAGTAGTAGGGGTTGAGGGGTCCGGCCGGTTGGGGAGTTTGGTCTAGATGGGGAGGTCGGCTAGGGTTTTGTGGAGGATGATGAATAGTAGTTTATTAGGGTTTTGTATGAGGGGGTTTGTATTTATAGTTGGTGATGAAGATTATGGGCTGGCCTTGCGTGTGGGCCTGTCCTGCCTTGTTGGGGGCTGGTCCACGTAGCAGTGCACAAGGTGGGCTTGGTCGGATTTGTTTGAGGTGAATTTGACTTCAATTATAATTAAATTAAATAATTGCAAGGCGCTCTCTCAAGAACTGCGGCGTAGTTAAGGTGAGATGCAGGGCGAGGTGCATTTAAGACGTAAATTAATCCTAATTAATGCCAAAAAACCCTAGCGTCTCGATTTAATTCTAATAAGTCTTGAATTGGTCGAGGGGGTTTACACATGCACATTACTATATATATATATATATATATATATATATATATATATATATATATATATATATATATATATATATATATATATATATATATATATATATATATATATATATATATATATATAGTGCTCTATATGTTCTAAAACCATCCAGTGTATCATGTGTTTGATTTGGTTTGTATGGTTGAGATTAAAAGATGTAGACCCCAAAACTTTTTAATCTCAACTGTTTAATCTCAATCCAATCTATGTAACATAGGGTGGTTCTAGAGCACTAATATATATATATATATATATATATATATATATATATATATATATATATATATATATATATATATATATATATATATATATAGACGGGATATTACACTAAGCAATCTCAACTACACATTTTTTTGAAATGTGTGGTCATAAATCATCCCATAAAGTTGTTGGCACGTCAGCATACTTTATAACCACACATTTCAAAAAAAAGTGTGGCTGATATTGCTTGGTGCAATAAGCCTTGGTACGATATCTCGTCCCATATATATATATATATATATATATATATATATATATATATATATATATATATAAGGAGGGATCCACATCCCTTCCTATTATGCATCCCCAAGCATCCCCATGTTTATAACCATTAGATCTTGTTTAAGTCATCTAATATTAATCGTTGATTTGAACCATTCAAATCAATGGTTAAGATTATATGACTTAAACAAGATCCAACGGTTGATAACATTGGGATGCTTGGGGATGAAAAAAATCGGGGACGTGGATCCCTCCTCTCTCTCTCTCTCTCTCTCTCTCTATATATATATATATATATATATATATATATATATATATATATATATATATATATATATATATATATATATATATATATATATATATCATAAGACTTTGTACACGATACGTTGTATGTCATTTGGGCCCACTGTCCCACATCTCCCCCATAGTTCGATCATAAGATCGCCCGTTTAGCCAGGAATGTTATACCTCTCCTCGCTGACTACAAGAGCCAGCTGAATTCGATTATATATATATATATTTTTTTTCAAAATATAGTTTTTCTATCGTGGTATCACAATTAGGCTCTCTAATCCTAGTTGTCATTATTTTTATATTTACCTTTTTAAAGTAAAATAAAACAATCAATAAGATTTCTTTTTCTTCTCCTTTGTCATACTTTTGAATTTCTACATTGTATCTGAGCAAGTGTATAAATTTGAAGATTCTTCACCACATTCTTCTTTTCCACCACCATTGTTTTCTACACGTCCTGCAAGCGTTCTGACACTGTGTCTGAGAGTGCCCGCAGGAAAAACTTTAGGCAAACGTCCACCTGAGATAACCAACCCCTGTTTAACGAACACCAAGCACAAATAAAGACACTTGCTCTAAATAGAAAACCTTAAAATAAGAATCCTATTTTAGGTCATAATTATGGACGTCCAAATATGGTCAAATTAAATATTTGATACAAATTTAAAATTTAATCAAATCTTACATTTAATGTAGATTTTCAAATTATATCAAATCAAATCTTTGACCATATTTGGGCTCCAAAATTCACCAAATCCAGACTTGACCCCAACAATCTCTTCCTCCAGTCTGATGAGAGGGTGTTGAACCCATGACTTCTCAACTGGACTCCATGCCTGTCGTCCCGCGACAGAGTTCCTGCTCCCCCATGCCACCGATCACAGGATGCGCTGCAATCCATCTTGCCCAGCACATGATGACTACAACTGAAGTTCCGTCCGGATCGGATCGGTGCCAGTGCCCCAGCAACCGTCCGCAGGAACTAAGACCTTGTGCACAAGTTGTCCGTGATCAACAGAGTCTATATTAAGTTAACCATTCATGCAGTTTAGGCCACACGAGTACAAGACAAGTAGCATTTGCACTATTCATTTTGCATATTCTTCCTGAACAATTTATAGCATGGCATGTTCTATACATAGCACAATTTATAGAAGAAGTATGCATTCTAACTAAAATTGAAGCATATGATGAACATTTTAATGAGCTAGCATGCAATAGATAACCGTTCATAAGTTTAGTTGACAAGCATAATAGTCCAAGTCTATTCCCATTTTATCTCGACCTCTTTTAGTTATTACTTGGTATCGTCTGATCGGGGCAAACAAGAATGCAAGATTTTTAGGTGTGAGGCTTGGAAGAAGGGCCAACTAAATCGAATATAAGTCACTCACTTAGTTTGTTGGAAGGAAGAAGAAAAGAGGTGCTTCAGGAGTCCGTTCGAACGTTGCCTACTGCTGGTTCACCTGCATTGCCACGAACAGCTAATCAATACCTCTTCCACTCTTTCCATTTTCGGAATTGAAGTGCAGTTCAACGAACGAAAACAATGAAATCCATCGAAACCGTTCAAGAAAACTCAAGCAAATCCGAAAACCAACTCAAGGCACGAAAGCAACAAGCGACAACGAAAACTAGGCAACAAAAGATACAGCGGAGAGGTCCCTCCTGACTCTGTCGCTAAGTCGACCCCAGGGGCACGGTCCACTGAATATGGGAATCGATTCCGAAGAAGCAAATCCATAAAGAGGATGGGTTCTTGTTTCAATCTATCCCGATCGAACGATACCGTCTTGTATTTCTTAGCCGCGCTCCCCGAATAGGGGGAACGGGGCACCACATTGTCGTTTGCAGGAATGGTAATATTATCTCTGTTTTATGTAGGGACGAACGCATCAGGTATGGTAAGATATCACTGATAAGTGATATGATTATATGCTTACATCTTTCAAGTATGTTATCGATATGAACTGTAATTCATCATAGTTCTAAATAGTAAGATAACTTTGAATATATGTTTCTCTTAATAAGCATTGTCAGTTTAGGCGAGTGAGATAGTCCCGCTTCCCAGTGCATTCCCAAGTGTGCTGACCCCAACTCTACCGGTGCCGAGAACCTCGAGGGTCCATGGTACTAGCTGAAGTTCGGAGAGGCGTCTTAAAGCTCTTTCTATTTTGAAGTATTTTGAAGCAATTTTATTTTGAAGGCATTTTTGTTTCAATGTATACAAGGACATAATGTATGGGACGACAAGTATTATTTTATGGCAGTTTGTTTGTCTTTTTTGTTATTTCATGAATGTTGTCGAGAAGGCATATCAATGTATTTAAATCAATAAATTTTTCATTGTAAGTTATTAATAAAAAAATTATCTTCTTCCTATATTTTGTGTTCAACTTTATGATGAAATGTGATTTCAATCAGTATTTAAAAAAATTATCAAAATATACGTTCTTGTCTAGTACAAATACAATTTAGACTTGTACGATATCACATCCGGTGTCGATTTAATGATTTGACGAAATCGGGACGTGACAATATCCTCCTAGAATATAGTGTAACACTGATGGTGCATACTTCCAAACCGAGAGTATGTACCTTAGACTGGCTATAGACTCCCAGAATCTAGTGTGACATTGGAGGTAAATACCCCCCGAATTGATAGTACATATTTTCTTATTGAAATATATACTCCCAAAGCAATTGTCGACTCTTTCAACCTTTCAAAAAGTTTCTCTTCAAAAGATATTTAGAGCATCTTCTCTTCGTACATTGGCTCCTTATCGACCCCCAGACATTCTCTAAGGGAGCCTGCCCCAACAGTTTTGATACATGTATGTGAACGCAAAATGTTTCACTCATATTTCTTTGCTTTCCTTTCATGTTGTTGGAAGAGAAATTGTTTAATACACAAAAAATTCCTAGAGGAACTCATGTGTAATAATTTTTTGGAATTCATGCAATTTATAATTGTTGGATTACATCTATCGTATTTTTTTACTTTTTCGAAAAATCTAAATGCAAAAATACAAAAGACTAAACTGAATTTTTTTTCCCACTTGTCATATCCTTATTGCAAGTTCAACTTATGAGTTCTTATTTGAGTTTTTGTAGTTGAACTCTTTAATACAACAAAGTAATAAGTCATTGATATTTTGTGAAGTTTATTGGGATTTTGTTGAAATTTCCCGCTGGCCTTGGAGTCCTCACATGTAATTGTAAAGAAGAGATGGTTCCTCTCCCCATGCCAATTAAAAACTCATATAGTTTGTGGAATCATAATTTTGGAATATGAAACTCATTCTTTTTCTATATTTGGATAACAAAGGAATTGAAGAAGAAAGAAAAATAATTTTCAAAAAAATAGGAGAAAAAATGGTCCTTATCCACTCAAAGATTCACTTTTTCAACTTATGGATCCACTTTTTCTTTCAATTTTATTGGCATTTTCGAACATAAAATTATTTTTTGATAGAAATTATAATTTCTTAAAAAAAAACAAGAAAATAAATTTATTTCTTATTATTTTTTCTGCGAACCAAAGGAGGCCTAAAAACTTTTCTGTTAGATGGTGCCGTTAGTGTCTCTTTGTTGAAGTAATCAGAATGCCATCTCTACTACGATATACTAGCTACTAGTCAAAGTGTGTATTGGGCCAATCTGAGCCGGCCCGCGGTCCGGGTCAAACGGGTTTGACCGGGTCTGATCCGGCCAGAGTTCAACCCGAAGAGAGTGGCAGGTCGGGCCGGGCCGGCCCTGTCAACAAATAATCCAACCCAGTCCGGACCCATGACCCGGTCAGAGTAGGACCGGGCCGAACCGGTCTAGGTCCGGACGGTCCACGGTCAGACCGGTCGGCCCAATTTTTTTATATAAAATTAATATATATATATATAACAATACTATAAAGTTGGTCACATAATTCTTTCACTCGGCATAGGGTCGTCTGCCTATTCGCTAGTTCAGCTCACAAGGTCATAGAACTAGGGCAGCAAGACTTAGAGTTAGGCTTGGGTCGATAAATGTACACTATTTTTAACGTGAACGAAATAGATAATAATAAGACTTGGATGCTAGTCGGTTGATCGGATAGATCGTGTTTAACGGTAGTGCAATACTTGGTTAGAGTGAGATTGAAAATGACTTGAATTTTGATTGACCCCGTTGGAGGTATCATTGTGATTTGTAAGACAAGAACCCTTGAGATTTTCGCGAGTAGCTTGTCCGAATTCACTATCGCTAAGTTTGGTTGAATGCATGTGTTTGAGGGACGTCTTGAACGCGTACACGATCCAAGACTAAATGATATGTTGAACTCGAGTGCAAAGACTTCACTATTGCTAAGTTGGTTGACATGCATATGTTAGAGGGACCACCGATTACCTGCGGGAGATCAGAACATGTCATATATATATATATATATATATATATATATATTACAATTATTATTTTCTAAAAAAAAAATTTGAACCGGGCCGGTCCGACCGGACCGTCCGAATTAGACTCGGCCCGACCAGAGGATGGACCGGGCCGGACCGGACTTGCGGATCAGATCCTCCGATCCAGTCAGGACCCTTGGAATGAGTGGGCCGGAACGGGCCGATCCGTTGACCGGATCCGGACCGATCCAGACCGAATTTGACTGGACCGGACCCATGGCGTGTTCCGGGCCGGTCCGTCGGTTTACACACCTTGAGCTGCTAGCTAGGAACCGATGATTCATAAATAAATAGTTAATGGGTTCCATAAAAGGAAGAAAAATATGTTCATTGATAATATGTCGATCTTGTGGGTAATAATTATGTCCCCGGCCCCTTCCACTATAACATTGATGAATGAATTTATACTCAGGGAACGTTATTCTAGCACCGAGGGAAAATTCCATTAATTCTCCTTCAAGTTACATAAAAATCAACTTTCATGCAACCCCCCAACAACAACGTCAACCACCACCACCAGTCTAAGCAAAAGCATGAAGAAAACTAGCTCCAGAAAAACTTGGTCAACTTTCAACGTTAAACCCTAAATCTCTCTTTCTTTCTTCCCGGGGATTCACAACTTAAATTACAGTTATTCTTCTTCCTTAAAAAGATGATAAGTTTCCCTTTGTGCTTGCCGAATATACGCAATCGTGTGGAATGATCAGTTCATGAGCAAGTGGGTCCCATCGTTTCATTCCCCATGACAGAAGTTGGAAGACCTCATTACATTTACTAATAAATTCAGTCCAAGGATATAAAAAAGGATAAGTCCAACCAAATTTCTGATTTGGATAATCCCTTTTACTTGGAGCAACATTTTAATTTTACCAAAAAAATATGTATTTATTATTATTATTATTATTATTATTATTATTATTTTAATAAAAATTAAGGAACAAACAAAAATTAGATTCGGCTAGAACAAATCAATCTTCTGACAAGTTTTGTACATATCGTATGCACGCATTAAAAAAACACTGTTCTTCTTGCTAGGACTTCACTTATAAGACCATCTTCGATGGAGAGATCTAAAATTGAGATTTTATAGCCCCAATATTAGAAATTATTGTAGAAAATTTCTATACTATGTCACTTTCACATAATAAATTTTTTCTAAAAAAAAAATCTATTGTTTAAAATAAAGAAGGTAGAAACACCATTAGAGAGATGGCCTGAGCTCCACCACACAACCGCCAAATGAACATGACATATGACATGTAGTATAGGTTGACAATGAATAGTACATTTAATATATTATTATTTTGTCTTTGTGTGATCTCCGTTCCTTAGCTAAAACTCCACTTAGGTGGAAAAAGGGTTAGATGATGATTGTGATGACTGACCAAAATTCCACAAGCCAAGGTTTGAGCATTGACTTGTAGGTTTCGACTCATTGGTATTGGATATTGGAACTTCATGACTTCATATTATTGGTGTAAATTGGAAGTATATAGCAATCAAATTCAAGACAAAATCAAAAAGAAAATTCTCGACATTGACTAATTAGACACGATCATAAATTTCAAAAAAAAAAAAAAAAAAAACTCAGTTCCTGATGTAAAAGATTACTTTTTATGGGAGTTTGTATAGGACTAGGTAGCCATAACATTGTTGACTCTAGTTGCACCAGCACTTGCCAAAGTGGTGCTTAGTCTAACATGAGACAACGTTGAGATGTTTGGGTCAATAGTTTGGACTAAATCCAGACAATTTACCTGGTAATGAATGTTCACAGTTACATAATATTACACATGTATATATACATAAACACAACAACAACAATAATAATAATAATAATAATAATAATAATAAATTCCTCAAAAAAATAAAATAATAATAATCCATCATTAAAGTAATGAAAGGTTTCAATAAGGATTAAGGAATGTTATATATCATGCTTCAGATTGTTACCATCTCAGGATGATAGCTAGCTTGACAATCAAGAAACAAGAAACTGCTGGGAAGTTTTATGTGGATAATTATTAATGATCAGTTTATTATGCACAGTTTAATTTCATTGCCCAACCAAGTCATATAAATGGCTCTCTCTCTAAGTTTAAAGACTCAAATAACACATTCCAACGCACACTAGTACTCTTACTCCCCAAATTAAGACAGAAAAAACTCCCCATTTCCATCAATAGATATCTTCATTATCATATTAATATATATATATTAATATGATGGGTACAGTAGGCCCATCTCTTCTTCTTGAGGAATTAACCAACCAATCAACCAAATGATAAATATGAGCACCGTGCAAGGAGTAGAAGAGTGCAACACGGGACTTAGTCTTGGAGTAGGAAGCATGCATGATCAAGAGTACTACGGTACCTCTAAGAAGGCTTTCCCTGCTTCTTCTCCCGTTCAATTCCATATGCTCTTCCCTCCTAAAGAAGACGACGAAGCCGAGGCGGGGACGAAAGAGAAACCAATTAGAAAGAGAGCAGCAAAGATGAACACGATGGAAGGCGAAGCCGAAGCCGAAGACGAAGACGAAGCCGAAGACGAAGACGTAGGTGGTGGTGGCACTAGGAAGAAGCTTAAGCTAACCAAAGAGCAATCAACCTTGCTTGAAAACAGCTTTAGAGAACACCAAACCCTCAATTTGGTAAACCTTAATTAGCTTCCTTACTATAGTAATTAATAATCCATCCTTTATAAATATATATATATATATATATATTGCTACAATGATATAAATATATTTGAATTTGATCGATGCAGAGCCAGAAGCAAGAACTGGCTGATAGGTTGAAGCTAACGCCGCGACAAGTCGAAGTATGGTTCCAAAATAAAAGAGCAAGGTAATTAAGTACTTAATTGTATATGATATATGATAACACTGTTACGATGCATAAAAAAAAAATGTATAAATTCTGCGGGAGTAGGAACAAGTTGAAGCAGACGGAGGTGGAGTGTGAGAGGCTGGTGAAGTGGTGTGAGAGCCTGAGCAACGAGAACAGGAGGCTGAAGAGGGAGTTGCACGAGCTGCGGATCATCATCTCCTCCTCCTCCTCCTCCTCGTCGGACAAGCAGCCGACTGCTGCTGCTGCTGCAGGGACGATGATGGCCATTTGCCCCTCCTGCGACCACAGTACTGTCAGTGACTGATCATCCATGCATGCATGGTGGTGCACGGAGGAGGAGCTCAGCTAGCTAGCTAGCTGGGCTATGGCCGGCGTGCTGATCAGCTTCTTGACTCTTTGGTACGTGCTACTGCTAGCTAGTTAGTGTATATATTGGACTAGATAAAGTTGAGATGGATTAATTACAAAATAAAGTGTTATCATGCATGACCTTGTAAATTCCTATATCATACTTCCATATTTGACCAAGGCAAATCAAGCTCACAGGCAAAAAAAATAAAATAAAAAACTCAAGAAGGATCGATCAAGATCCCTTATTGTTTCCTTTCCTTTCCTTTTTTTTTTTTATTAGATATAAGAATGTTAATTATGTTGGTGTTTTTGTCTTTGGACTAAATAAGATAGTCCCACATTGGCTAATACACCAAGTGGGTATCTCAATATAATAATTTGCTTGTATTGAGGTGTGCACATGGGGTGTGGTGAGACACATGGGTGCCATGCATGAGTGTTTTATTAGGCTGAAGAAGAATTAACTCCTTAATGAAAGCATTTGTGCTTTTTGTCATTCTCTTGGAATTTATTCCTTAGGGGCTAAGTCCTTAGCGACTCGGGCTCAAGGGCACAAAGTGGTGCTTTGTTGCTGCACTTTGCACTTAGCAGGTCAGCATCAACACTTGTGCGCATTTGATGCGCTCGGTTATGCGCGGACTGCATGAGCGGTTGCTTGCGGGGCCGCATGAGCGGTTGCATGCGGGTCCGCTGCTATCGGATAGATTTAATCAGTTATGCAAAGATTGAATCATTAATTTAAATCCAATATTTGTGGGATTTGAATTTAATTCATTCCAATCATGTAGGATTTAAATCAATCATGTGGTATTTAAATTTAATTCATTCCAATCATGTAGGATTTAAATTTATTCATGTGGGATTTGAATTTAATTCAAATCAATCATATGGGATTTAAATTGAATTCATTCCAATCTTGTGGGATATGAATTAAATTTATTCCAATCTTTTTGTAACTAATGAGCGGCCAGACTCCTCTATAAATACTCTCTTCGTGCCTACATTGAGGACTTACTTCAAAATAAAGGAGACGAAGAGAGTGCCAGCAGCCGCCATTGCAGTCCAGAAAGTTCGTGCGAGTCCAGGCAAGGAGGTGACAGTGAGCGTTCCAGAAGTTCTATGTGAACTTGCTGGTTCCTGGGAGCAGATCGTGTGGGGCGAATCCTACTTTGATCAACGGTGATATTCATCACCCCAGCAAGCAGAGTTTATTCTTCTTCTTCATCTTCTCTTTTGCAAGTTGTAAACTCTGTTCTGTCCGTTTGCAACTGCGATTGCAAGAAAGAACGAGAAGATAGTTTCCTCTGATTCTTTTGTTATCTTATTTTTAGTTGTAATCAGATCATATATATAATTTCTTGTTGGATCGAGAGATATCAGGAAGGGAACTCTTGTGTGAACTCCTGATCTCGACTTCAACTCAGGTTCTACCATCTTTGATTAAACTTCGGAACTAACAATCTCAAAGCAAGATCCGAGTAAGATGGAGAACCAATCAAACCTTCTCGATAGTAGCATTCACAAGCTTGAGAAGTTTGATGGCGAACACTACAACATTTGGAAGAGGGAGATCTCTCTGAATCTTTATCTTGTCAAAGTTGCTTATGTGTTGGTTGATCCAGAACCTACCATCCCTGAAGATGGAGGAGAACTTGAAGTTGGTGTGGCACAGGACGCGCACAACAAGTGGAAAGAAGACAACGGCCTCTGCAGGCTGTTGATCCTCAATGCAATGGAGGACTCGATGGCAGAGTCTTACAACAAGAAAGAGAAGGGAAAATATATCTGGGAAGCTCTTGAGAAGCATTAAAAGACTGATGAAAAGATGTCTAAAATCTATCTCGTTGAAAAGTTTTTTACTTTGCAATTTGAAGATGAGAAGGTAATACTGCCGCAAGTCGAGGAACTTCTAAAGATGCAGCAGAAGCTGGAGGAAGAGGGCATGAAGCAGGAAGATAAGCTCATGGTGGGGGCTATCGTCACCAAGTTTCCTCCAGGCTGGATCAAGTTCAAGACTGACATGTACCGTAAGAAGATGGAGATCCAGCTCGAAGATCTTCTTCACTGGATTCATATTGAAGATGAGGCCAGGGGACAACTGAAGTTGGATTCCCTGTCCAAACAGTTGGCAAATGCCAACTTGGTGCATGCTAGTGATTCTGAGGGGAAGCAGAAGGCTTCTCACAACAAGAAAAAGAAGGACTTAATCCATCTGAAGGTGAAGTCGGCTTCTTTCAAGCCGAAGCCAAAGCCCAATTCCGAAGTGACTTAATTTAATTGTGACAAGAAGGGCCACTACCGGAGTGACTGCAAATCCAAGCCCAAACAGACAGAGCAGTGTAAGCCTAACAAGGTTGCTATGATTGGGCAGGTTGTCATGACTGGTGTTGACTCTGACTGGTGGATGGACATTGGCGTATCCTGCCATGTTTGCTCAAAGAAGGAGTTGTTCACCACCTACAAGCCTACATCTAAGAAGGTTATGGTGGAGAAACAGTCACAAGCTGAAGTACTCGGAACCGGAACGGTTGTACTGAACCTGACTTCGGGAAAGTCCCTGACGCTTTAGGATGTGAAGCATGTACCAATGATAACCAAGAATCTGGTATCAGGAAGTCCGCTCTGCAACGTAGGCTTGAGGATGGACATTAATGTTGGACAGATGGTGATATCTTACAAAAGAATATACTTCGAAAAAGCTTTCTGTACCGAAGGGATGTTCAAATTTCAACTTGTAACTCCTGCTATAATGATAAATGCAGTCACTTCTTTTTGTTATTCTCTTGAGTTATGGCACAATAGACTATGACATGTTCATTGTAAAAGAATAAACAAGATGTCTAGTCTAGGGCTTATCTCCAAATGTGGGGGTAAGGAGTTGGAGAAGTGTGAGGTCTATGCGCAGACAAAGATCACCAGAAAGTCATTCAAGCGGGTTAACCGAAGCACAGATCTTCTGGAGTTGGTGCACTCATATATCTGTGACTTCAAACAGTTCTCCACAAAGGCCAAGATGAAGTATTTTATTACATTCATCGACGAATACTCGAAGTATGCGTTCGTCTATCTGATCAAGTCAAAGGAAGAAGCAATCAAGAAGTTCAAGGAGTTCAGGGCTAAAGCTGAACGTAAGACAGGGCAACAACTCAATAGACTTTGAAGTAATTGAGGCGGAGAGTATAGGTCTATTAAATTTGCATCGTTCTGTAAAGAAGATGGAATTGTCAATGAGACGACTGCTACGTATTCTCCTCAATCAAATGG
Organism: Iris macrosiphon; assembly: GCA_036927795.1. Lineage (NCBI taxonomy): Eukaryota > Viridiplantae > Streptophyta > Magnoliopsida > Asparagales > Iridaceae > Iris > Iris macrosiphon. The sequence goes on along the minus strand of JAYESA010000003.1, from coordinate 192,196,975 downwards.
AGTAGCTGAGAGAAAGAACAGGACGTTGACAGAAATCATGAACTCAATATTTTTAACTGCGGGTCTTCCAAACTTCTTATGGGGAGAAGCTGCGTTGACGGCTACGTTCATCCTGAACAGAGTGTCGTATGCAACATCCAATGTCACTCATCATGAACTCTGGTTCAAAGTCAGACCCAACTTGTTGAGTGTGGGGGTGTCTGGCATATGTGAAGCTCCCGAACTTGAAGATTCAGAAACTGGGTACGAGAACAACGAAGCCCATCTTCTTGGGTTATGCTGAGAAAAGTGATGCTCGAAGGTTTCTTGATATAGAATCAAATCATATCATTGAATCTTGCGACGCAAAACTCTTTGAAGATAAATTTGCAAGGCACAAGAATATTATTATCGCAGATATTCCGGAGAATAGTGTGGGTACATAGGAGGCTGAAGCTTCCAAAGATGATATAGTACATAAAGAAGTTGTTATTCCAGATACAATGTTCGAACCAGAACTTGCAGAACCAAGAACTAAGCAGGTGAGTAGACAGAAGGATTTCGGAGAAAATTTCGTCACCTATCATGTGGAAGCAGATCCGCTTACCTATGATGAGGCGATGAAGACCAGAGACGCTGTCTTCTGGAGGGAGGCTATCAATGACGAGTATGACTCAATAACCTCTAATAACACTTGTGTGTTGGTTGATCTGTCGGAAGGAGCTAAACCAATCAGATGCAAGTGAATCTTCAAAAGGAAGATAAAGGTCGATGGAACTGTTGACAAGTTCAAGCAATGTTAGTTGCCAAGGGGTTTTCTCAGAAGTAGGGGATCGACTACTTCGACACATATGCTCTAGTGACGCGGATGACGACCATCAAGATGTTGATTGCTCTGAGTATAATTCATAAGCTAGTTATTCATCAGATGGATGTCAAAAAATATTCTTGAATGAAGAGTTGACCGAAGAGATTTGCATGCAACATCCAGAAGGATTTATCGTCAAAGGACTTGAAGACAAAGTTTGCAAGTTGGTAAAATCCTTATACGATTTGGAGCAAGCTCCCAAGATGTGGCACGAAAAGTTTGATAAAGTCATAAGATCAAATGGCTACAAGGTCAGCGAGACGGACAAGTGTGTTTACACAAAGTTCGTTGACGAAAAAGGGGTCATCTTTTGTCTTTACATAGATGACATGCTGATCCTAGGCACGGATCTATCATGAGTCACTAAGACAAAGAAGTTCCTCTCATCCAAGTTCAGTATGAATTACTTGGGGGAAGCTGATATTATCATTGGGATAAAGATCATCTGGACGGACACTGGAGTGGCCCTGTCACAGTCTCATTATATTGAGAAGATGCTCACACTCTATGGATATCAGGATCTTCCAGGGATCGATACTCTGTAAATGTATGACAAGAAGCTGAAGCCAAATCCTAGAAAAAGCGTCAAGCAGCTGGAGTATTCAAGCGTCATTGGGAGTTTGATGTATGCAACAACTTCCACAAGGCCTGACATAGATTTTATCATGGGGATGCTGAGTCAATTCACGAGCAACCCAGGTGTGGAGCACTGGAAGGCTGTGAAGAGAGTGATGAGATATCTCAGGAGGACTCAGAAGTATGCACTACAGTACAGCGGGTATCCGACAGTAGTGAAAGGATTCAGTAATGCAAGTTGGTGTTCAAAAGTAGAGAGCGAAAGGTCCACAGGAGGATACGTCTTTTCTATGGGTGGAGCTGCTATATCGTGGAAGTCGAAGAAGCAGACTATGATCTCTCATTCCTGAATGGAATCTGAGTTTTATGCACTGGCTGCTGTAGTGGATGAAGCAGAGTGGCTTTGGGAGCTCATGTATGATCTTCCATTGGTTGGTGCACAGTTTTCGGCGGTACCGATATACTATGACAACCAGGCGACTGTAACGCCCCGTTCTCCCGGTGCGGAGAGCGCGGCTAAGAAACACAAGACGGTATCGTTCGATCGGGATAGATTGAATTAAGAACTCGTCCTCGTTATGGATTTGTTTCTTCGGAATCGATTCCCATATTCAGTGGACCGTGCCCCCGGGATCGACTTAGCGGCAGAGTCAGGAGGGACCTCTCCGCTGCTATCTTTTATTGCCTCGGTTTTCGATGTCGCTTGTTGCTTTCGTGCTTTGAGTTGGTTTTGGGATTTGCTTGTTTTCCTTGAACGGTTTCGATGGTTTTCATTGTTTTCGTTCATTGAACTGCACTTCAATTCCGAGATTGGAAAGAGTGGAAGGAGTATTGATCGAGCTGTTCGTGATGCAGGTGAACGAGCAGTAGGCGGCTTGCGAGCGGAGTCGTGAAGCGCCTCTTTCCTTCTCCTTTCCTTCCAACCAAGTGAGTGGCTACCAACCCGATTAGCTAGCCCTGCTTCCAAGCTTCACACCCTAAAAGCTTGAACTCTTCTTTGCCCCGATCAAACGATACCGAGTAATAATAAAAGATACCAAGATAAAAGAGAATAGACTTGAATGTACTGCTTGTCAATTAAACTTGTGAACGGTTATATCTTTGCATGCTTGTTCGTTCGGAATGTTTATCATATGCATAGATACAAGTTTAAACGTACATCCTGATGCATGAATTGAACGTAGATGCAATGTAAAATGAATCATGCAATACTGCTTGTCTTGTACTCATGTTGCCTCAGGGCGAATCACGTAGCCTCCGGGCGAACGATTAATAACGTAGCCTCCGGGCGAACGATTGTTAACGTAGCCTTCGGGCGAATGATTGTTAATGTGCGATCACGGACAACTTGTGCACAAGTTATAGTTCCTGCGGGCGGCTGCTGGGGCACTGGCACCGTTCCGGCTCCGGACGGAACTCACGTTTAGTCTCACGTACTTGGACAGGATGGTATGCGGTGCCTCACGTACTTGCACGTAGCAAACCATCTTCGTCACAGACTAGAGTCCATTATGGCAATCAAGCCAGTGATCATCGTGTATATTTAAACATGTTGCAAACTAACTTGTGTCTTCGTGGCAGGGAAGGCAAGGTAAGTATTGTGCAGGTCATTCAGACGGAAAGGTAAAATCCACCGAACGGTGGCACGTTCATTTCAGTAAATTCATTATGCTGCTTACTTGTAAATGAACTAAGGCAAGATAGAAACCCACAAATATGCATGCTTCATTAAAACAACGTGTTGATTGGTATAGTCAGGCTAGCTCGCCTTCACCAGTATGTTTCGACATACTGACCCTCGTTGAAACAGGTTCTCCGCACCAAGGCGAACCGAGCGAGGAGCGAAGTCGTCTTCCCGATCCAGTCGCATCCTGATCTATAGTGTATGGAAAGAGATCCAGGTTCCTGCGAAGTCGTCTTCAAGAAAGAAAGATATTGTGTATGGAACCGAGCGAGGAGCGAAGTCGTCTTCAAGAAAGAGCAATGCTCCATGCCAAGGACTCTTTAAGAACTCATCTATAGTGTATGGAAAGAGATACATGCCATCTCTTAAGAGAAAACTCTTAGACAACCAAAATACATACACCAAAATCAGGCATGCACTGGACCTTCAATGTGCAACTGGAAGCACAATTGATGTCATTATGTGAGTGGGAAGAATTATAACTATGGTACAGAATTCAAAGCTTAGTCTATTCTTGTATCATACTGTTATTTTGACCCATAGAAGAAAATTTAAGTCAAAGCGACACATATCCTAATGCATGATGGAAAGCACTGTGAGGGACGCTCAACCCATATATTGAGATACGTGGGGGATTATTGGTATTTTTTCCTTTGGACTATATAAAATAGTCCCACATTGGCTACACCACCAAGTGGGTATCTCAATATAATGCTTTGCTTGTGTTGAGGTGTGCACATGGGGTGTGGTGAGGCATATGAGTGCCATGTGAGGGTATTTTATTAGGATGAAGAAGGATTAACTCCTTAATGAAAGCATTTTTGCTTTTTGTCATTCTCTTAAATTTTATTCCATAGGAGCTAAGTCCCAAAGGGACTTAGTGACTCAGACTCAGACTCGAACTTGGGCTCAAGGGCGCAAAGTGGCACTTTGTTAGCGTACTTTGCACTTAGTACGTCAGCATCAGCGCATGGCGCTTGTACGTATTTGATGTGCTCAGTTATGCGCGAGTTGCATACGTTGGCCGCATGAGCTGGTCGCATGAGCGGGCCGCATGAGCTGGACGCATGAGCGGGCTGCACTAGTCGTTCGCATGAGCTGGACGCATTAGCGGGCTGCATGAGCGGTCGAATGGGCAGCTGCATGCGCTTTTGCTTGCGCGGTCGCATGCGCCACGGCATGAGCGGCCGCATGAGCGGTTGCTAGCGGGGCCGCATGAGCGGTTGCATACGGGTCCGCTGTTATCGGATAGATTTAATCAGTTATGGAAAGATTGAGTCATTAATTTAAATATGATATTTGTGGGATTTGAATTTAATTTATTCTAATCATGTTGGATTTAAATCAATCATGTGGGATTTGAGTTTAATTCATTCGAATCATGTAAACCCCCTCACCCAAAAATAGGTATCTTGTGCGTATTTTGTATTCCTTGTATTTTTTTAGAATATTTTTTTATCAAATAAAACTCAATGATTTTATTAGGACACTTCACCGTGGTTTGGACATTAATAATATAGGATGGCCCCAAAATCTGTATCGTCCTTCATAGGAAGTAGCCTACACGGGAGACACTACCTGTAGGATCTTTTCGTGGCACAAAAATTTGATCCCTTGGTGTTAGTATGACATCAATGTAACGACAATAGATTTTGTGTTAATATTTAGATAATATATATATAATTTAATTGTGGTTATTTTCTAATCCCAACTTCCTACAATTAGCATCCTATAATTTCCCGTGCCAAGTTAGTCATTTTTTCTTTTTGTAAAATGTGCATATTATTTACTATTACCTATTTTATGGATAACCATTTATTTATTTACTTAGTTAATTAGATAATACAATTATTTGATTTATTATAATTAGATAAATATCTAATTATTAATTACAAAATATTTCTTAAAATATTTTGGGTGTAGTATTGTATTAAAGCTTTACAAAGTAATTTTTCTAGAATATTTTTGGTGTGCAAATATTCTTTTTTTTTGGATTTTTATAATTCCATCTGTATATATATATATATATATATATATATATATATATATATATATATATATATATATATATATATATATATGTCTGTGTGTGTGTTAATAAATATAAGGTTATTATTAATAGTAATAATAATGATGATAATAATAATAAGGTATAATAATAATAGTAATAGTAATAATAATAATAATAATAACAAAGGAAAGAAAAAGAAAAAAAAAAGAAAAGAAAAAAAGAAAAGAAAAGAAAAGAAAAGAAAAAGAAAAGAAAAAGAAAAAGAAAACCTAATCTACTAAAACCTTAACTAAACCTAAACATTAATTCCTATAACAAAACCTTACTATCCCTATAATCTATTCCACAGCAAACTCACCCCTTCACAGTAGAACCCAGAAAACCCCGAGCGGCTCTCCCCATCTCTCTCTCGGTTTATATATATATATATATATATATATATATATATATATATATATATATATACACACATTAAAATCTAATACCCAAATCCTAACCCTAGCCCAACGACGACCCCAGCCCCCCCCCCCCCCCCCCCCCCGCGTCGACCGCCGCTGCAGCCGCGCGCCGTCGCAGCCCGGTCGTCCGTCGCCGGTCGTCCGCGCACCGCGCGCGTGCAGAAGCACCGCTCCAACATCCCTATTTCAAGGTACCATATCTCCTTCATCTCTCGTCATTTTTTTGAGCGGTTTGTTCGTATACATTCACAACCTAACCCTCTAGGATTTTTATTCAAGCAGAATAAGTTTTCGTGTTCCGGATTGGTCGAAAAATCGACCGAAAAATGACCAAAACCGTCCAGAAACTTCAACCCAAACCTCCATGTTCATACCCGATTTGCCATCAACCTGTCTAATATTTTCAAAAACTAATTAAAGGGTTTTTCTTCTCCATATAACGGAAAATTTTTCTGTTCTTTTAGTTTTTGTTAATTTGTTCTATGTGTAAAATTATTCGTCCTCCAAAACGACTAAAAACTTGTTTTTAAAATATTGAAAAATTGTGATACGGAGCGCGCCCCGCCAAACGGGATCTCCTCGTCGCGTACCAATTATACCAAAAGGCACGTATGGTATATCCTGACGTGTGGACTTTCACGGAAACTGATTTGGACGTGTGTGCGCGTCGAAATCAACACGTATCCGTAAAAAGTTCCCGTATCGCGACTTTGGTAAACTACCACCCCGTTTTGTGTACGCTCGTCGAAATACGACGAAACTTGCGCCGTTGGACTCGTGGTATCACGCTGGTCCTGTGACCCAAGTTTCACACAATTCCGAGATAGTTGACCAAGCCACCTATTTGTGGGGCCCACGGTTGACTTTTAGGGCGAATTGTGTTCGGCTCACCGGAATCCAAAATTAGACATACCGTTGAGTTCGTATGGATTTTTAGAATTTGTTTGACCTATAATTTGTCCCATTTAGAGACCTTTACCTCTTACACGCATTTCGGTGTAAGGTGGCCCACATGTGGACCCGCTTTGACCCAAAATTACTGTTTTGCCCCCTGTGTCCAAATTGGACGAAAGGGAAGTATTTTCTAGCTATCTTGCTTATTCTAAAAATATTGGTGATATTTATTTTAGCATCCGGAGATGTTTATTCGGAGGCCATAGTTTCTGATCCTGTGTACTTGACACCTGGACGTTTATATTACGCAGCTTTCTTGCCAGGCAAGTATACCTTGCCATTGTACTGTGATTTACATTCCGTATGATGCATGTATTTTATTTCTGTCATTTAGTTCATATATTTTAAACTGCTATATAAACTGCGCGTCCAAGAATAACTTGGGTGCAACGACGGTGGCGTCGTATTTTGTCTTTATTATATATTATGCATGTCGACCTAGTTTTATGAGACCACCACATGATCATGAGACATTCTTATATTTCATTTGGCTGTGACACATTTCTTACACGATTTGTGAGTCTCATATAGATCACGGAGTTACGTATTGACTGATCATCAGTACGTGTAGGACGTGCGATAGGGAATAACTGCTGATAGAATTTGCATGCTAAAAGACTTGGCAGTTATTAGAGGTATCATCGTGTCATGGATATAACATGCTTAGAGCATGGGGTGGGAAGAACAACAAGTAAGGCGTTTGGGCTCCTTTACTCTTTCTTTGTGTAACCCGTACGCTCCGCCGGAGATGCGCGGTCATGATGACCCCTATATATTACCTGGCGGCCTCTGAGGTTCAAAAGACGTCATGCTTTTTAGGCCCCTAATTCTCCGAGAGAATCATGCCAATCCCATTTTAGCCAGATAGCCCACGTGTTGGAAAGTTGTTCTCAAAGTGCATTCACATAGATGGTTAGGCGACCCATTGGATATTTATTTTTAGTACTTTATTAGCATGCTTTTATGTATCTTGTTACGTCCCTCTAAGGACCTGGTCCCTTTTCAGGTGTAGACGATCATGACTATTTGCAGGAGCACGGATCAGGACTTGCTACTTCATTATCTTTCGAGGAGGTCTTCTCTTCGAGTCTCGTTGTTCATTAGATGATGTACTTATTTTGTTTCTCTTATATTCTATTTGGTAGTGGATTTGTCTCCATCCAACTATTAGTGCTTCTCGACTAGTTCATATTTGGTTTATTGACATATTGGATCATTTATTTCTTTATGATTTCTGTGGATGAGATTTAGTTATGCCCTGTGACTTGTGATAATTATATACCACTTGTGAATTATTGTTCATAATATAGCGTATGTATGTGTTATGGTTTCCATATATTAGAGTTGCCATATACATACGGCTGGCATGCTTACGTATTCCTAGTCCTACGTATTTTGGGACTGGGGCGTGACAAATTATGTAGGATTTAAATTTATTCATGTGGGATTTGAATTTAATTTAAATCAATTATATGAGATTTAAATTTAATTTATTCCAATCTTGTGGGATATGAATTAAATGCATTCCAATCTTTTTGTAACTAATGGGCGGCCAGGCTCCTCTATAAATACTCTCTTCGTGCCTACATTGAGGACTTACTTCGAAATAAAGGAGACGAAGAGAGTGCCACCTGTAGTGCCCCGGTCCGCGTAGGCACTATGTACAAGTGAGATCGCCTTGCTTGCTCGAACCGAAGTCTTCTCGGAGAGTTCCCGACCGATTAATCAAAGTGAGTGGGCAGAACTGCATTCTCTGATTCTCGCATGCCTTAATAATGAATCTGAGTTTTTGAATGCTTGTTGCTTAAGAAGTTTGTTTCATAAGAAGAATGATAGAACCGACTCAGTATGCTAATAAGAGAACTCACATAGCTTGTCATTAAATGAATCTGCTTGCTTGCCTAATAAGAGAAATGGAATTGCTTGTCTGATAAGAGATAGAACCTTGCCATGCTAATAACAAGAGTAAAAAGGATTGCTTGCACTTATTCTTGATATCGTATGCTAGACTGGAATACTTAAATGCTTGTCCAAAGAGATAGAATTTGCATGCTAGATTTATAGAACTGTTCTTGCGTGTTACTTGTGTAAATGAGTTAGCTTGCTTGAACATGCTTCACTGATTGCTTGTCATAAGATGGAACTTGGTGAATGGCGTGAACTTGTGATCTAGACTAATAGTCCACCCTGAGGCTTAACACACCTTACTTACGGGAGGGTGTGGCTATTAGGCAATGTGTATTGAGAAAGTGAGCTTCGGCTATCTGGACTTGATCTGGAAAAGAGAAAAGAGAAAAAGAGATAGACTTGTGTGTGTGCATTGTTCTTCAGTGGCATGATAGCATATTTTCTGATAGGGCTTGCATTCATGCATTTGGTCAGGACAACTTGTGCACAAGGATTATCTCTCGAGCGGTTCCTGGGGCACTGGGGATCGTTCGGTCCGGAAAGAGATCTAGATACCTGAGGCTTGTACGTCCTTGGGTAGACCAAGACTCGTCTATTAGTGAGATGGGCTTGTACGTCCCAACTGCTAATCCCGTGGAGGGGACCATCATGTAGTTAGGGCGCATGCTAGGCTAGCCTTCTTGCATACCTAACTGTTTGATGCAGGGACGAACAGGAAACTAGAGGACTGTATGCTTTATGTTATGCAAATTGTTGCTAACTTGTGTGTCTGCTGCAGGGATAACCGCTCGGCCGTGGGTAAGAAATATTATGAGTTTATCAATAGCCTGCTAGATCATTCTGTCTGCATAGTAGCGCATCGTGCATCCACATCGGTTGGACAATGGCTATTAGTGCAGAGCTGAACCTTGGTCACAGCTGCTAATAGTACCAGTATGTGAGTCATTGGATAGCTGGATTACCGCTGCCAATCCTGAGTTTCTCGGGGACCAAAATCATATAGATGTGTTGCCTTATTGCTTGAGTAATTGATAGTCTACTTGATATGCTTGCCTCGATTTAAGATTTGCCCCAAGAGTTAGTTTGTGTTGCACAATACATGCTGCGCACTACACGACGAGAACACTGTCCCTTATAGTTGCTTGTATGCTTGAGTATCGAATATGCAAAACTGGTTTCCCACTCGTGTTTTCAAAAAGATGTAATCTGACTAGTTCTGAGCTGCATGAAATGAACCTTAGTAAAACTAGCAAGATCACTAGTAATGCAATGTTTTGCCACAAGTCTACTTAGTGTGGGTTTCAGGGGGTGTAGCTTCTGTTCAGTTGTTTTATCTCACCAGTACTTGTATAAAGTGCTGACCCACCAAGAGTTTGCTTGTTCTCAGGTGCTCGTTCCTCCAGGAAGCGATAGCCGTGCCTCATCCCAAGGAACCGGAAATCTGGAGTCGATGCCTCGAGTCGCATCGAGTTTGTGCCTGCTTTGAGCTGCTTTCATATAGAGGGACATAATGTATGGAACGGTGTTATTGTAATCGAGAGACAGAGTGCTTGAGCGAATTGTAACCTCGGCCATGCGCCGCTTGTAACAGTTTCGATTATCAATAAAAGAGCCTGTTTTCATATGCCATTGTGTTCTTTACTTTTCTGCAATATGTGTGCCGCTGCTTCAGTATTGAATAGCTTACTTGCCCTTGTTCAAAGCTTTGGCCTTGTGCAAGCGCACTTTAGGCTTGTACGGCATCACGTCCCGATGAGAACGATTGTCCCGCGGGAGAGCTGTAACGTGGTGATTCACGTTCAGCGGGGACAATTGGGCTTGCGGGAGATTGGGGCGTGACACCAGCAGCCGCCATTGCAGTCCAGGAAGTTCGTGCGAGTCCAAGCAAGGAGGTGACAGCGAGCGTTTCAGAAGTTCTACGTGAACTTGCTGGTTCCTGGGAGCAGATCGGTTGGTACTCTACATCTTCACGGTGGAGCGAATCTTGCTTTGAGCAATGGTGATATTCATCACCCCAGCAAGTAGAGTTTATTCTTCTTCTTTATCTTCTCTTTTACAAGTTGTAAACTCTGTTTTGTCCGTTTGCAACTGCGATTGCAAGAAAGAACGAGAAGATAGTTTTATCTGATTCTTTTGTTATCTTGTTTCTAGTTGTAATCAGATCTTATATATAATTTCTTGTTGGATCGAGAGATATCAGGAAGGGAACTCTTGTGTGAACTCCTGATCTCGACTTCAACTCAGGTTCTACCATCTTTGATTAAGCCTCGGGACTAGCAATCTTAAAGCAAGATCCGAGTACGATGGAGAACCGATCAAACCTTCTCGATACTAGATTTCACAAGCTTGAGAAGTTTGATGGCGAACACTACAACATTTGAAAGGAAAAGATCTCTCTGAATCTTCGTCTTGTCAAAGTTGCTTATGTGTTGGTTGATCCAGAACGTACCATCCCTGAAGATGGTTCAGACGGTACAGGTAAAGTCACCGAACGGTGGCATGTTGAGTTATGTTATTTTGTTCTTGTATACCTGCTAAATGAAATCTGATCTAGGCAAGAATAGAAAGTCACATAAAAACATAAATGTTGCATGCTCATTCGAACTCATCTTAAGAACTTGGTAAAGTTGAGTAGCTACCCTTCACCGGTACTTTTCGAAGTACTGACCCTCGTTGCAGCAGGTTCCCCGGCCCAGGGTAACGCGGCGAGGAGCTGAAGTTCTCTCCAAACTTTTGGGATTCTTGGTGGTTCGTGTCCAAGACTTTTGGAGGCTCAAGCTAGAAGCCTTTCACTCTCTCTCCTGTTGCTGAATATCGCTAAGGCGATGGTGCTTACTCGCACCCAAGGTGTTTTGTGTTTTTGAATCTATGTAAAGGGATATAATGTATGGATCGGCTATCTCATTTTGCGTCCAAGTTGTAAGCCCGTGAGGCATTTTATACCTTTGAGTCAAGCGATGTAAAAAGATGTTCATTATGAATAAAAGAGAAACTTTTCTATGCCTCAACCTTGTGTTATCTTATTAGTGTACTCTGTTGCATTGTTCTAAAGAATATCCTTATGCCTAAGGCCTTGTGCACGCGAGCCCTACGTGTGCACGGCATCACGCCCGGGGGACGATTATCGATTAGCCAAAATCGGGGCGTGACATATTGGTATCAGAGCAAACTTCAGATCCTTTGATCTCACAAAGAAAGTTTCTAAAGAGGACCCTGTCCCTCCCGAGTAGACCCTTGAATTCGCTTGGCCAAAATGAGATGTGTTCCATACAGTGAGTCCATAATATACTTTGAGACTAATACAAGTTACCTTCCTTTGAAGGAACGGCTTCCGAGCCGGGTGCACAAGCGCAAATGGTGGCGCAAGTGCAAGCGAGTAGTTCAGGCACCTCGGGCAGCTCTGGGAGTCCAGCTGCCGCACCTTCTGCTGATCCGTTCGAGCGAATGATGCGTTTGATGGAGACGCAGCAGAGACAAGCGGAGCTACGGCAGAATCAGTTCGAGTCGCGGATTGAGGCTCAATTCGTGGCGCAGCGATCTCAGGCGGACATACAGCAGAAGCAGATGGATAGTCTGCAAACAATGGTGACGACTATGGTCGCCAACAATCATTCTGCATCCGCCCCCGCAACCGTGCCAATAGTTGCTGAAGCCACCGGACTGCAGAGTTCCCAGGGTACTATACCCTCAGGCAAAAATGGGTCAGTCATATCGATATCAGAGTTCAAGAAAATGTGCCATGCTACTTTTAAAGGCACCGAGGACCCTTCCGTGGCAATGGACTGGCTGGTCGAGTTGGAGGACCACTTCGAAGCGCTATGCCTAGACGAGACCAAGAGAGTCGCTTGTGCCCAGCTTCAGCTCTGATTAAATGCACATGATTGGTGGGATGTGCACAAGCAAGCGATTTTGAGCGAAGGTGGCACAACGGCTATCTCCTGGTCCGTGTTTCGTAAGGCCTTCATGGAGGAATACCTTCCACCCGCCGTCCGCCACGAGAAGGAAGACGAGTTTGCGCTACTGAAGCAGGGAGACATGACGGTGCGTCAATACGCCTCAGAGTTCAACCGACTTGCAAAATTTGCCAAGTCTCAGCTCGTCGATGCTGAAAGTCGTGCACGGAAGTTCGAGCTCGGACTACGACCCTCTATCCGTGCCCACGTCGTAGTGGCTCAATATCGTACCATGCGGGAGTCCTTGAATCATGCACTATCCCTGGAGTCACAGTACCCTCCAGTTCGCACTGGCGCTGTGCAAAATTACAATCACAAGTGTCCTGCCAACACAGGAGGTAACAATGCGCATAAGCGCCATAACAATAACGGCGGCTCCCAGGACTCAAATCCAGGAAGGAGGCAAGGACAAAATTGTGCCTACTGCCGCAAGCCAGGATACCACGCCAGCGAATGTCGCGTGAGCAAAGGAGGATGTTTCAATTGTGGCAAGATGGGCCACATTGCTCGTAATTGTCCAACCCGTTCCAACGATCCATCTTCACACCGTCCGCAGCAGAATAATGACTCGCCTCAGGGTCAGGGGCAAACTCAACGAGCGAACCAGGCACCGCAAAACGCTCAGGGCCGAGTCTATGCTTTGACTCGGGATGAGGCACTTGCATCGAACACGACGGTGTCAGGTATGTTACTCTTTAATAATGTACCTGCTCGAGTATTGTTTGATTCTGGTGCAACACATAGCTTCATTGCGGCGGATTTTGCCGCCGAACACACATTCCCTATGACACCGCTAGGCTTAAACCTAAGTGTCAGTACTCCTTCGGGCGTAGATTTGTCGGCTCGCTTAGTCTGTCGTGAAGGTAACATTTGCATCGGGGGACAGAAATTGTCATTAGATGCGATAGTTCTAGACATAAGGGACTACGATCTTATTCTTGGGATGGATTGGCTCGGCGCTTGTTCAGCTACTATCGATTGTGCGAAGAAGGAAGTCGTGTTTCGTTTGCCCGGCGAGATCGAGTTTTGCTTCACGTGCAGTCCTGAGTCGAAAGCGTCGAATGCCTGCATGGTGATCTCAGCAATGTCTGCTCGACGGATGATTCACTCCGGCTGCGAAGGGTACTTAGCGTCCGTTCGAGACACTCGGCAAGATTGCACAAACGTTGAGTCTATTCCCGTTGTGGCAGATTTTCCTGATGTGTTTCCCGACGAGTTGCCAGGCATGCCGCCCGATCGAGAGATAGAGTTCACTATAGACACGTTCCCAGAAACTCGACCAATTTCCAAGACGCCGTATCGATTGGCCCCGGCTGAATTGAAGGAGCTTAAAGTGCAGTTGCAAGACTTGCTAGATCGAGGATACATTCGGCCTAGTGTATCTCCGTGGGGTGCGCCTGTGCTGTTTGTAAAGAAAAAGGATGGTTCGTTGCGGCTCTGCATCGACTATCGAGAATTGAATAAAGCAACCATTCGTAACAAGTATCCCCTTCCAAGAATAGATGATCTTTTTGATCAGTTGCAAGCTGCCACAGTATTCTCTAAAATCGACCTCCGTTCGGGCTATCACCAACTAAAGATCAAGCTAGACGATGTGCCCAAGTCAGCTTTTCGAACTCGCTACGGCCTTTATGAGTTCCTGGTGATGCCGTTCAGACTAACCAACGCACCTGCCGCCTTCATGAGTTTAATGAACCTTGTGTTCCGGCCCTATCTCGATAAGTTTGTAGTAGTGTTCATCGATGATATTTTGGTGTATTCGAAGAGTGGGGAAGAACATGCAGAGCACTTGCGGACCGTGCTACAAACTCTTCGGGATAACCAGCTATATGTTAAGCTGAGTAAGTGTGAATTCTGGCTAAGTAGTGTATCTTTCCTCGGGCACATCATTTCTGCGGGAGGCATCTCGGTCGATCCGAAGAAGGTGGAGGCCATTGTCGAGTGGAAGCGACCTGCATCCGTTAGCGAGATTCGAAGCTTCCTCGGGCTAGCAGGCTACTACAGACGGTTCATGAAGGATTTTTCCAAACTTGCACTACCTTTGACTCGCCTCACACAAAAGGGAGTCGCATTTGAGTGGTCCGCTGACTGCGAAGCTTCCTTTAAAGAGTTAAAGCATCGCCTCACCTCTGCCCCGTTACTTGCACTACCAGACGAGATCTCGGGATTTCAAATATTCAGCGACGCGTCCGGGCAGGGCTTGGGGTGTGTACTTATGCAGCGAGATCGAGTGATAGCCTATGCCTCCAGGCAACTAAAGAAGCACGAGAAAAATTATCCTACACACGACCTGGAGTTAGCGGCAATTGTCTTTGGCCTGAAATTGTGGCGACACTACCTTTATGGAGTGTCTTGCCAAATTTACACCGATCACAAGAGTTTGAAGTACCTATTCACCCAGACGGACCTCAACCTTCGTCAGCGCCGTTGGCTAGAATTGATAAAAGATTACGACTTGACAATAGACTACACGCCTGGAAAAGGGAATGTTATAGCGGATGCTTTGAGTCGGATCTTCGTTGGATCTCTGTCAGTCGATCGCAGGTTACGAAGGGACTTAGAAGAGATGGGCATCGAACTCCGAATTCAATATCGTGGTGCGCGGGTCGCTCAAATGCGATTCGTACCCAACCTAATAGAGCGGGTCACATTTACTCAGAGGGACGACCCTTTCCTAAGGAAGATGCACGAGCAGATTCTAGCGGGGAAGGCGAAGGACTTTGCAGTAGATGAAAATGGAGCGTTGCGGGTGAAAGGAAGGCTATGCGTCTCCAACGATTCAGAACTTAGAAAGGAGATCCTTGCGGAAGCTCATTACGCAGCCTATATGATCCATCCCGGGAGCACGAAGATGTATAAGAACCTCCGAACGATCTTCTGGTGGCACGGCATGAAGAAGGATGTTGCACTCTTTGTGTCCCAATGCATAACCTGTCAAAGGGTGAAAGCAGAGCATCAGAGGCCGGGCGGGGAGATGCAAAATCTTGCTATCCCGGAATGGAAGTGGGAGCACATATGCATGGATTTCATTGTTGGCCTTCCAAGGACGCAACGGGGGAACGACGCAATCTGGGTTATCGTCGACCGGTTAACCAAGTCTGCACACTTCATTGCCATTAAAAGTACTTGGAGCGCCGATCGCCTTGCCCAGACCTACCTTGACGAGATAGTCCGGCTGCACGGAGTGCCAGTTTCTATAGTATCCGATCGGGACGGGCGATTCATCTCGCGTTTCTGGGAGAGCCTTCAGTTGGCGATGGGGACCAAGTTGAAGTTCAGCTCAGCCTATCATCCACAAACCGACGGCCAAACGGAACGAGTTAATCAGATACTAGAAGACATGTTGCGCCTCTGCGTGATCGATTCGAAGTCAAGTTGGGACGTCTACCTGCCGCTGGCCGAATTTGCATACAACAACATTTATCAGTCCAGCATCGAGATGGCTCCGTACGAGGCTTTGTATGGGCGGAAGTGTAGGTCACCAATCTACTGGGACAAAGTCGGAGAACGACAAATCCTTGGGCCGGAGCTGGTTGAACAAACCGTCCAAAAGGTTCGGTTGATTCGTGAACGGTTGAAGATAGCACAAAGCCGACAAAAGAGTTATGCCGATGCTCGACGTCGCCCCCTTGAGTTCTTTGAAGGGGACCATGTGTTCTTGAAGGTCTCGCCTATGCGTGGAGTCATGCGGTTTGGAGTAAAAGGGAAGCTAAGTCCGAGATTTGTTGGGCCGTTTGAAGTTCTCAAACGGATCACTCCGGTCGCCTATCAAGTTGCTTTGCCGCCTGCCCTATCTGAAGTACATAATATTTTCCACGTGTCCCAGCTGAGAAAGTTTGTGCACGACCCGAACCACGTAGTCGACTTGGGTCAGTTGAATCTACAAGCGGACTTGTCGTACGCGGCGGAGCCTGTCCAAATTTTGGATCGTAAAGAGAAGCAGTTGCGGAACCGAACCGTCCCGCTAGTGCGCATCCTGTGGCGGAACCACTCGATCGAGGAGTCGACCTGGGAACTTGAATCTGATATGAGGGAAAGGTTCCCCTCATTATTCCTTAGTGGTAGGTTCTATTCCTAAGTTTCGGGACGAAACTTCCTATTAGATGGTTATGATGTAACGCCCCGTTCGCCCCGTTCCCCCTATTCGGGGAGCGCGGCTAAGATATACTTGGTACCGTTCGATCGGGACAGATTGAATCAAGATCCTTTCCTCGTTATGGATTGGTTTCTTCGGAATCAGGTCCTATATTCAATGGATCGTGCCTCAAGGAAGGACTCGGCGGCAGAGTCGAGAGAGGCCTTTCCGTTGTCTTGGTTTTCCTTGCCCGTTTTCGATTGCCGCTTGGTTGCGTTCTTGTTGGTTTTATGACTTGCGTTTTCTTGAACGGTTTTGATAGAATTTATTGTTTTCGTTCTTAGGACTTCGCAATTCGTATCAAACACTTGGAGGCAAGAGGTATTGATCATCGGTTGGTGCGTGCAGGTGATCGTGTAGACGACGCGCGAGCGGAGTCTTAGAGATCTCTCCTTCTTCTCCCCATTCAAACAACTTGTGAGTGGCTCTATTTCGATAAGCACCTTCTTTCCAATGGCTCCGTTCTTAATAAAATTGACTCAGTTGTGCATTCACTCAAACGATCCCAATTAAGTATAAAGTAGGATAAAAAGATAAGATAAGAAGTAGGCTTGGAATACTCATTGCTTGTCATACAGAACCTTGCATAAATTCATTGATGCATGCATGTTCGTTGGGTATATAATTGGTTGGTACTTATTGATAGCCCAAGTTGTTTTTCTATAAACTGCTGCATGTTATTGCATATAACTTGTTGGTTGATTATGATAGTACAGTAAAGCAGTTCCGTACATGCTGTTCTTTAAATTGCTTATATGTTAACTATGAAGTTCGGTTCATAGATTGGTCATGGGAATTCTTGTGCAGAAGGGATCCAGGTTCCTGCGAACGGTTACCGGGGCACCGGGCCGTTTCGTCCCGGGCGGAATCTATTTGTTAGTCGTGCTAAATAAGTTAGCACAGGGAGCGGGGGCTTGTAGCGGGGCTAGCTACCCGCGCTGTAAGCGTCGCCGTCTGCCCAGACTAAACCCATGGCGGCTCCTAAATCAATAAGAAAGATATTGTGTATATTTAAACTGTGCAGACTAACTATGTCTTCGTGGCAGGGAAGGCTATGGTAAGTTGTACAGGTGGTTCAGACGGTACAGGTAAAGTCACCGAACGGTTGCATGTTGAGTTATGTTATTTTGTTCTTGCATACCTGCTAAATGAAATCTGATCTAGGCAAGAATATAAAGTCACATAAAAACATAAATGTTGCATGCTCATTCGAACTCATCTTAAGAACTTGGTAAAGTTGAGTAGCTAGCCTTCACCGGTACTTTTCGAAGTACTGACCCTCGTTGCAGCAGGTTCCCCGGCCCAGGGCAACGCGGCAAGGAGCTGAAGTTCTCTCCAAACTTTTGGGATTCTTGGCAGTTCGTGTCCAAGACTTTTGGAGGCTCAAGCTAGAAGCCTTTCACTCTCTCTCCTGTTGCTGAATATCGCTAAGGCGATGGTTCTTACTCGCACCCATGGTGTTTTGTGTTTTTGAATCTATGTAAAGGGATATAATGTATGGATCGGCTATCTCATTTTGCGTCCAAGTTGTAAGCCCGTGAGGCATTTTATACCTTTGAGTCAAGCGATGTAAAAAGATGTTCATTATGAATAAAAGAGAAACTTTTCTATGCCTCAACCTTGTGTTATCTTATTAGTGTACTCTGTTGCATTGTTCTAAAGAATATCCTTATGCCTAAGGCCTTGTGCACGCGCGCCCTACGTGTGCACGGCATCACGCCCGGGGGACGATTATCGATTAGCCGAAATCGGGGCGTGACATATTGGTATCAGAGCAAACTTCAGATCCTTTGATCTCACAAAGAAAGTTTCTAAAGAGGACCCTGTCCCTCCCGAGTAGACCCTTGAATTCGCTTGGCCAAAATGAGATACGTTCCATACAGTGAGTCCATAATATACTTTGAGACTAATACAAGTTACCTTCCTTTGAAGGAACGGCTTCCGAGCCGGGTGCACAAGCGCAGATGGTGGCGCAAGTGCAAGCGAGTAGTTCAGGCACCTCGGGCAGCTCTGGGAGTCCAGCTGCCGCACCTTCTGCTGATCCGTTCGAGCGAATGATGCGTTTGATGGAGACGCAGCAGAGACAAGCGGAGCTACGGCAGAATCAGTTCGAGTCACGGATTGAGGCTCAATTCGTGGCGCAGCGATCTCAGGCGGACATACAGCAGAAGCAGATGGATAGTCTGCAAACAATGGTGACGACTATGGTCGCCAACAATCATTCTGCATCCGCCCCCGCAACCGTACCAATAGTTCCTGAAGCCACCGGACTGCAGAGTTCCCAGGGTACTATACCCTCAGGCGAAAATGGGTCAGTCGTATCGATATCAGAGTTCAAGAAAATGTGCCATGCTACTTTTAAAGGCACCGAGGACCCTTCCGTGGCAATAGACTGGCTGGTCGAGTTGGAGGACCACTTCGAAGCGCTATGCCTAGACGAGACCAAGAGAGTCGCTTGTGCCCAGCTTCAGCTATGATTAAATGCACATGATTGGTGGGATGTGCACAAGCAAGCGATTTTGAGCGAAGGTGGCACAACGGCTATCTCCTGGTCCGTGTTTCGTACGGCCTTCGTGGAGGAATACCTTCCACCCGCCGTCCGCCGCGAGAAGGAAGACGAGTTTGCGCTACTGAAGCAGGGAGACATGACGGTGCGTCAATACGCCTCAGAGTTCAACCGACTTGCAAAATTTGCCAAGTCTCAGCTCGCCGATGCTGAAAGTCGTGCACGGAAGTTCGAGCTCGGACTACGACCCTCTATCCGTGCCCACGTCGTAGTGGCTCAATATCGTACCATGCGGGAGTCCTTAAATCATGCACTATCCCTGGAGTCGCAGTACCCTCCAGTTCGCACTGTCGCTGTGCAAAATTACAATCACAAGCGTCCTGCCAACAAAGGAGGTAACAATGCGCATAAGCGCCATAACAACAACGGCGGCTCCCAGGACTCAAATCCAGGAAGGAGGCAAGGACAAAATTGTGCCTACTGCCGCAGGCCAGGACACCACGCCAGCGAATGTCGCGTGAGCAAAGGAGGATGTTTCAATTGTGGCAAGATGGGCCACATTGCTCGTAATTGTCCAACCCGTCCCAACGATCCATCTTCACACCGTCCGCAGCAGAATAATGACTCGCCTCAGGGTCAGGGGCAAACTCAACGAGCGAACCAGGCACCGCAAAACGCTCAGGGCCGAGTCTATGCTTTGACTCGGGATGAGGCACTTGCATCGAACACGACGGTGTCAGGTATGTTACTCTTTAATAATGTACCTGCTCGAGTATTGTTTGATTCTGGTGCAACACATAGCTTCATTGCGGCGGATTTTGCCACCGAACACACATTCCCTATGACACCGCTAGGCTTAAACCTAAGTGTCAGTACTCCTTCGGGCGTAGATTTGTCGGCTCGCTTAGTCTGTCGTGAAGGTAACATTTGCATCGGGGGACGGAAATTGTCATTAGATGCGATAGTTCTAGACATAAGGGACTACGATCTTATTCTGGGGATGGATTGGCTCGGCGCTTGTTCAGCTACTATCGATTGTGCGAAGAAGGAAGTCGTGTTTCGTTTGCCCGGCGAGATCGAGTTTTGCTTCACGTGCAGTCCTGAGTCGAAAGCGTCGAATGCCTGCATGGTGATCTCAGCAATGTCTGCTCGACGGATGATTCACTCCGGCTGCGAAGGGTACTTAGCGTCCGTTCGAGACACTCGGCAAGATTGCGCAAACGTTGAGTCTATTCCCATTGTGGCAGATTTTCCTGATGTGTTTCCCGACGAGTTGCCAGGCATGCCGCCCGATCGAGAGATAGAGTTCACTATTGACACGTTCCCAGAAACTCGACCAATTTCCAAGACGCCGTATCGAATGGCCCCGGCTGAATTGAAGGAGCTTAAAGTGCAGTTGCAAGACTTGCTAGATCGAGGATACATTCGGCCTAGTGTATCTCCGTGGGGTGCGCCTGTGCTGTTTGTAAAGAAAAAGGATGGTTCGTTGCGGCTCTGCATCGACTATCGAGAATTGAATAAAGCAACCATTCGTAACAAGTATCCCCTTCCAAGAATAGATGATCTTTTTGATCAGTTGCAAGCTGCCACAGTATTCTCTAAAATCGACCTCCGTTCGGGCTATCACCAACTAAAGATCAAGCTAGACGATGTGCCCAAGTCAGCTTTTCGAACTCGCTACGGCCATTATGAGTTCCTGGTGATGCCGTTCGGACTAACCAACGCACCTGCCGCCTTTATGAGTTTAATGAACCTTGTGTTCCGGCCCTATCTCGATAAGTTTGTAGTAGTGTTCATCGATGATATTTTGGTGTATTCGAAGAGTGGGAAAGAACATGCAGAGCACTTGCGGACCGTGCTACAAACTCTTCGGGATAACCAGCTATATGCTAAGCTGAGTAAGTGTGAATTCTGGCTAAGTAGTGTATCTTTCCTCGGGCACATCATTTCTGCGGGAGGCATCTCGGTCGATCCGAAGAAGGTGGAGGCCATTGTCGAATGAAAGCGACCTACATCCGTTAGCGAGATTCGAAGCTTCCTCGGGCTAGCAGGCTACTACAGACGGTTCGTGAAGGATTTTTCCAAACTTGCACTACCTTTGACTCGCCTCACACAAAAGGGAGTCGCATTTGAGTGGTCCGCCGACTGCGAAGCTTCGTTTAAAGAGTTAAAGCATCGCCTCACCTCTGCCCCGTTACTTGCACTACCAGACGAGATCTCGGGATTTCAAATATTCAGCGACGCGTCCGGGCAGGGCTTGGGGTGTGTACTTATGCAGCGAGATCGAGTGATAGCCTATGCCTCCAGGCAACTAAAGAAGCACGAGAAAAATTATCCTACACACGACCTGGAGTTAGCGGCAATTGTCTTTGGCCTGAAATTGTGGCGACACTACCTTTATGGAGTGTCTTGCCAAATTTACACCGATCACAAGAGTTTGAAGTACCTATTCACCCAGACGGACCTCAACCTTCGTCAGCGCCGTTGGCTAGAATTGATAAAAGATTACGACTTGACAATAGACTACACGCCTGGAAAAGGGAATGTTGTAGCGGATGCTTTGAGTCGGATCTTCGTTGGATCTCTTTCAGTCGATCGCAGGTTACGAAGGGACTTAGAAGAGATGAGCATCGAACTCCGAATTCGATATCGTGGCGCGCGGGTCGCTCAAATGCGATTCGTACCCAACCTAATAGAGCGGGTCACATCTACTCAGAGGGATGACCCTTTCCTAAGGAAGATGCACGAGCAGATTCTAGTGGGGAAGGCGAAGGACTTTGCAGTAGATGAAAATGGAGCGTTGCGGGTGAAAGGAAGGCTATGCGTCTCCAACGATTCAGAACTTAGAAAGGAGATCCTTGCGGAAGCTCATTACGCAGCCTATATGATCCATCCCGGGAGCACGAAGATGTATAAGAACCTCCGAACGATCTTCTGGTGGCACGGCATGAAGAAGGATGTTGCACTCTTTGTGTCCCAATGCATAACCTGTCAAAGGGTGAAAGCAGAGCATCAGAGGCCGGGCGGGGAGATGCAAAATCTTGCTATCCCGGAATGGAAGTGGGAGCACATATGCATGGATTTCATTGTTGGCCTTCCAAGGACGCAACGGGGGGAACGACGCAATCTGGGTTATCGTCGACCGGTTAACCAAGTCTGCACACTTCATTGCCATTAAAAGTACTTGGAGCGCCGATCGCCTTGCCCAGACCTACCTTGACGAGATAGTCCGGCTGCACGGAGTGCTAGTTTCTATAGTATCCGATCGGGATGGGCGATTCATCTCGCGTTTCTGGGAGAGCCTTCAGTTGGCGATGGGGACCAAGTTGAAGTTCAGCTCAGCCTATCATCCACAAACCGACGGCCAAACGGAACGAGTGAATCAGATACTAGAAGACATGTTGCGCCTCTGCGTGATCGATTCGAAGTCAAGTTGGGACGTCTACCTGCCGCTGGCCGAATTTGCATACAACAACAATTATCAGTCCAACATCGAGATGGCTCCGTATGAGGCTTTGTATGGGCGGAAGTGTAGGTCACCAATCTGCTGGGACGAAGTCGGAGAACGGCAAATCCTTGGGCCGGAGCTGGTTGAACAAACCGTCCAAAAGGTTCGGTTGATTCGTGAACGGTTGAAGACAGCACAAAGCCGACAAAAGAGTTATTGTCACGCCCCAGTCCCAAAATACGTAGGACTAGGATACGTAACCGTGCCAGCCGCCCGTATATATGGCAACTCCAATATATGAAAACCATATATACGTGCGTACGCTGTATAATGAACAATAGTCCACCAGTGGTATAATTAATCACAAGTCACAGGGTAATATCTAAATCTCATCCACAGAAATCACATAGACATGAATAACCAATAACTAGGTAACTAAATCTCAACAGTAAATAACTAAAGAATGACAGTCGGATGGAAACAAATCCACTGCCGAAATAGAATATAAAATGAACCAGATACACACCATATAAGAACAACATCTGCCAATCACGAGGCTCGAAGAGAAGACCTCCTCGGAATATACGTAACCTGTCCGGATCTGTGCTCCTGTGAATACTCAAGAACATACACACCTGGCAGGGAACCAGGTCCTCAGAGGGACATAGCAAGATACAGAAAAATGACATGCCATAATGTAAATACTGAATAAATAAAGGGGTGTGCTAACCATCTAAGTGAATGCAATTTAAAGACCTTGTAGTACGCATGGGAATGTGTGGCTAGACATATGCTGACGTAATTCACCAATCGTCGGGACTGGCTAGTATATGTGTCATATGCCCCCGACTCAGGGAACTCTGCAATCGTCCATCTCCGAGGAGCATGGATCGAAGGATAAAAGACTCAAGGAGGGGGTGTCCCATACGCCTACTAAGTGTCTTTCCCGCCCAATATAGATGTACAAGTCGTGAAAACGACGTGGACACCTCCTACTATGATGCAAGTCTCAATAAAATAAACAACTGAGCTAAATACCACTACACGTGTTGCTCACACTGATGGCCAGTCGCGCATGAGGCACGCGTCCCTACATGTACTCACTCTGTGACGTGTAATGATACGTGTCAAGGCCTGGGAAGTTATATCAATAACTTCACAACTTTAGGTGGGTCTACTAGACACTAGGTCAGACACAAGCCCTAACGTCAACGCCATCGTTGACTGCACCCGAGTTTTCTCGGACGCGCACATTTATATAATATTAAATAAATAGACCTGTAACTAACAATAACTGAATTTAAACAGTACAACAAGGCAAGGTATACTTGCCTGGCAAGAGAGCTGCAAAATATAACGTCCAGATGTCCAGTGCCAAAAGTCAGAAACTATGGCCTCAGAATAAATGTCTCCGGATGCTGAAATAAACATCACTAACAGTCTCAGAAAATATCAAATAGCTAGAAACGCCTGTCCTTAAGTCCAATTTGGACACAGGGGCAAAAATGACAGTTTCCGGTCAAATCGGGGTCCACATGTGGGCCCACTTTGCACCGAAAAACGTGTCAGGGTCAAAGGTCTCCAAATTCGCCAAACTTAGTGTCCACAAGTCCAGAACGTCGATACGAACCCAACGGAACTTCCAGAATTGGATTCCGGTGAGCCGATCACAAAATCGCCCGTTAAGTGGAGCCGGTGGGGCCCACGATACGCGATTTTGTCAACGTTCTCAGAATCGAACCAAACTTGGCTCACAGGACCAGCGTATTGCTACGAGTCCGATGGCGCAAGTTTCGTCTCGATCCGACGTGTGTACACAAAGTTGCAGCGTTTTCCAGAACTGACGGATACGGGGCGGTGTCGGCGGATACGCGTTGATTCCGGTGTGTACGCACATCCAAATCAACTTCTCCGAATTCCTACACGTCCGTATCAACGTTGCGCACGTTTCGGTAAAGACCGCGTGCGACCAAGTCGTCCCGTTTGGCGGGGCGTACCCAGTTCCGGGGTGAATAGGGTCGTTGTTTTTCCTGTTTTTGGATCGCGTGCCGCGATCGCCACAGGACGCGATGCACCGAGCGGGTTGCACGGGCACCGAGAGGGTCACATAGCCTACGTGTCATAACTGACGGAATTGAAAACGGAAGTACGAGGAGGGAGAAAACGATACCTGAACATGGCTCCAGAAACCGAATTCTTTGTGTCCTCGTGAGTCGTCTTGACACCGAATTTGTGTCCTGGACGTGTCCGGGCTGTGTCCAGCTCCTGTGTCCGGTTCTGCTTGAGTCGGGGTCGTCGCGGGTTGGTCCGGAGCTGCTGCGGCCAGGTCTCCGGGGTCGTCGGCTCGTCGACGGAGGAGCTCAGGCGACCTGAGCGCCGTGGAGTCCGGCGAGCTTGCGTCGAGAGAGGAGATGCTGGTGATGAAGAGTAGCTCCGGCGATGGGGAAGGAGAAGAGGAAGTCGGGGAGGGGAAGCCCTGGGAAGCGTCGCCGGTCGTCGGGGTGCTCGGTGGCCTGTCGGGCGGTGCTCGGCGGCCCGCTCCGACCCACACGGCAGCAGTTGGTGGCGGTGGCTGCTGCTCCTCGTGTAGAAGTCGAGAGGGTGGGTGAGGGTGGCAGCGAGCGGAGGTGGAGGAGGATAGGAAGGGAGGAGGATAGGAAGGGAGGCGGAGGTCGGGGGTCGGCTCGCCGGCGGGTTCGGCTCCGGTCGGGGAGGATGAGGAGAGGATGAGGGAGAGAGGAGAGAGGGAGAGAGAGAGAGAGAGAGAGAGTCGGTTCGAGAATGGGGGGGTGAAACCGCTCGGGGGGGGGGTTCCAAACTGTGGGTGCTGCCATAGTTTCCTATTCTTCTTTCCTTTCCTTTCCTTTCCTTTCCTTTCCTTAGTTCTTAGTTCCTTTCTTACTTACTAACTTAGTAGTTTTTGCTGCAGCCGCTGTTTCCATTTTTTTTGTTGGAATGGTTTTGCTTTGGAAGGATGGGTTTGGATTTGCGGGTTTGGATTTTTGGGTTTTGGGTTTGGATCCATTAAGGATCCAACCCATTATCCTTTTCTTTTCTTTTTTTCTTTATCTAATTAACTAATATATATATATATATACCTAAAAATTTTAGAAAAATATATTTATGCACACCATTAAACTAGCAACTGTCCACAGGGTCTTCCACATGAAATAAATTAGGAAAATTTATAAAGGTTCCAAAAATTTTCTGGATGCACAAACACCTCAAATAAAAATAAATAAAAATATATTTTCTCTATTTAGCACATAATTTCTATAAATAAAACAAATGGACGGTGCAGGTTCACCGGCCAGTGAGGGGGTGACACCTCGCACTGCAATTTGCAGGAAAGTCCATGTAATTTCATAAATTACGTAAAGGTCATATTTTGGGAAATTGCGCAATTACGAAATTGTTTGGAAAAACATCCGGTTCCTGAAAATTCTAAAATGCACAGAACTGAGGAAAATTGTTATGTGAGGGCCCTGGGGGAATGGGGGTGAGTCTGGGCAGGGACTGGGCCTGGTTTCTTGGTGATACGGGTCACCGTATTTATTAATTAATAAATACTGCGCACGGTGTTCTCTAATTATTTAGAGGCAGGTAGGGTCATAATTTTTCTACGGTGTCAATACACTAAATGGAGTATACTCAGTGTAGAAAATTATCGTATTTTTGTTTGGGCAAAACAGGTGTATGTTGGGCCTCAAATCTCTAGGGGTACAGAGGTGGGTAAAGAGCAGAAAATTAAATAGGAAATAAATACGGACTTTTGTAACGCTAGTTGTGCGTCTCAAACGAGGCTCATTTTAGCACATCTGTGAGTTGCACAAAATTCAGAAAAATAGTCTGACATGTCTAGGACAGGTAGGTGAACTTTATTTGGGAATAACAGTCAGGGTAAAGCTCCAAATAATTCGGTGAATGACAGGTGCACAAGTCAACAGGATATGTAGGAAAAATAAATTAAAATATTGCCATAAATCCTAAATTGTTAAAATAATCCTAAAAATACTGAAATCTGGTCGAGGGGGTTTACAATCTACCCAACTTATAAAAATTTCGTCCTCGAAATTAAAACTAAGCCATGGTAGAAGGGAAGGACGGCATAAGATATAATTTAACAAAGTAATTTATATCTTGGGTTAAGAATAGGTTCAAAAACGTTTATGCATGTCGTCCACATGCTCCCAAGTAGATTCTCCTGGCGCGCCATGCTTCCATGCCACGCGGACCAAGGGAATAGACTGATTTCTCAATACCTTTTCTCGATGATCAAGGATTTCTACGGGTTGCTCTTGATACGACAAGCTCGGCCTAATGGTGATCTTCGAATGGTTGAGAACCTGACTGCTGTCTGTCACATATCGCCTGAGTTGCGACACGTGGAATACATCAAGTACTTCCTCAAGTGAAGGTGGTTGCGCAGGTTGATATGCCACTACTCCCACTCTTTTTAGCACGTCAATGGTCCAATATACCTTGGACTCAACTTGCTGCGTCCTCCGAGTTGAATGGTGTCTCTAGTAGGTAATATCCTCGAGATGTCATGATTGTCCTCTTTGAATTTCCAAGGGACGATGATGACGGTTTGCCTACTACGGTTGTCTGTCTTGCACTGCTCGCAAGGGTCCTTGTATTACTTAACTGTTTCTACGGTGTTGACCACCAACTCTGGTCACGCGAATCCTTGTCTAATACGATGCTGACTGGTATGCCGTGCAATCTTACGATTGTCTCATATAAGTAATGTCTTCCTATCTTCAGAGAAATTACGACGGTTGCAAGTTCCAAATTGTTCTCATGTACTCATAATTGTCTAGATGCATATGCCATTACCTTGCCATCTTGTATTAATACGCATCCCAAACTTTTTCCTGATGCATCTGTAGATCACAACCTCCTGATCCGGATGGAATAGTCAATACGAGTGCTGTGGTCAGTCGCTTCTTCAACTCCTCGAAAGCGGCTTGACACTCGTTGGTCCATAGGAATTCTTAATCCTTATAAGTCAACCTAGTCATAGGTGCTGCTATCCTTTCAGGAGTCAATCAATTGTTTATTCAGGTGAAATCCATTTAGACTCCTGACAGCAAAATGATACATTCTTCATCGTAATACTTGAGTTCTGAACTTGACCCGAGTTACGAGGCAAAAATTTAAAATTTCATGCTGTCATAGAGATGCACGTACCAGGAAAGTAGGTAGGTAGCGATGGTCATCTAAAGGTAGCACCGTTTTAAACTGCAATCTAATCTAATAATAGGGTTTGGTAATTACCCAAGAAACAAGCAGAAATGGCTACAGAGACAATACACTTTTGTACTTATACTAAGCACGAAGTTTCGTTCTTCCGAAATAAGGGAAGACGGAAAACAGTAATCCATAGTTCAAGGGGGAGGTAATAGATTAGAAGTGTGGGGATCAATGCGTTCAAAGAATTCAATGGAATTTGTCAAGACAGTTGTGGATTGAAATCATATTTTGGTAATTCCTATTCACATATTCGGATCAGCACAGTTATGTAACTGATACAATATGCTCAGACATATCTAGAGGACAAGTACATCTGTCTACTAATCACTATATATCTCAATCCACATAAAGTAGTTATGCGAAGGGCGAATCAAAATGCACTAAGGTTGATCAGACCGTAATACACTGATTCTGAATAGACAATTGTATTAGTGGAGTGGATCAGGCCCCAATAACACATGTGTCATGAACAAGCTCGATAAAGAATAAGCTTGCAAAACTAGGCTATAATAGCATCATAAGTCAAGGTAGGATAGCAATTTTAAGTATGCTAGATTATGATGAGAGAAATTACAACATAATTCACAATCACAAAAAGACAAGACTCTACAATCTCTACAGTTATTTTTCTAACTCCTTGTCTAAGTCGCTAGTTGACCCAAAAGGGGCATGGCCTTCTAAGTTCTACAATCTTAATATACACTATAGGTTGTCTTGCCTAAAACAGATAAAATAATTTGGCGTAACGCATGGTTTCAGAGTTATCCGCATAATACAGAGAAGCGTAAGGTAGGGCTTCAGAGCTGTCCGCGTAAAAAGTCTGTGCGTAACAGTCTGCGTAAAAGTCTGAGCGCAAAAAGTTTTGCGCTAAAATCTGCGCAAAATATCTCCTGCGTAAAGTCTAGCATTCGTTGTAGCGTAAAGTTTGTACGAGAACTCATGAGTTTGTCAGTCAAAATTAGTAAATCCTGACATCTGACAAAAGTACTCGCACAACGATCGAGTGGACGGTTTGTGATAATGATTTTGCACGAGGACCCAGGTTGTCGTTTAGTGACTTTATTGGATACCAGTCATTCGCTTGAGGTGAGACAAAGCCAGATGTTCTGTCAGAAAGCTGTTTCTTTTTGCACAGGGCTCGAGGCGTATCTCTGCGCAGGATTTGGTCGAGTCTGGGAAAAGCTAAGGCTGTAACAATTACTCTTAAATCCTATCCTTATATCTTACGCCTAATCAGGTTACTCTACGCTGGTTATCTATTTATTCAGGAATCTTCAAGTTTACGCAGGGCAGTTACCTACGTGGCTTTTAGGACGTGTCCTACGCAGGATAAGGAATACTAAGGGAAAGCGGATAGCAGTTATTATAACTGCAGCGTAAAGAAGATAATCTTCTGTATAAATTGGCTTTTTACGCCAACAAGAAAGTCGTTTGGCTTTTACGCTAACTAGGCAGTTGTTTGGTTCTTATGCCAACAACGGTCAAATGGGTTTTACGCCAACAAGGGTAAAGGGTCTCTGGTGTAAAACTGGGTTTATCTAAACATAGGATGAGGTTTCAGTCCTAGTATTCAACTTTGGATTTCTATTGGTTTCTTAAGACTAAGGTCACACTATGGTCAATTCTCTAACTAATCCTAGTAGTGTTTATACTATTCTCAAGTCATACAAAAATATGTCAAGGGATAATGGTAAGTTAATCTATAGGTAGTGATGCTAAGGTTCACTAGGTAGTATGGAAGATTAGGGTTCATGGGTATCCTAAACTTAGGGATGTGTTAAAGCCCTAGTTGTATTCTAAGTAGGAATATTACTCTGAGTATCATTCTATCAACAGGGATTCCTATATTCTAGCAGGGGCTATACTTAAGGAATTATCAGGGAAGCACATGAATCAAGCAGGATGCAATTTTGTAAGTGGGACAGACTGGAAGGAAGATAAGTCATAGTCAATTATGGATGAGATCCTATCTTCTAATCCTAGGTGCAGGCTTGCTCGGTACAGTAACGTAACCGAGACAATATGCTCTCGACCTGCATGGGCCACCACTAAAAACACTGTCACGCCCCAGTCCCAAAATACGTAGGACTAGGATACGTAACCGTGCCAGCCGCCCGTATATATGGCAACTCCAATATATGAAAACCATATATACGTGCGTACGCTGTATAATGAACAATAGTCCACCAGTGGTATAATTAATCACAAGTCACAGGGTAATATCTAAATCTCATCCACAGAAATCACATAGACATGAATAACCAATAACTAGGTAACTAAATCTCAACAGTAAATAACTAAAGAATGACAGTCGGATGGAAACAAATCCACTGCCGAAATAGAATATAAAATGAACCAGATACACACCATATAAGAACAACATCTGCCAATCACGAGGCTCGAAGAGAAGACCTCCTCGGAATATACGTAACCTGTCCGGATCTGTGCTCCTGTGAATACTCAAGAACATACACACCTGGCAGGGAACCAGGTCCTCAGAGGGACATAGCAAGATACAGAAAAATGACATGCCATAATGTAAATACTGAATAAATAAAGGGGTGTGCTAACCATCTAAGTGAATGCAATTTAAAGACCTTGTAGTACGCATGGGAATGTGTGGCTAGACATATGCTGACGTAATTCACCAATCGTCGGGACTGGCTAGTATATGTGTCATATGCCCCCGACTCAGGGAACTCTGCAATCGTCCATCTCCGAGGAGCATGGATCGAAGGATAAAAGACTCAAGGAGGGGGTGTCCCATACGCCTACTAAGTGTCTTTCCCGCCCAATATAGATGTACAAGTCGTGAAAACGATGTGGACACCTCCTACTATGATGCAAGTCTCAATAAAATAAACAACTGAGCTAAATACCACTACACGTGTTGCTCACACTGATGGCCAGTCGCGCATGAGGCACGCGTCCCTACATGTACTCACTCTGTGACGTGTAATGATACGTGTCAAGGCCTGGGAAGTTATATCAATAACTTCACAACTTTAGGTGGGTCTACTAGACACTAGGTCAGACACAAGCCCTAACGTCAACGCCATCGTTGACTGCACCCGAGTTTTCTCGGACGCGCACATTTATATAATATTAAATAAATAGACCTGTAACTAACAATAACTGAATTTAAACAGTACAACAAGGCAAGGTATACTTGCCTGGCAAGAGAGCTGCAAAATATAACGTCCAGATGTCCAGTGCCAAAAGTCAGAAACTATGGCCTCAGAATAAATGTCTCCGGATGCTGAAATAAACATCACTAACAGTCTCAGAAAATATCAAATAGCTAGAAACGCCTGTCCTTAAGTCCAATTTGGACACAGGGGCAAAAATGACAGTTTCCGGTCAAATCGGGGTCCACATGTGGGCCCACTTTGCACCGAAAAACGTGTCAGGGTCAAAGGTCTCCAAATTCGCCAAACTTAGTGTCCACAAGTCCAGAACGTCGATACGAACCCAACGGAACTTCCAGAATTGGATTCCGGTGAGCCGATCACAAAATCGCCCGTTAAGTGGAGCCGGTGGGGCCCACGATACGCGATTTTGTCAACGTTCTCAGAATCGAACCAAACTTGGCTCACAGGACCAGCGTATTGCTACGAGTCCGATGGCGCAAGTTTCGTCTCGATCCGACGTGTGTACACAAAGTTGCAGCGTTTTCCAGAACTGACGGATACGGGGCGGTGTCGGCGGATACGCGTTGATTCCGGTGTGTACGCACATCCAAATCAACTTCTCCGAATTCCTACACGTCCGTATCAACGTTGCGCACGTTTCGGTAAAGACCGCGTGCGACCAAGTCGTCCCGTTTGGCGGGGCGTACCCAGTTCCGGGGTGAATAGGGTCGTTGTTTTTCCTGTTTTTGGATCGCGTGCCGCGATCGCCACAGGACGCGATGCACCGAGCGGGTTGCACGGGCACCGAGAGGGTCACATAGCCTACGTGTCATAACTGACGGAATTGAAAACGGAAGTACGAGGAGGGAGAAAACGATACCTGAACATGGCTCCAGAAACCGAATTCTTTGTGTCCTCGTGAGTCGTCTTGACACCGGATTTGTGTCCTGGACGTGTCCGGGCTGTGTCCAGCTCCTGTGTCCGGTTCTGCTTGAGTCGGGGTCGTCGCGGGTTGGTCCGGAGCTGCTGCGGCCAGGTCTCCGGGGTCGTCGGCTCGTCGACGGAGGAGCTCAGGCGACCTGAGCGCCGTGGAGTCCGGCGAGCTTGCGTCGAGAGAGGAGATGCTGGTGATGAAGAGTAGCTCCGGCGATGGGGAAGGAGAAGAGGAAGTCGGGGAGGGGAAGCCCTGGGAAGCGTCGCCGGTCGTCGGGGTGCTCGGTGGCCTGTCGGGCGGTGCTCGGCGGCCCGCTCCGACCCACACGGCAGCAGTTGGTGGCGGTGGCTGCTGCTCCTCGTGTAGAAGTCGAGAGGGTGGGTGAGGGTGGCAGCGAGCGGAGGTGGAGGAGGATAGGAAGGGAGGAGGATAGGAAGGGAGGCGGAGGTCGGGGGTCGGCTCGCCGGCGGGTTCGGCTCCGGTCGGGGAGGATGAGGAGAGGATGAGGGAGAGAGGAGAGAGGGAGAGAGAGAGAGAGAGAGAGTCGGTTCGAGAATGGGGGGGTGAAACCGCTCGGGGGGGGGGGGGGGGTTCCAAACTGTGGGTGCTGCCATAGTTTCCTATTCTTCTTTCCTTTCCTTTCCTTTCCTTTCCTTAGTTCTTAGTTCCTTTCTTACTTACTAACTTAGTAGTTTTTGCTGCAGCCGCTGTTTCCATTTTTTTTGTTGGAATGGTTTTGCTTTGGAAGGATGGGTTTGGATTTGCGGGTTTGGATTTTTGGGTTTTGGGTTTGGATCCATTAAGGATCCAACCCATTATCCTTTTCTTTTCTTTTTTTCTTTATCTAATTAACTAATATATATATATATATATACCTAAAAATTTTAGAAAAATATATTTATGCACACCATTAAACTAGCAACTGTCCACAGGGTCTTCCACATGAAATAAATTAGGAAAATTTATAAAGGTTCCAAAAATTTTCTGGATGCACAAACACCTCAAATAAAAATAAATAAAAATATATTTTCTCTATTTAGCACATAATTTCTATAAATAAAACAAATGGACGGTGCAGGTTCACCGGCCAGTGAGGGGGTGACACCTCGCACTGCAATTTGCAGGAAAGTCCATGTAATTTCATAAATTACGTAAAGGTCATATTTTGGGAAATTGCGCAATTACGAAATTGTTTGGAAAAACATCTGGTTCCTGAAAATTCTAAAATGCACAGAACTGAGGAAAATTGTTATGTGAGGGCCCTGGGGGAATGGGGGTGAGTCTGGGCAGGGACTGGGCCTGGTTTCTTGGTGATACGGGTCACCGTATTTATTAATTAATAAATACTGCGCACGGTGTTCTCTAATTATTTAGAGGCAGGTAGGGTCATAATTTTTCTACGGTGTCAATACACTAAATGGAGTATACTCAGTGTAGAAAATTATCGTATTTTTGTTTGGGCAAAACAGGTGTATGTTGGGCCTCAAATCTCTAGGGGTACAGAGGTGGGTAAAGAGCAGAAAATTAAATAGGAAATAAATACGGACTTTTGTAACGCTAGTTGTGCGTCTCAAACGAGGCTCATTTTAGCACATCTGTGAGTTGCACAAAATTCAGAAAAATAGTCTGACATGTCTAGGACAGGTAGGTGAACTTTATTTGGGAATAACAGTCAGGGTAAAGCTCCAAATAATTCGGTGAATGACAGGTGCACAAGTCAACAGGATATGTAGGAAAAATAAATTAAAATATTGCCATAAATCCTAAATTGTTAAAATAATCCTAAAAATACTGAAATCTGGTCGAGGGGGTTTACAGTTATGCCGATGCTCGACGTCGCCCCCTTGAGTTCTTTGAAGGGGACCATGTGTTCTTGAAGGTCTCGCCTATGCGCGGAGTCATGCGGTTTGGAGTAAAAGGGAAGCTAAGTCCGAGATTTTTTGGGCCGTTTGAAGTTCTCAAACGGATCACTCCGGTCGCCTATCAAGTTGCTTTGCCGCCTGCCCTATCTGAAGTACATAATATTTTCCACGTATCCCAGCTGAGAAAGTTTGTGCACGACCCGAACCACGTAGTCGACTTGGGTCAGTTGAATCTACAAGCGAACTTGTCGTACGCGGCGGAGCCTGTCCAAATTTTGGATCGTAAAGAGAAGCAGTTGCGGAACCGAACCGTCCCGCTAGTGCGCGTCCTGTGGCGGAACCACTCGGTCGAGGAGTCGACCTGGGAACTTGAATCTGATATGAGGGAAAGGTTCCCCTCATTATTCCTTAGTGGTAGGTTATATTCCTAAGTTTTGGGACAAAACTTCCTATTAGATGGTTATGATGTAACGCTCCGTTCGCCCCGTTCCCCCTATTCGGGGAGCGCGGCTAAGATATACTTGGTACCGTTCGATCGGGACAGATTGAATCAAGATCCTTTCCTCGTTATGGATTGGTTTCTTCGGAATCAGGTCCCATATTCAATTGATCGTGCCTCAAGGAAGGACTCGGCGGCAGAGTCGAGAGTGGCCTTTCCGTTGTCTTGGTTTTCCTTGCCCGTTTTCGATTGCCGCTTGGTTGCGTTCTTGTTGGTTTTATGACTTGCGTTTTCTTGAACGGTTTCGATGGACTTCATTGTTTTCGTTCTTAGGACTTCGCAATTCGTATCAAACACTTGGAGGCAAGAGGTATTGATCATCGGTTGGTGCGTGCAGGTGATCGTGTAGACGACGCGCGAGCGGAGTCTTAGAGATCTCTCCTTCTTCTCCCCATTCAAACAACTTGTGAGTGGCTCTATTTCGATAAGCACCTTCTTTCCAAGGGCTCCGTTCTTAATAAAATTGACTCATTTGTGCATTCACTCAAACGATCCCAATTAAGTATAAAGTAGGATAAAAAGATAAGATAAGAAGTAGGCTTGGAATACTCATTGCTTGTCATACAGAAACTTGCATAAATTCATTGATGCATGCATGTTCGTTGGGTATATAATTGGTTGGTACTTATTGATAGCCCAAGTTGTTTTTCTATAAACTGCTGCATGTTATTGCATATAACTTGTTGGTTGATTATGATAGTACAGTAAAGCAGTTCCGTACATGCTGTTCTTTAAATTGCTTATATGTTAACTATGAAGTTCGGTTCATAGATTGGTCATGGGAATTCTTGTGCAGAAGGGATCCAGGTTCCTGCGAACGGTTACCGGGGCACCGGGCCGTTTCGTCCCGGGCGGAATCTATTTGTTAGTCGTGCTAAATAAGTTAGCACAGGGAGCGGGGGCTTGTAGCGGGGCTAGCTACCCGCGCTGCAAGCGTCGCCGTCTGCCCAGACTAAACCCATGGCGGCTCCTAAAACAATAAGAAAGATATTGTGTATATTTAAACTGTGCAGACTAACTATGTCTTCGTGGCAGGGAAGGCTATGGTAAGTTGTACAGGTGGTTCAGACGGTACAGGTAAAGTCACCGAACGGTGGCATGTTGAGTTATGTTATTTTGTTCTTGCATACCTGCTAAATGAAATCTGATCTAGGCAAGAATAGAAAGTCACATAAAAACATAAATGTTGCATGCTCATTCGAACTCATCTTAAGAACTTGGTAAAGTTGAGTAGCTAGCCTTCACCGGTACTTTTCGAAGTACTGACCCTCGTTGCAGCAGGTTCCCCGGCACAGGGCAACGCGGCGAGGAGCTGAAGTTCTCTCCAAACTTTTGGGATTCTTGGCGGTTCGTGTCCAAGACTTTTGGAGGCTCAAGCTAGAAGCCTTTCACTCTCTCTCCTGTTGCTGAATATCGCTAAGGCGATGGTGCTTACTCGCACCCAAGGTGTTTTGTGTTTTTGAATCTATGTAAAGGGATATAATGTATGGATCGGCTATCTCATTTTGCGTCCAAGTTGTAAGCCCGTGAGGCATTTTATACCTTTGAGTCAAGCGATCTAAAAAGATGTTCATTATGAATAAAAGAGAAACTTTTCTATGCCTCAACCTTGTGTTATCTTATTAGTGTACTCTGTTGCATTGTTCTAAAGAATATCCTTATGCCTAAGGCCTTGTGCACGCACGCCCTACGTGTGCACGGCATCACGCCCGGGGGACGATTATCGATTAGCCGAAATCGGGGCGTGACAGTGACCACTAAGTCGGTGTAGAAATCGAGGAGTGGAAAGTACAGCACCCTTTTACATGATGGTTAAAATAACCGTTGCCCGCGTATAGATGATCTTTTGAATGAGCGTGTGACGCGTGTCCAACTAAGGGACAAAACGCGTATAACTACTGCGAAGATCACGGCGTAGAAGCCACGTAGGTAGGTATCCCTCGTGTAGAAGAGGTTGGCGTAGAAGCCAATGTCTGTCACCATGGCGTAGAAGCCAAGTAGGCATAGAAGCCAGGTAGGCGTAGAAGCCGAATAGGCATAGAAGGCCGAATGAGCATAGAAGCCGAACGAGCATAGAAGCTGAGGAGACGTAGAAGCCGAGTGGGCACAGAAACTGAATGGGCGTAGAAGCCGCTGCGTAACGTGCCAGAGTGATGATGTGGATGTCTTAGCCAGAATTACGGCTCTTGGAGATATAATCAAATCTCTCGCATTAAATGCAGAGATCCGCCATCATCCTGTGCATTAATTGCAGAGGCGTGTTCTGAAGGCCTACCACCGTTCTGAGCATTAGGTGCAGAGACGTGCCTCGAGCCCTGTACGAAGAGCAGATTTTGACGTGGCAGTCTGTTTGTCTTCTGCGGAGCATAAACAGTTCACGTCTGCCTGTGTAAAATAAGGCAGCGTATCCCCTTTTATGCGTAAAAGCAGTTTACGCAAAGGGGATGTCACTAAACGACGGTTCGGTGACATTTAATCAAATCCCCTGCATTAAATGCAGAGATCCGCCATCATCCTGTGCATTATTTGCAGAGGCGTGTTTTGAAGGTCTGCCATCACTCTGCCCTATTAAAATGCAGAGACGTGCCTCGAGCCCTGTACGAAGAGCAGCTTTTGACGTGGCAGTCTGTTTGTCTTCCGCGGAGCGTAAACAGTTTCACGTCGGCCTGTGTAAAACAAGGCAGCGTATCCCCTTGTATGCGTAAAAATAGTTTACGCAAAGGGGATGTCACTAAACGACGGTTCGGTGACTTTTAATCAAATCCCCTATATTAAATGCAGAGATCCGCCATCATCCTGTGCATTAATTGCAGAGGCGTGTCCCGAGTAGTCTGTCATTATTCCAGCCGTCGTCTGGGTAGCCGTGCAGTACTCTTTGTCAGGAGTCAGACGTCAGGTTCACTATGTGATTTGACAGGTTCATTTCGGGGAATACGAAGCGTTCCTCGTACGCTTTAATGCTGTATTGAAAGCGGATGAGTTTTACGCCATAGAGGCGATGAAGCACCCCGTCTACGCGGAAGCAGCATGTACATACTACATTTACACGGATGGTCCTTTGAGCTTATATTTTACGCTATGCTCAGCAAAAAAGCTCTGTTGCACGTTTGATGGCTCGCAGGTCCTCTGTTTACGCTGCCCTGCATCACCATGCTGCGTAGAGTTTATCCAGCGTATTTTTCATGCTTCTACAAGACCCCCTTCAAAGCTTTTAAATTTCTCGTAATTTGAAACGCTTTGAATGAAGCATGAACCGTTCCTCGTAACTCGAAACGTTTCTGAATGGAGCCTGAAACGGTCAAGCCTGACACGTTCTTTCAAGGCTGACTTTATGGCGGAGTTATTAGGAGTTGGTGTGATCTCTTTCGCCTATAAAAAGGCTGAGGAGTTAACCTGTTCTTCCCACGTTTCCTTCGCCATGCAGAGATGATCGTCGGAGTTCGTCGGGTCGACCTGAGGAAGAAGAATACCATGTTCTTCCAGCATGTAAGGAGCCAAAAAAGACGGCGTCTTCGAGCAAGTGTCATCTGCAACGATGGATTATGGAAGAATATCATAGCCTCCCTTGCTCGGGATAATCAGCAACTTTGTAAGGCGGTTCTTTCGGAGAGAGGAAGGGTCATATTTCGCCACGCTGCTTGCAAGCGGTGCCTTCTCCCGTTACCTCCGGGGACGAGAGCAGATAAACTAGCTCTGTCCGGATGAATTTTGAATCGACCCATGAAGAAGAGTAATTTTCAACGTTGAACTCTGTATGCTTCGGGTACTTGGGATATCTTCTGGTCAAGGAGGAGTATCTTCTGTGTGAACTCTTGCAATTGACCGCTTTGAAAACCGTTCGGATGTACGCGTACTCTGGCCTGCGCATCTTTCAGATGTGCGGAGAGTCATAGCATAAGATCATAAGTTCGTAGCCTCGTGAGCGTAAACTAAACGCCATCGAGCGTGAAATCATAGACTTGTAGTTCCTGAGCGTGAAGTCGTAGGTTTGTAGCCTCTCGATCATAAAAGCTTACCGAGCACAAAGGCATCCGGGCGTAAAACCATAGACTTATAGCCTGCGAACGTAAAACCGTAGATTTGTAGCTGTCGAGCGTAGAAAGCTTCTTAGCGTAGAACTGTAGATCTGTAGCCTATGAAAAGGAAATCTTCCGAGCGTGAAGTCGTGGATCTGTTGCTTCTGAGCGTAAACTAAATGCCACCGAGCGTGAGATCATAGATTTGTAGCTGCTGAGCGTGAAGTCGTAGGTTTGTAGCCTCTCGAGCGTAAAAGCTACCGAGCACAAAGGCATCCGGGCGTAAAACCATAGACTTATAGCCTGTGAGCGTAAAATCGTAGATCTGTAGCCGTCGAGCGTAGAAAGCTCCTTAGCGTAGAACCCACGAATCTGTTTTGCACGAAAAACTTCTCGAATTCGCTGACTGTCCGCCTTCTCTGAGTAAATAGGCTGACGTAGTACCCAATCATAACCGAATATTATGTAAACCCCCTCAACCAATTTAGGTATTATTTGTAATTTTAAAACTGAGACTAGGGACAAACCGAGATAATTAAATTACGGGAGACGATTTTTAGGTACCCTCTGACCATATTGCAGCCATAGCTACGCGATGTGAATTAACGTCGCCGCGCGCAGTTAATTATATAAATAAGTTAATTGATTATAGCTAAATTTACCTCAACTAGGCCTGACCAAACCAGACCCTTGGACCCTGGCCGGCCCAACCCCAAGACCAAGCCCGAAGTCATGAACATAGAAACCAATGAGCATGTGTTCGCACAGAATAGCGATCGTGGTCAACCCGTAACTTGAAATTATTATCTCAAGGGCCAGGATGATCGAGAACAGAACACGTGTGCACCTTAGCTACGCGCACATGTGAAGTTGTATTCGAACAGACGTGAACTTGCGATAATATTCAAATGTCGCGTCATAGTCGTGTATATTTAATGTTTAGCATCTGATATTAGATTGTTATATTATATTGTGTTTAGGACCTTTGGATCAGCCAGGAGACATTTCAGGAACCAGCTTCTGGCATTCCCAGCTTCAGGACACAGGCAAGATACCTTGCTATATTTACTATCTAATTTAAATATGCATATGTTGTATTGTATTCTTGTTGCTTGTAGTTTATACAACTGTGCGCGTCCGAGTTGTCTCGGGTGCATTCGACGGATACGTCGATGATTAG
Organism: Iris macrosiphon; assembly: GCA_036927795.1. Classification (NCBI taxonomy): domain Eukaryota; kingdom Viridiplantae; phylum Streptophyta; class Magnoliopsida; order Asparagales; family Iridaceae; genus Iris; species Iris macrosiphon. Next base: position 192,157,617 of record JAYESA010000003.1, on the reverse strand, counting down.
TATATATGGACTTAGCTCTTAGCAGACTCAACCCATTGGATGATACCCTATTATTGTCCGGTACCTGACACCTTACACGGTCACTGAGACATATTCATATTGGGATGCGGGTTTGCGCACTCGACTAGCTATCGTTGCGTGTAACCTACATCACGGTTAGTATGTAGTCAGGATATAATTTAGAGACTTGGCATATAGATACAGGGTATGCACGTCGAGTAGTCGACTTGCGTATCTACATTGGGCGGGGAGGACAACTAGTAGGCGTATGGGGTACACACATTGGAGCCGTAGTTCGGAGGAGCCTCGGATCCAATGACTTTCCCTTTATACTGATGCCACGTTCTTCGGAGCGATATGGACGATATACTGTACTGATGCCACTCTCTTCGGAGCATGGACGTTATGCCTACACCTACTCATACGCACCAGTGTTGTCCTCACATTGCATTCACTTAGATGGCTAGCACACCCTTATTGTATTTATTTTATTCAGTATTCATATATGGCATGTTGTTTTCTTGTATCTTGTTACGTCCCTCTGAGGACCTGGTACCTTTCCAGATTTAGACGAGGCTTACTACCCCACCGTATACGGCCCAGGACAGGAGACAAGATTTGCTACAGCTGAGGAGTTGGAGGTGCAACCGTCAGAGTTTCCGTGACCAGTTGGTAGGCCTTTAGCCTAGATGGAGGGCATCATTATCTACTCAGCCGATGCCCTAGTCATTATCTTTTATATCTCATTTCAGTACTTTATTTCGTCATAGTAGTGGGTTTGTTCCCACCAGACATCACTGGTTGTACTATGATATCTTGAGACTGGTATTTATCAACCAGCAGTTTATTTAGTGTTTCTTGGTCTTTATATTGTGGATGAGATTAGATTACCTATTATTGATTGATATTGGACATGTTAGTATTATAGGACAGCGTAGCACTCTTTGTGGCTCCATTAAATTGGGATATCCTCGGAGACGTGTCAGCTGGCCATTGCCACGTGGCCTGGTCCCGTATATTTTGGGACTGGGGCGTGACATGGTTTTAGTGGTGGCCCATGCAGGTCGACTTTTCGCTTGTGGTATGGTAACGTGCCCAGCGAGCCTGTAATAGGATAGAAATTATTAGGTCTCATCCACTTTTTGATTCGTCTTTGAACTTCCTTCATACTGCTTCTAAATATCTGCATCCTGTTTGTTTGTTCTCGTACTCTTTTAATGAAGCTCTATCTCTTGCAACAAGATGAATTTGTGCAGTGGACGAGGAGCACCCCGTGCCGCGGTGCCAGATAACACCACTCAAGGAGATGAGGTACCCCAAGGGCAACCCCCGCTACAGACCCCGCTGATACATTGGCACGAGACATCGCAGGGCGATCCTACACCGCAGCCTGAGGGACAGACTTCCTAGACGATCCCCACGCAGCATTGTGAGGGCCAGACTTCAGGAGCTACACCGATGCCGCAGACTGAGAGGCCGACATCTGAGGAGACGCCTACAGCACAACCAGAGATTCCACTACCACCGCCTCCACCTTATCCACCCCAGATGCCACAGCTAGATGGCCAGCCACAGATGCTTCAGTTCTTCCAGGCAATGATGCAAGCACAGTGGCAGCAGATAGAGACATTGCGACAGAGTCTGATGGCAGTACTAGAGAGGACACCTGTCACGACCCCAGTACCAGCACCTCCACCAGCCCCGACAGGTGGCACTGTTAGATGGTTCCGACAGATGGTACCAGATACCTTCTCAGGCAATGAGACTGCAGAACAGATCTCCGATTGGATTGCCAACACGGAGATGCTATTAGAGGATTCACAACTGCATCCAGACCTTTGGATGACCGCAGTGAGGGCCCAACTAAAAGGCAACGCCCATCACTGGTGGGATTCTATCGAGCGCAGTGTAGGCAAGAACCAGACTTGGGAACAGTTCTTAGAGTACTTCAATGCGAAGTATTTTCCAGCAACAGTCAGAAATGCCCTGTACTCCCATTTCCTACATCTAGAACAGGGGAATATGACTGTTGACGCATATGACGCAGAGTTTAGCCGCCTTAGCAGATTTGGAGCTGTCCTGATACCCAATGATCTAGAGAAGGCTCAGAGATTCTACCACGGCCTCAATTTCGAGCTACAGAGATATACCACCGCACAGGCGAGGATTTCATATGAGGAGGTTCTCGCAGAGGCGAGGATCCAGGAGGCCATTGTCAGAAGAGTTAGACGTTCCAGCACGACCATGCCAGATAGAGTCCAGCCCAGAGCAGGAGGACCCATCCGTCGTCCCGGAGCGCAGACACAACAGAGAGCAGCACCATATCCACACCAGGAACTTCCGACTTGCCACTTCTGTGGTAAGAGAGGTCACTTCGAGAAGGACTGCCGAAAGAGACTTGGGACATGCATGATTTGTGGAGCAAGCCAGCACCTTGTCAGAGATTGCCCACAGCGCAGGGAGGCATCCCCACAGGCCGGACAAAGGCCAGCAGCACCAGCCCCGAGGATACTACCCCCACCAGGAGGCCAGCGTCCACCAGCACCCGGAGGATTCCAGAGGGGACCACCCTTGGCCCCACAGCAGGTACAGTTTGATCGGGCCCGACAACAGGCAGGAGGACAGAGGCACGGACAGGCCTTTGCATTAGCAGCTACCGAAGAGGAAACAGAAGGGGAAGCTATCACAGGTACCATTTTAGTCGCATCCTTACCTGCGACAGCATTGTTTGATTCTGGGGCTACATTGTCATTTATATCTAGTAGATTTGTAGCAATGCATAGAGTAGCGACTTCCCCCTTACCTAAGAGTTGGAAGATTCTTACCGGAGGAGGTATCGTGCCGGTTACCAGCACTATTAGAACGTGCTCGGTAGTCGTATGTGGTAGAGAGATGAGAGCGCGATTCCTGGTATTGCCTATGCCGTACTTTGATGTTGTGTTAGGCATGGACTGGTTAAGCCAGTATAACGCCGTACTGAACTGCCGGAAGGGTAGCGTCACTTTTAGACCACCAGATCAACCGGAGTTCGAGTACATGCGAGGGACCGTCGAACAAAGAGTAGGACAGACAGCTGGAACTTGCATGACTATGGAGATTGTGCCCCCACCAATAGTTGCAGAATTCGAGGATGTTTTTCCCGAAGAATTGCCAGGCTTACCACCCGATAGAGACGTGGAGTTCACCATTGAGCTAGTACCAGGAGCAGTACCGGTATCCTCTAATGTGTACCGATTGGCGAAGAAGGAGTTAGACGAGCTGAAGCTACAATTGGAGGAGTTGCAGAGGAAGGGATTTATCCGTCCTAGTGCATCACCATGGGGAGCACCAGTATTGTTTGTGCCTAAGAAGGATGGAACAGTACGTATGTGTATTGATTACAGAGCCCTTAATGCTTTGACTATCAAGAACAAGTACCCCCTGCCGCGGATTGACGATTTATTCGACCAGTTGACAGGAGCAGTGGTGTTCACAAAGATCGACTTGAGATCGGGTTATCATCAAGTGAAGGTGCGAAGAGAAGACATTCAAAAGACAGCATTCAGGACTCGTTATGGTCACTACGAGTTCTTAGTGATGCCTTTTGGACTGACGAATGCGCCAGCTGTATTTATGAACTTGATGAACAGAGTATTCCACCAATACTTAGACCAGTTCGTGGTAGTCTTCATCGACGACATTTTGGTGTATTCGAAGAGCCACGAGAAGCACTTGAGACTAGTGTTAGAGACGCTGAGGAGAGAGAGACTTTATGCCAAGCTGAGCAAGTACGAGTTTCTCCTAGATCGTGTCGCTTTCCTTGGATACGTCATCTCAGGAGACGGTATCTCAGTAGATCCGGCGAAGATTTCATCTGTAGAGACATGGCCAACCCCTACCAATGTCTCAGAAGTAAGGAGTTTCCTAGGACTTGCCGGATATTACCGGAGCTTCGTAGAGAACTTCGTGAAGATTGCAGAGCCAATGACCCGCTTGACCCGTAAGGAGCAGGAGTTCACTTGGACAGAGGAGTGTCAGAAGGCATTCGATGAGCTGAAGAAGCGCTTGACTACAACACCCATCTTGACCAAACCTTCTGGACCCGGAGGATTCGTAATCTACAGCGATGCGTCTGGGAAAGGATTATGATGCGTCTTGATGTAGCATGGAAAGGTTGTAGCTTATGCTTCTAGACAGTTGAGGACACATGAGAAGAACTATCCCACCCACGACTTGGAGCTTGCAGCGGTGATCTTTGCGTTAAAGCTTTGGAGGCATTACCTATATGGAGAAAGAGTGGAGATATTTACTGATCATAAGAGCCTGAAATACGTCTACACTTAGAAGGATCTAAATCAGAGACAGAGACGTTGGCTCGAGGTGATGACAGACTTCAAAATAGAGCTACAGTACCACCCAGGAAAGGCCAACGTAGTAGCAGACGCATTGAGCAGAAGACCTATGGCATTCTTCTTGACTACCCAACAACATCTGTTGAGAGATCTAGAGCAGATGGGTATAGAGGTTGTTATACCCGGAGTAGACGGACAGTTATCGAATTTCCAATTACAATCGATACTGGTAGAGAGAATCAAGGCTGCTTTGCCGACAGATGCCAGATTTCAGAGGCTCAGACAGAGGACAGAGGATGGATTACAGACATGATTGCGGATACATGAAGACGGAACACTGAGATGCGGAGATCGTCTCTATGTTCCAAATGGAGAACTTCGGCAGGAATTGATGACAGAGGCACACAGTTCCACTTACTCCGTTCATCCAGGAGGCACGAAGATGTACAGAGATCTAAGACAGTACTACTGGTGGCACGGAATGAAGAGAGAGATAGCACGCTTTGTGGCCAAGTGCCTGGTGTATCAGCAAGTCAAGGCTGAGCACCAGAGATCTGCAGGATTGCTTCAACCGCTTCCTATACCGGAGTGGAAATGGGAGCATATCACCATGGACTTTGTTACAGGCTTCCCGAGGAGTCCTAGTGGGCGCAATGCAGTATGGGTAATCGTGGATAGACTCACCAAGTCCGCACACTTTCTACCCTTTAGAGTTGGACAATCGACGGAGGCTTTAGCAGATATGTACATGAGGGAGATTTTGCGCCTACATGGAGTGCCACTTAGCATTGTGTCAGACAGGGATACGAGATTTACGTCTTACTTTTGGCGGAGTATGCAAGAGAGTCTTGGTACTCGCCTAAAGTTTAGCACAGCGTATCACCCACAAACAGATGGCCAGTCGGAGCGCACCATTCAGGCGCTAGAAGACATGTTAAGAGCGTGCATGCTGGACTTCGGAGGATCATGGGAGGACCACTTACATTTGGTCGAGTTTTCCTACAACAACAGCTATCAAGCTAGCATTCAGATGGCTCCCTATGAAGCGTTGTATGGCAGGAAGTGTCGTTCTCCAGTATGCTGGAGTGATATAGGCGAACGACAGATTCTCGGACCAGAGTTGGTTGTTCGGACGGTAGAGAAGGTAAAGAAGATCCAAGGACACCTTCGAGCAGCACAAGACCGACAGAAGCATTGGGCGAATGCGCATCGTCGACCCTTAGAGTTTCAGGTTGGGGATCACGTATTCTTAAAGATCTCACATACTCGAGGGACTATCAGATTCAGAGGCAGAGGGAAGCTGAGTCCGAGGTATATCGGACCATTCGACATATTAGAACGCGTCGGAGAGGTTGCTTACAGATTAGCATTACCGCAGACATTGGAAGGAGTTCACGACGTCTTCCATGTATCTCAATTGAGGAGGTACATACCGGATCCGAGTCATGTACTTGACCATTCAGAGATCACAGTCGGCCCGAGCTTATCATACCAGGAGGAGCCTGTTGAGATTCTGGACAGGAGTGAGAAGGTACTACGAGGTCAGACTATTCCCTTAGTCCGCGTCGCATGGAGACATCATGCACCAGGCGAATCGACTTGGGAACGCGAGGAGGATATTAGACAATGCTATCCCCACCTCTTCGAAGGACTAGGTACGTATTAGTACTTTACTTATTCAGTTAGAGATTTCTTGTTACGCGTACGTTTAATTTCGAGGACGAAATGCTCTAAGGAGGGTAGATTGTAAACCCCCTCAACCAATTTAGGTATTATTTGTAATTTTAAAACTGAGACTAGGGACAAACCGAGATAATTAAATTACGGAAGATAATTTTTAGGTACCCTCTGACCATATTGCAGCCATAGCTATGCGATGTGAATTAACGTCGCCGCACGCAGTTAATTATATAAATTAGTTAATTGATTATAGCTAAATTCACCTCAACTAGGCCTGACCAAACCAGACCCTTGGACCCTGGCCGGCCCAACCCCAAGACCAAGCCCGAAGTCATTCCCTATATAAATACTCAACTTCCTCCATGTAAAACCCTAAACCAACCAATCCCTCACAAACCCTAACCCTAGCCGCATACTTCCCCTCTCCCTTGCGCCAACCCATCATCCTCACCGCTGCCGCCATTACCCCGACCGCTGCTGCCCTTACACCCCGACTGCTGCCGCCTTACACCCCGACTGCTGCCGCCAAACACCCCGACCACTGCAGCCTTACACCCCGAATGCTGCCGCCTTACACCCCCAACCGACTGCCCTTCAGCCCCTACATTCGCGGCCGCTGCCCCTTCAACCGACACAGCCGCACGCCGAGCGACGAGCCGCCGCGGAGCCAACCCGACCCCCCGTGCGTTGCTACCGCTGCCGCGCCTACTGCAGTGCCGCCGCCGCTGCTGCAATGTCGCCGGAGCCGCTGCCACCTCGCCGGAGTACGCCTCGACGAGAGCAGACCCTGTCCGAACAAGCCACGTAGAGGTAACCACATTAAACCCCGTTTCTTCATGTTAATATCGTAGCGTCGTATCGACGTGTCAAGAAATGTTGATATCAGACACAACCCTAATTATGTGTAAATTGGATTAATGAATAATAAGGTTTAGAATCTGTATATTGACTAGCATAACACCAAGGACTAACGTTTTTACCCTAAAACCTGTACATAAACCACGGGTAATGAACATAGAAACCAATGAGCATGTGTTCGCACAGAACAGCGATCGTGGTCAACCCGTAACTTGAAATTATTATCTCAAGGGCCAGGATGATCGAGTACAGAACACGTGTGCACCTTAGCTACGCGCACATGTGAAGTTGTATTCGAACAGACGTGAACTTGCGATAATATTCAAATGTCGCGTCATAGTCGTGTACATTTAATGTTTAGCGTCTGATATTAGATTGTTATATTATATTGTGTTTAGGACCTTTGGATCAGCCAGGAGACATTTCAGGAACCAGCTTCTGGCATTTTCAGCTTCAGGACACAGGCAAGATACCTTGCTATATTTACTGTCTAATTTAAATATGCATATATTGTATTGTATTCTTGTTGCTTGTAGTTTATACAACTGTGCGCGTCCGAGTTGTCTCGGGTGCATTCGACGGATACGTCGATGATTAGTATATATGGACTTAGCTCTTAGCAGACTCAACCCATTGGATGATACCCTGTTATTGTCCGGGACCTGACACCTACCACGATCACTGAGACATATTCATATTGGGATGCGGGTTTGCGCACTCGACTAGCTATCGTTGCGTGTAACCTACATCACGGTTAGTATGTAGTCAGGATATAATTTAGAGACTTGGCATATAGATACAGGGTATGCACGTCGAGTAGTCGACTTGCGTATCTACATTGGGCGGGGAGGACAACTAGTAGGCGTATAGGGTACACACATTGGAGCCGTAGTTCGGAGGAGCCTCGGATCCAATGACTTTCCCTTTATACTGATGCCACGTTCTTCGGAGCGATATGGACGATATACTGTACTGATGCCACTCTCTTCGGAGCATGGACGTTATGCCTACACCTACTCATACGCACCAACGTTGTCCTCATATTGCATTCACTTAGATGGCTAGCACACCCTTATTGTATTTATTTTATTCAGTATTCATATATGGCATGTTGTTTTCTTGTATCTTGTTACGTCCCTCTGAGGACCTGGTACCTTTCCAGATTTAGACGAGGCTTACTACCCCACCGTATACGGCCCAGGACAGGAGACGAGATTTGCTACAGCTGAGGAGTTGGAGGTGCAACCGTCAGAGTTTCCGTGACCAGTTGGTAGGCCTTTAGCCTAGATGGAGGGCATCATTATCTACTCAGCCGATGCCCTAGTCATTATCTTTTATATCTCATTTCAGTACTTTATTTCGTCATAGTAGTGGGTTTGTTCCCACCAGACATCACTGGTTGTACTATGATATCTTGAGACTGGTATTTATCAACCAGTAGTTTATTTAGTGTTTCTTGCTCTTTATATTGTGGATGAGATTTAATTACCTGTTATTGATTGATATTGGACATGTTAGTATTATAGGACAGCGTAGCACTCTTCGTGGCTCCATTAAATTGGGATATCCTCGGAGACGTGTCAGCTGGCCATTGCCACGTGGCCTGGTCCCGTATATTTTGGGACTGGGGCGTGACATATTAATTAGGAGATTTGGTTCGGGTTTCGAGGAGTCCATCCGAACTCTATATATACCCCCAAGTTTCTGAGAGAAATTTTTTTCATCCGTCTTCTGCGAAAGAAAGCCTTCGACTGTTCGAGTTTCTTCTTCGTTTCTTCTCCGAGTCTTCAAAGTTTCCAGTAATGGCCTCGAAGCAATCCTCCTCCTCTAAGGGAAAGAAGGTCGATTCTTCTTCTCGTTCTTCTGCTCAAGCGGGAGTATCTTCGGTTGGGCAAGGCGAACTTTATTCTGAGCGAAGTGTCCCGCCGACGAGCAGTACACCCGGCCTGAAAGGTAGAGTTTTTGGGACGAAAAGAACGACTTGAAAAATCCTTCGCACACGTTGAACGTGACCGTGCTAGGTCGTCTTCTGTGCTGATAGCCTCTTTGAGGAAGATGATGCATGGAGACGTTTCATCTTTTACGCCCACATTTCTAATGTGTCAGCGTAAAAACTCTAGATTTTCGCAGTTGAGCGTAAAAGCTTTGACTGCCGAAAACTTGGTGTATACTATAAAATTTGAACTTTTACGCTTGTGGATGAAAATTCCGGCGTAACAGCTCGAACTTTGGCAGTCTGGCGTAAAGCACAGACCGTGTACTGCCGACTTGAATTTTACGCTTCTGGATGAAAATTTCGGCGTAAACGATCAAGTTTGTACAGTCTTGGCGTAGAGCACAGACTGTTGCCTCTTGGCATATGCTGCAAGATTGTAATGTCCAGTATAGAAACTGACGTGTTTTTCTTACACCCTTACAGTTAACTTGCATGAGTCTCCGCTAGCCGAGGTGATGGGTTCTGCCGCCGGGCTGCAGCACTCCAACTATCTGGAGGATCTGTCCCATGTGACATTTTCTATCTCCGGGCCTCAGTATCCCGAAGGAAGGGAAATTTTGATATCGGCTCAGGGCGAGCGAATGCTGCTGAACATGATTAATGGAGAGCCCCTGACGTACGTAGATGGGGACCAGTATATAAAGTCGGCCTTTCTCTTCGGGGACATGATTGATAAGCAGTCCCAGATGAAGCCAAAGAAAGAACTCTGGGTTTTCCCTGCCGGGAGCTTGGTCTTGCAGCTGCCCAAGATGCCGAGAGATTATCCCATCTTGGCATTCTTCCATGCTACACATCCCAGGAGGATGTCGTGGACGCTGACTCCCGATCTTCACGGTAGGCCGGGGAAGATCTTCTACCAGAAAGGATCTGGCCTATTTGTCAGCCGCCCTTCCGGTCCTGTGGCGATGTTCAGGGGATTGTACCTGGGCAGTGTCCCGAGTGAAGACAGCTTGGTGCTTCAGCCGGTACAATTGCCGACCTTCTGCAATGATTTTATGGGGCGCGGAGGAGTATACCCCAAGGTGAATCCTCGGTGCAATGGGTGGATGACCAACAAATCTTCGATGGGCTCGCTTAGTCGATTGGGCCCTGAAGCATTTTCAGATCGAGTTGGAGAGCATCGGTCTATTTACAGCTGTGAGTGCCACCAGTGTTGGGTTACCTCCTAACCCCAACCTGTTTCTGGCACTGATGGAGCAATATATTCCGCTCACCGGGACTTTCGCCACCCCGCTGGGGGAGTTGGGATTGGCCCTCCATGAGATGGCAGAGATCTCGAGACTGCCGATGGGGGATACTCCGTATGAAGAGTATGTTCCCACGAACCGGGAGCTGGGGGATTCAGACCCTCGGGTAGTGGAAGTGTACCAGGAGCTGATGTGCCACTACCTGGATTGCACCGCCTTCTATATTGAGCCTTCAGATTTGGCTCACACCAGTAAATGGACGTCCTACCTCTTTTTTCACCGGGCCAGGGCTGCTCAGCCGGAGAAAGTCTTGGAAGGCAAGGATCAGCCTGTGAATCCTCTGAGCGCGCTTACTGTCACGACCCGCACCCGGATATTCGGGCACGAGTACGTGGGTACGTCCAGCCTACGCCGCAGAATCGGCGGTAGTACGCTGTCTAGGTCACATCCATACTTAACTAACTAGCTCATTCACAAATAACATAAGCAAGATAATAATGAGAATGGAAACTTAGGATTGCAACTGAAATAAATGTGACAACAGATTCAAATGTTTAGTACAGGAATTCCAAAATGAAATCGGGGACAAACCCGATTAAATAAGATAAGAAACAGAAATAAAAGATAGCTACTACTAGCTACTCTGCAGCAGGGGTCTCCTGGATGGGATCTGGCTCCTCATAGGTATCATCTGTACCCTCATAGGGACCATAATGTGTAGGGGCAAGGTCCTCATCATCGCCTAAACAACGAATCCAGTCAGGAAAGGAGCAAAGTACACAGTGCACAACAAGATTAAACTAAATATTTATGACAATTAAACTGAGTATCATATGGAGAAAATTGCACAAAGGAACATCAATATCTCAGAGTTAATGCTGTACACAGGAATATGAGAAAAGCAGACATAAATGAGACAGGAAATGAATCTACAATAGTCAGCAAGAAATATAACAAGACCAGAAACTATCTGTGTGAACTTGTGTTTGTTTTAGAATACATAGTTGGCATGTAGGGGCTTATAAGGCTAATCTGGCCGTCCTAGGCGGCTATCATACAATACCATCGAGATCCGGCCAACAGCTATTGCACAATCGGGGAAAAGGGTAAACTACATGCCTCCTAGTATTCTCCCACCCGACACGGAAAGCAAGACATGAAATCCCGTAATTAAGACATGAAATCCAGTGTTCTAATACTACGTGTAATCATCAAGGGTACTAGTAGAGCAGGGAATTAATTATCACAATATAAAGATTAACTTGAAGTGCAGGTACTTGCCTGTTGTTTGGATCCGATTAATTGTACTCGGGGAAATTTCCAGAGATGAGTCCAAAAGCTGAAATAGACATTACCATCACGCTCAAAAGATGTCAAATAGCTAGAAACGCCTGTCCTTGGGTCCAATTTGGAGACAAGGGCAAAACGGCAGTTTCGGGTCAAAACGGGGTCCGCCGGTGGGCCCGCTTTGCACCGAAAAACGTGTCTGGGTCAAAGGTCTCCAAATTCACCAAACTTAGTGTCAACAAGTCAGGAACGATGATACGAACCCAACGGAACTTCCAGAATTGGATTCCGATGAGCCGATCACAAAATCGCCCGTCGAGTGGGGCCTGTGGGGCCCACGACACGCGATTTCGTCAACGTTCTCAGAATCGAACCAAACTTGACCCACAGGACCAGCGTATCGCTACGAGTCCGATGGCGCAAGTTTCGTCTCGATCCGACGTGTGTGCACGAAGTTAGGGCGAATTGCAGAAAAGGCGGATACAGGGCGATGTCCGCGGATACGCGTTGATTCCGGTGTGCACGCACACCCGAATCAGCTTCCGCGAAATCTCACACGTCCGTATCAACGCTGCGCACGTATCTGTGAAGACCGCGCGCGACCAAGTCGTCCCGTTTGGCGGGGCGTACTCAGTTCCGGGGTGAAACAGGGTCTGGTTTTTCCTGTTTTTGGATCGCGGTGTGCGATCACCACAGGACGCGATGCCCCGAACAGTTTGTCCGGACACCGAGAGGGTCATACAGGCTTCGCGTAGGAATTTACAGAATCAAAAACGGAGATCAGGGTTGCAAGATACGAATACCTGAAGGGGACCGAGAAATCGGGGTTTTGAACCGTGTCCGACACACGTCTGAACTAGGGCTGTGTCCTGTCTGTGAATCCCGTGTCCGGTCGTGTCCAGGCTCGTACCCGCGTCTGGGTCGTGTCCGCGTCTGCCGGAGTCGGCAAGGGGTTCAGGCGGAGGCGGCGCCGGTCCTGGGTGGTCGTCGACAGCGGCTACGGCGAGGTCGGCTCGCAGGAAGGCCGGCGGCGGGTTCGAGAAGAAGAGGGGAGGAAGGAGGAGAGGCTCTGTCGAGGGGGAGACGCGGGAGGGTGGTGGACGGCGGGTCTGGGAGGTCGGCGCTGGCTGGGCGGCGTCGTGCGGTGCAGAGGGCGGCAGCTAGGGGAGGTTAGGGTTAGGGTTCCGGCGAAGTGGAGGGTTTGATCGGGGGAGGAGGACCGGAGGAGAGGGCTATTTATGGGGGCTGGCTGGGGCGTCGTGGCCGAGGGATCCGGCGGGGGAGGCGACGTGGAGGAGGGCGTGGCCGGCTCTCGCGGAGGGGAGGCGAAGTGGCCGTCGGTTACGGCGCGCGATTTCCGGCGGGCGTGGGAGTCGGGCACAGGGGCGACCGGGTAATGGGTCGGGTCGGGCGCGGATCCGGGTCTGGCCGACCCGCCCGACCCGCTATGGCAGTGGTTGGGCTGGGCTTAACGGGCTCGGCCCCACTGGGCCGGGCCGGGCCCAAAAACAGAATAAAAATCAAATAAAATAAATAATAATAATAATAATAATATTTAAAAATCAGTAAATTTAATAAAGAAATAGGTAATTAACTAAAATACTTTTTAGGCATTTTAAAAATAGGTCCGGGGTCCGATAAATTCCAGAAAAATTGCCCTAAGTCCACTTTTCCATTTTACACCCAAAAATGTTATTTTCATAATATTTTAATATTATTTATTAACAATTAAAAATCATTTATTAATTGAAAACCTTATTTTTAATTACAGAAAATTCCCAGAAAATTCCAGAAAATTGGAAAAAATCCAAGATTTAATAATTTGAAATTTCAGGGGGTTTACAACCTACCCAACTTACAAAAATTTCGTCCTCGAAATTTAAAATTATAGCAGGGTTCTCTCTGTCCAATCTCACTTGATTGCGGTCGCTACCCAACTTAGAACTTTACCCATATCCTCTAAGGCTGTACAACTAGTAAAGCTAGATCCCAACTCAATAAATCATGGTATTGAATCTTTAAGTCTGCAACAAAATACACCACCTATGGTATTCCCTTAGTCATAGAGGTTATCATCAATTCGACCGGTCTGAGGGGTACATCTAGCACTACAAATCAAACACAGGATTTTGTCTTTCCGAAGTAAGGGAAGACGAGGATCAATAATAAGAGTTTAAGGGCGAGGTGGTAGAACAGAGGTATAGGGATCAAGGCGTTTAAGGAATTCTAATGGGAATTGTCAGGCGGTTATGGATTGAGATTCTATTCTGGTAATCATTTGTTCGCATGCTCGTATTAGTACAGTTATGTAACTGATACGATATGCTCGGACATATTTTAGGGGTAAGTATACTAGTCACTATATTTCTCAATCCACGTAAGGTAGTTGTGCGAAGTGCGAATCAAAATGCACTAAGGTTGATCAGACCATAGTACACTGATTCTGAGTAGACACTTGTATTAGTGGGGTTGATCAGGCCTCAATAATACATGTGTCATGAACAAGCCCGATAAAGAGTAAGCTTGCAAAACTAGGCTATAAAATAGCAGCATAAGTCAAGTTCAGCAAAATTAAGTGCGCTAGATGATGATGAAAAGGAGGTACAAATTATTGAAGTTCACAGAGTAACACAAAATAAACACAATAGCAAAAGAACTCTCAAAATCTCTACAGTTATCAAATTTAAAAGCATACTAGGTTATTTAGCAAGTTCAAAATTGCTAGGTTGGGGCTGAGGTCACGAACCAATAGGCACGAAAACAATACTAGAAAAAGGTATCTACGAATCACTTACGCGCATTAGCTCCTCCCAGAGTCTGCGCGTCCTCCACGGTCATCACGTAAGCTTGTCCGCGTCTCGGAGTAGCAGGACAGTCCCTCACTTGATGTTCTGGTGAGTCACAATATAGACAGGTACCGAGTCTCTTCCTACAAACTCGCCAAATGTGACCTTGTTTATGACAAAAGCCACAAGTGAGAGCTTGTTGGTTCTGTCCTTGAGCCTGATGTTGGGGTGCTGGAGCTCGAGGGAGTGGACGCTGTGTTTGCTGCGGGGCCCTCTGCTGTTGTTGTTGTTGAAAAGGGCGTTTGTTGGGTCCCGCATTTCCGGTATCTCTTTCTCGCTTTAGCTTATGCCCCATGTCTCTCTCAACGCCTTGTGCCACGTTTAAGATTTCCTCATAGGTGCGGGCTCGGCTGGTGGTGACAGCAAGGCGAATATCCGGAGACAGCCCCTTCTTGAATCTACGGGCTCTGTCCTCCGGGGTACGAACCATGTACTCCGCAAAGTGGCTTAACCTGCTAAATTCAGCAGTATACTCATCAACAGATAGGTTACCTTGTTCCAGTCTCTCGAATTGGCTTTCGAGAGCTTCCCGAGCCACTTCGGGGTAGAATTTCTCCTTGAACAGTCTCTTGAAGTCCTCCCAGGTGAGGTCAGGAGCAGATAGTTGAGGTTCGTCTCTAAACCAGGTCCGAGCTATGTCGAACAGTTGCAGGCTTGCAGACTCCACTTTGAGATCATCAGGGACCCGAGCAGTCTTCAGGAGTCGCTCTACGTTCTCTATCCATTCATCGGCGTAGAGAATGCCCTCAGTTCCATAGAATTCCAGGGGTTTAAGGTTCTTGAAGTCTTTGGCACTTCCTGGCCTCTTGAGTGGCGACTCCTGGGATTTAATAGCTTCTGAGAGGCTGGTCCGCAGAAGTGCAGTCTGTTCTTTCTGGGATTCCACCAATCCTTGGAACACTCCTAGTAGCTGTGCCCCATCTAGAGTAACTACTGGAACAGATGGAGGCGGCGGAAGTGCAAGAGTCTCGGGCACATTCTGCTCAGCTGGTTCTGATGTGCCTCCTACTGTGTTCCTCGTCTGAACCATTCTGGAAGATGAAGGGATAGGAAGATCAGAATAGATTACTTGGAAATCAAGGGTGATAGGAAAATTGATCCGAAATGATACCAAGAATTGAAATAAGGACCCTATACTGTGAATGAGCTTTTCCTAGAATCCTCAATTTTATTGCAGGCCTGTTCGGTCCCTTAGTTGAAACCGAACAATTTAGTCGTTGACCTGCATGGGCCACCATAAAAACGTGTCACGACCCGCACCCGGATATTCGGGCACGAGTACGTGGGTACGTCCAGCCTACGCCGCAGAATCGGCGGTAGTACGCTGTCTAGGTCACATCCACACTTAACTAACTAGCTCATTCACAAATAACATAAGCAAGATAATAATGAGAATGGAAACTTAGGATTGCAACTGAAATAAATGTGACAACAGATTCAAATGTTTAGTACAGGAATTCCAAAATGAAATCGGGGACAAACCCGATTAAATAAGATAAGAAACAGAAATAAAAGATAGCTACTACTAGCTACTCTGCAGCAGGAGTCTCCTGGGTGGGATCTGGCTCCTCATAGGTATCATCTGTACCCTCATAGGGACCATAATGTGTAGGGGCAAGGTCCTCATCATCGCCTAAACAACGGATCCAGTCAGGAAAGGAGCAAAGTACACAGTGCACAACAAGATTAAACTAAATATTTATGACAATTAAACTGAGTATCATATGGAGAAAATTGCACAAAGGAACATCAATATCTCAGAGTTAATGCTGTACACAGGAATATGAGAAAAGCAGACATAAATGAGACAGGAAATGAAGCTACAATAGTCAGCAAGAAATATAACAAGACCAGAAACTATCTGTGTGAACTTGTGTTTGTTTTAGAATACATAGTTGGCATGTAGGGGCTTATAAGGCTAATCTGGCCGTCCTAGGCGGCTATCATACAATACCATCGAGATCCGGCCAACAGCTATTGCACAATCGGGGAAAAGGGTAAACTACATGCCTCCTAGTATTCTCCCACCCGACACGGAAAGCAAGACATGAAATCCCGTAATTAAGACATGAAATCCAGTGTTCTAATACTACGTGTAATCATCAAGGGTACTAGTAGAGCAGGGAATTAATTATCACAATATAAAGATTAACTTGAAGTGCAGGTACTTGCCTGTTGTTTGGATCCGATTAATTGTACTCGGGGAAATTTCCAGAGATGAGTCCAAAAGCTGAAATAGACATTACCATCACGCTCAGAAGATGTCAAATAGCTAGAAACGCCTGTCCTTGGGTCCAATTTGGAGACAAGGGCAAAACGGCAGTTTCGGGTCAAAACGGGGTCCGCCAGTGGGCCCGCTTTGCACCGAAAAACGTGTCTGGGTCAAAGGTCTCCAAATTCACCAAACTTAGTGTCAACAAGTCAGGAACGATGATACGAACCCAACGGAACTTCCAGAATTGGATTCCGATGAGCCGATCACAAAATCGCCCGTCGAGTGGGGCCTGTGGGGCCCACGACACGCGATTTCGTCAACGTTCTCAGAATCGAACCAAACTTGACCCACAGGACCAGCGTATCGCTACGAGTCCGATGGCGCAAGTTTCGTCTCGATCCGACGTGTGTGCACGAAGTTAGGGCGAATTGCAGAAAAGGCGGATACGGGGCGATGTCCGCGGATACGCGTTGATTTCGGTGTGCACGCACACCCGAATCAGCTTCCGCGAAATCTCACACGTCCGTATCAACGTTGCGCACGTATCTGTGAAGACCGCGCGCGACCAAGTCGTCCCGTTTGGCGGGGCGTACTCAGTTCCGGGGTGAAACAGGGTCTGGTTTTTCCTGTTTTTGGATCGCGGTGTGCGATCACCACAGGACGCGATGCCCCGAACAGTTTGTCCGGACACCGAGAGGGTCATACAGGCTTCGCGTAGGAATTTACAGAATCGAAAACGGAGATCAGGGTTGCAAGATACGAATACCTGAAGGGGACCGAGAAATCGGGGTTTTGAACCGTGTCCGACACACGTCTGAACTAGGGCTGTGTCCTGTCTGTGAATCCCGTGTCCGGTCGTGTCCAGGCTCGTACCCGCGTCTGGGTCGTGTCCGCGTCTGCCGGAGTCGGCAAGGGGTTCAGGCGGAGGCGGCGCCGGTCCTGGGTGGTCGTCGACAGCGGCTACGGCGAGGTCGGCTCGTAGGAAGGCCGGCGGCGGGTTCGAGAAGAAGAGGGGAGGAAGGAGGAGAGGCTCTGTCGAGGGGGAGACGCGGGAGGGTGGTTGACGGCGGGTCTGGGAGGTCGGCGCTGGCTGGGCGGCGTCGTGCGGTGCAGAGGGCGGCAGCTAGGGGAGGTTAGGGTTAGGGTTCCGGCGAAGTGGAGGGTTTGATCGGGGGAGGAGGACCGGAGGAGAGGGCTATTTATGGGGGCTGGCTGGGGCGTCGTGGCCGAGGGATCCGGCGGAGGAGGCGACATGGAGGAGGGCGTGGCCGGCTCTCGCGGAGGGGAGGCGAAGTGGCCGTCGGTTACGGCGCACGATTTCCGGCGGGCGTGGGAGTCGGGCACAGGGGCGACCGGGTAATGGGTCGGGTCGGGCGCGGATGCGGGTCTGGCCGACCCGCCCGACCCGCTATGGCAGTGGTTGGGCTGGGCTTAACGGGCTCGGCCCCACTGGGCCGGGCCGGGCCCAAAAACAGAATAAAAATCAACTAAAATAAATAATAATAATAATAATAATATTTAAAAATCAGTAAATTTAATAAAGAAATAGGTAATTAACTAAAATACTTTTTAGGCATTTTAAAAATAGGTCCGGGGTCCGATAAATTCCGGAAAAATTGCCCTAAGTCCACTTTTCCATTTTACACCCAAAAATATTATTTTCATAATATTTTAATATTATTTATTAATAATTAAAAATCATTTATTAATTGAAAACCTTATTTTTAATTACAGAAAATTCCCAGAAAATCCCAGAAAATTGGAAAAAAATCCAAGATTTAATAATTTGAAATTTCAGGGGGTTTACACTTACTGCTCAGGAAGTCGACGATCTTATGGAGGATGCTAGGGCTCCAGATCAGATCCTCGGCGAAGGGATAGGAAGATATCATGTAGGTACTAAGGCCTACAGTTATCTGAGGCATTGCCGCAGGCCTCTGTCCAAGGAAGCTCAACTGGCTGGCTTCCTCTCTATATGGCTGCGCCGACTGGTGGTACCCGGCATCGCATCTGCGGATCGTATTCACCGCAACACCTTGTGGCCTGCAGTGCGTCTGGTGTTCGGGGCGAGACTGGGCTTGCTCCCTGCCATGGTGTGCCGCATACAAGCTGGCCTGAGGGCGATGACTGAGGCGCTACTCGCCGATGAAGCTCGGCGTGAAAGCTTTCCCCGGGTGGAATTACCATACCTGTATTTGATGGGATGGTTAATTCTCCATAACCCCCGGGTGATGTCTCCCGGTTCCGGCAGTAGCTTGGGGGGGAGTTTCTTGCTGAATTACAAGAAATCCTCCTGGAACGTGCTCACAGTTTTAGACTGTCGGCGGGTGCTGAATTGCGGCCATAGCTGGAAGATCCTTTGCACTGTCCCCTCTGTTCATCGCAATCAATCGGGGATTAGGCTTGAGGACTCAGGTAGAGAGAAGACCATTCTTTCTCCCGAGGCTTTCAATTGGTTGGTCTGCATTAGGCCTTCCCACTTGCTGTACAGGAGTGAAGACCACTGCTTCTGTAAACACCCTAATTTTCACATATTTTTTTTTTAAAATCAATTTTTGGGATTAATTTGCATTTTTCAGGAATTTACATAGGACCTGTGGTGAGTTTGTAATTTTTAATTGCCAATAAATAACATTAAAATGAATTGAAAATATGATTTTATGGTGTAAAATAGAAAACCAGACTTAGGGTAATTTTCTGGGATTTTATTGGGCATCGGACCTATTTTTAAAAGCCTAAAAACTATTTTCTAAATTAAATTAATTATTATTGTTATTATTATTATTATTTTTACTGTTATTATATTTTTTTATTTTTAGCTTTGGGCCCGGCCCGGCCCAGTGGGCCGAGCCCGTTAAACCCAGCCCAGCCCACCGCTGTTAACGGGTCGGGCGGGTCGGCCAGACCCGGATCCGCGCCCGACCCGACCTGGACACCCGGTCACCCCTGTCCCCGACTCCCCTCGATCCGACTTTTCCGCCGCTCGCCCGGAAAAGTCGCCGCCACGACCGCCTCTCCCTCCGACTCTCGAGGCCACGTCCTCCCCGCAGTTCCCGGCACCACCTCCCCCGACCAGCCCCTATAAGAACCCCCCCTCGTTCCTCCTCCGCCCTCACACCCTAGCCCTAACTCCACCCCGTCCGGCGAGCCCCGTCCGGCGACCCTCCGGCGACCTCTGCCGGCGCCGCCTGCAACCCTAGCCGGCTGACCACCTCGAACCCCGGCGAGCCCACCCAGCGACGCCTCGACCGTCGGCCAGTCCCCCAGAGCCTCGGACACGGCGACAACACGCGGACACAACCCAGCCCTAGGCCGGACACGGCCCTTCGTGTCGGACACAGTGTCAAATCGACACGAGGACACAAGGTAAACCCTAACTTTTCCTACTCTGTTCTGGCACCCGTAATTTCCTCCTCGTAGCTCGGAATTCGATTCCGTAAATTGCGTTGCGAAGCCTGTATGACCCTCTCGGTGTCCGGACAAACCGTTCGGGGCATCGCGTCCTGTGGTGATCGCACACCGCGATCCAAAAACAGGAAAAACCCAGACCCTGTTTCACCCCGGAACTGAGTACGCCCCGCCAAACGGGACGACTTGGTCGCATGCGGTCTTCACAGATACGTGCGCCTCGTCGATACGGACGTGTGGGTTTTCGCGGAAGCTGATTCGGGTGTGCGTGCACACCGGAATCAACGCGTATCCGCGGACATCGCCCCGTATCCGACTTTTCTGTAATTCACCCTAACTTCGTGCACACACGTCAGATCGAGACAAAACTTGCGCCATCGGACTCGTAGCGATACGCTGGTCCTGTGGGTCAAGTTTGGTTCGATTCTGAGAACGTTGACGAAATCGCGTGTCGTGGGCCCCATAGGCCCCGCTCGACGGGCGATTTTGTGATCGGCTCATCGGAATTCAATTCTGAAAGTTCCGTTGGGTTCGTATCAGCATTCCTGACCTGTTGACACTGAGTTTGGTGAATTTGGAGACCGTTGACCCTGACACGTTTTTCGGTGCAAAGCGGGCCGCATGTGGATCCCGTTTTGACCCAAAACTGTCGTTTTGCCCTTGTCTCCAAATTGGACCCAAGGACATGCGTTTCTAGCTGATTGATATTGTCTGGATCTGATGGTGATGTTTATTTCAGCAACCGGAGTACCGCCTGCAATTCCCGCCGAAGTCAGAACTGCAATCAAAGCCGGAACCACAGGCAAGTGTACCTTGCCAAACCCTGCAGCTTGCTAGTTATTTTCTGGACTTGGTTATGCATCAGTGGGCAATTCTCAGATATTTCTGGTTATAGTATTTTGCTTGATTTCTGGTAGATTCTTATGCAACTTGTTTAAACTGCTTAACCTAGGAAACGGGTGACGTGCTTAGTGTCCGATCATAGTCGGGTGCCAACTCCGTACGCGGAGTTGTGTAACGTCACATAGACATGGATATCGAGACCCGATAATGCTCGTACTTGTCTTATCAAGTACTCCAGAACCCAGGACACTTGACACTATTCATGAGACAGGATTTTCCCGAGATATTCGTGGTGATTCTGTATAGGATACAGGACATGGACATTATATTCTTAGATACTTTATGACTTGTGCATTAGCTATGATCCCGCTTGACATGGGCATGAGATGTTATGGTCATGTTATGCGTGATTACATTGGGTGGGGAGAGACACACAGGCTACGGGTTGATTATATCATGATAGTGTCGTAGTCTCCCTTTGAGCTAGACAACTGCTGGTGTCGTAGTCTCCTTTTGAGCTAGACAAACCACATGATATCGCTGCTACCGGCTCCCCGACACAGAGCTTGTAGTGGTTTCAGCTTGAGTTCTAGTGCTGCTCTCATATTGCATATCACTTAGCTGGTTACATAGTTTACCCTGTTGTTTCATTTAATTGCTGCACTGCTTATTTATTTGGCTTGAGTTATCTTGTACCTTGCTATGTCCCCTGAGGACCTGGATCCGGATTATGTCCCCAGGTGTAGCCGAAGAGATCCATCCCGAGATACACCGTACAGGAGCACTTCCAAGAGTTGTACCAGGACCTGAGGACGAGATCGTACCAGAGGACTTCTTCTGAGCATTGGCTGTATATAGTCGGTTATTTCTGTTTCTATTTCCAGTTCCTTTATTTCCTGTCTAATTGCTTTGATGTACCAGACATATCCTCGGATTGTTTCCCGAGATACTTATTGAGATTTGCTTATTTATTCTGTTGCATTATTTCTGGCATTTATTCTGTGGTTATTCTGTGGATGAGATTAGAAATACCTGAGACATTTTACTGTTAGACTACAGCTTAAGCATGCCCTGATGGATCCATTAAATTGGGTTGTCCATCGGTGCGTGCTGCTGGCCATTGCCGCGCATCCAGTCCCTCGTCATTTTGGGACTGGGGCGTGACATGGTTTTTGTGGTGGCCCATGCAGGTCTACGACTAAATTGTTCGGTTTCAACTCAGGGACCGAACAGGCCTGCAATAAGAATAGGATAAGTTTTTGGATCTCATCCACTTGCTTGAATCGTTCTTGACATCTATCTCGGATTTGAATTGATTCTTGACTTGCATCCTGCCTTGATTCCTGTGCACCTTTTATCGTTTATTTTGGATGCAGAGTAAAGGATCTATCAGCAAGTGACGAGGTTCCTACAAGATCACCACGAGATGCTCTACCAGCATGACCGTGGAGAACGCGCAGACTCTTGGAGTAGCTAATGCGCGTAAGTGATTTCTAGCTGCCGTTTCTAGTCTTGTTTAGCTCGTGCCTATTGGTTCGTGACCTCAGCCCCAACCTAGTAATTTTGAACTTGCTAATAACCTGGTATGCTTTTATATTTGATAACTGTAGAGATTGTAGAGTCTTTTTGTTATTGTGCTTATTATGTGTTGATTTGTGAACTTAAATAATTTGTAACTCCTTTCATCACCATCTAGCGCACTTAATTTTGCTGTACCTGGCTTATGCTGCTATTATAGCCTAGTTTTGCAAGCTTATTTTTTTTATCGAGCTTGATCATGAGATATGTATTGTTGGGGACGCCTACTAATACATTGTCTAATTAGAATCAGTGTATTATGGTCTGATCAACCTTAGTGCACTTGGTTCGTCCTTCGCATAACTACTTTACGTGGATTGAGATATATAGTTGGCTAGTATACTTGCCCTCTAGATATGTCCGAGCATATCGTATCAGTTACATAACTGTACTAATACGAGCATGCGAACAAATGACTACCAGAATAGAATTTCAATCCATAACCGCTTGACAATTCCCATTAGAATTCTTTAAACGCCTTGATCCCTATACTTTTGTTCTACCACCTCGCCCTTGAACTCTTTATCATTGATCCTCGTCTTCCCTTATTTCGGAGAGACGAAATCTTGTGCTTGATATAAGTTTGAGATAGATAGTACTAGATATACCCCATAGACCGGTTGCAGGGATGATGACCCTTTTTACATGATTAAGGGAATACCATAGGTGATGTGGTTGTGTTAAAAGACTTAAAAGATTCAATACCATGATTAAATAAGTTGGGACATAGCTTTATTAGATGATAGATGGGTAAATTCTAAGTTGGGACATAGCTTTATTAGATGATAGATGGGTAAATTCTAAGTTGGGTAGAGACTGTAATGTTCACCTGAGAGGAACCTGTTAGATTGTAATCAAGTGAGATTGGATAGAGAGAACCCTACCATATTTTTAATTTCGAGGACAAAATTTTTATAAGTTGGGTAGATTGTAAACACCCTAATTTTCACATTTTTTTTTTTAAAATCAATTTTTGGGATTAATTTGCATTTTTCAGGAATTTACATAGGACCTGTGGTGAGTTTGTAATTTTTAATTGCCAATAAATAACATTAAAATGAATTGAAAATATGATTTTATGGTGTAAAATAGAAAACCAGACTTAGGGTAATTTTCTGGGATTTTATTGGGCATCGGACCTATTTTTAAAAGCCTAAAAACTATTTTCTAAATTAAATTAATTATTATTGTTATTATTATTATTATTTTTACTGTTATTATATTTTTTTATTTTTAGCTTTGGGCCCGGCCCGGCCCAGTGGGCCGAGCCCGTTAAACCCAGCCCAGCCCACCGCTGTTAACGGGTCGGGCGGGTCGGCCAGACCCGGATCCGCGCCCGACCCGACCCGGACACCCGGTCACCCCTGTCCCCGACTCCCCTCGATCCGACTTTTCCGCCGCTCGCCGGAAAAGTCGCCGCCACGACCGCCTCTCCCTCCGACTCTCGAGGCCACGTCCTCCCCGCAGTTCCCGGCACCACCTCCCCCGACCAGCCCCTATAAGAACCCCCCCCGTTCCTCCTCCGCCCTCACACCCTAGCCCTAACTCCACCCCGTCCGGCGAGCCCCGTCCGGCGACCCTCCGGCGACCTCTGCCGGCGCCGCCTGCAACCCTAGCCGGCTGACCACCTCGAACCCCGGCGAGCCCACCCAGCGACGCCTCGACCGTCGGCCAGTCCCCCAGAGCCTCGGACACGGCGGCAACACGCGGACACAACCCAGCCCTAGGCCGGACACGGCCCTTCGTGTCGGACACAGTGTCAAATCGACACGAGGACACAAGGTAAACCCTAACTTTTCCTACTCTGTTCTGGCACCCGTAATTTCCTCCTCGTAGCTCGGAATTCGATTCCGTAAATTGCGTTGCGAAGCCTGTATGACCCTCTCGGTGTCCGGACAAACCGTTCGGGGCATCGCGTCCTGTGGTGATCGCACACCGCGATCCAAAAACAGGAAAAACCCAGACCCTGTTTCACCCCGGAACTGAGTACGCCCCGCCAAACGGGACGACTTGGTCGCATGCGGTCTTCACAGATACGTGCGCCTCGTCGATACGGACGTGTGGGTTTTCGCGGAAGCTGATTCGGGTGTGCGTGCACACCGGAATCAACGCGTATCCGCGGACATCGCCCCGTATCCGACTTTTCTGCAATTCACCCTAACTTCGTGCACACACGTCAGATCGAGACAAAACTTGCGCCATCGGAATCGTAGCGATACGCTGGTCCTGTGGGTCAAGTTTGGTTCGATTCTGAGAACGTTGACGAAATCGCGTGTCGTGGGCCCCATAGGCCCCGCTCGACGGGCGATTTTGTGATCGGCTCATCGGAATTCAATTCTGAAAGTTCCGTTGGGTTCGTATCAGCATTCCTGACCTATTGACACTGAGTTTGGTGAATTTGGAGACCGTTGACCCTGACACGTTTTTTGGTGCAAAGCGGGCCGCATGTGGATCCCGTTTTGACCCAAAACTGTCGTTTTGCCCTTGTCTCCAAATTGGACCCAAGGACATGTGTTTCTAGCTGATTGATATTGTCTGGATCTGATGGTGATGTTTATTTCAGCAACCGGAGTACCGCCTGCAATTCCCGCCGAAGTCAGAACTGCAATCAAAGCCGGAACCACAGGCAAGTGTACCTTGCCAAACCCTGCAGCTTGCTAGTTATTTTCTGGACTTGGTTATGCATCAGTGGGCAATTCTCAGATATTTCTGGTTATAGTATTTTGCTTGATTTCTGGTAGATTCTTATGCAACTTGTTTAAACTGCTTAACCTAGGAAACGGGTGACGTGCTTAGTGTCCGATCATAGTCGGGTGCCAACTCCGTACGCGGAGTTGTGTAACGTCACATAGACATGGATATCGAGACCCGATAATGCTCGTACTTGTCTTATCAAGTACTCCAGAACCCAGGACACTTGACACTATTCATGAGACAGGATTTTCCCGAGATATTCGTGGTGATTCTGTATAGGATACAGGACATGGACATTATATTCTTAGATACTTTATGACTTGTGCATTAGCTATGATCCCGCTTGACATGGGCATGAGACGTTATGGTCATGTTATGCGTGATTACATTGGGTGGGGAGAGACACACAGGCTACAGGTTGATTATATCATGATAGTGTCGTAGTCTCCCTTTGAGCTAGACAACTGCTGGTGTCGTAGTCTCCCTTTGAGCTAGACAAACCACATGATATCGCTGCTACCGGCTCCCCGACACAGAGCTTGTAGTGGTTTCAGCTTGAGTTCTAGTGCTGCTCTCATATTGCATATCACTTAGCTGGTTACATAGTTTACCCTGTTGTTTCATTTAATTGCTGCACTGCTTATTTATTTGGCTTGAGTTATCTTGTACCTTGCTATGTCCCCTGAGGACCTGGATCCGGATTATGTCCCCAGGTGTAGCCGAAGAGATCCATCCCGAGATACACCGTACAGGAGCACTTCCAGGAGTTGTACCAGGACCTGAGGACGAGATCGTACCAGAGGACTTCTTCTGAGCATTGGCTGTATATAGTCGGTTATTTCTGTTTCTATTTCCAGTTCCTTTATTTCCTGTCTAATTGCTTTGATGTACCAGACATATCCTCGGATTGTTTCCCGAGATACTTATTGAGATTTGCTTATTTATTCTGTTGCATTATTTCTGGCATTTATTCTGTGGTTATTCTGTGGATGAGATTAGAAATACCTGAGACATTTTACTGTTAGACTACAGCTTAAGCATGCCCTGATGGATCCATTAAATTGGGTTGTCCATCGGTGCGTGCTGCTGGCCATTGCCGCGCATCCAGTCCCTCGTCATTTTGGGACTGGGGCGTGACAGCTTCTTTGAACCCTACCTGCCTAGTCAGTTTGCCATGCAGTTTGGGTATGATCTGTTGCACGTGGGCAACGCCGTCACCAGCTTCAGGTCCAGAGGTGGACTCATCGATGGAGCGAGGGGATGGCGATATTTTATCATGGGCTGCACTGGGGCAATTTTTACTGTGCCCTTCACCACACTCTCCACGGAGTTGTGCATCCTCCATACGTATGTCCAGTTCTATGTGGCAACCAACACCTTCCATCGCGATTTTGATATGCATGGAAGTTTTAGGGTGCCCTCTTCCAAGCCTGGGGGAAGAGTCGAAGTCCCCTCGGTTTCTTCTGACGAGGGTGAAGAGTCCGTTACTCTGGATGAGCCTCTTGTATCGGTACCGAGGGGTGAAATACCTCCGCCTGCGGGGGCTTTGGTAATCTCTGGGAAACGAAGGGCTCCTGCTCCGAAGGAGACTTCCCCTCGTAAGAGGAAGAAGAAGACGGTTACTCGTCCTCTCCGAATTCCTGGTATTGAGGCACCTGGAAGTGAGCCTGCTTCTCCCCATGTTGGGGATGATTCTTTGATTAGAGGTTCCTCGCCTTTTAGAGAGGGACCTTCTACTGTTCCGGCCGGTGGTGTCGGAGAATCTCAGCTGGGAGCTGCTGCCGCTGCTACTGCTTCAGGTAGTGGAACGAAGTCACCTCCGGGGATGAGTATAATAAGATTCCGTATACCTTTATCCGGAGCAGCATCGGGAGAGACCCCTGCCGTGCCTGTCATCGTTTCTAGCGAGATTCCAGCCGCTCAAGTGGATCTCGGCAAAGACCTGGAAGAGCATCTCCCAGTGTTTGTTAGTGTACCCCCTTCTCCAGGTATGACAGCTTGCCTAGCATCAATAAGAAATGATTTAGCTATACTGGCCACAGATGCGATATATACACCATTGGCCATGGGTAAATGTCATTTTTTCATGCCTCTTCTTTAGGAACATTAACATTATGTTGATATTAACTTCCTCTTGTCTTCTTTTCAGGGGACGACCTCTTCGGGGAGGGCAATGTATATGCGCCCTTCGGCTCCGTGTCAGGTCCTGGCGTCGATACAGAGGTGCCTGATTTTGAAGAGGAAACATCTTCGGGTGCCGGCTCGCCTGCCGACGAGATTCCGATACCTCAAGAGCACGAGCCTGTCATTGCGACAATGCCTCCTTCGAGTACGCTGGTTACCTCGTCCGGTGTTGGCGCTTCTTCTTTCGTCGCACCTCCTGTTGAGGCGACGGCCGTGGCAACATCGTCAACGGTTGTTCTTGGAGCGAGGTTTGCCAACATCGCAGCCACTCCCAGCATCCATTCAGACCTAGACCGGGTGACTGAGCAGTACACCGGTATTTTCTATACCACCCTGAAGATGCTCATATCCAGGGTGTTGGAGAAGAACTTGAGTTTTAGGGCTTTAAAGAGGTCCTCTCGTATTGCGATAGCGCCGGTCAGGGAATTCGGCGACACCGGGGTAGCTGATGCCCTAGAGGAGGTGGTTAATGGTTTGGAGCAACCCATTAACGAATAACTGGAGCTATCCCAAGACAGCGTTGACGATCTGGTCCAGGCTGAATACGACTCCTTGACTGCAAGTCTGGGGGAGTTGGAAGCTCTGAGCAGGTCCATCGAGACGCGGCAGAAGGAGATGAATGACGAGCACACCCTCTTAGAGTGTGTCGTTCCCCAGTTGGCCAAGAGTAAAGCTGAACATGAAGGAAATGAAGCGAGGGTCCGCAAGTTGAGGCTAAGCTCGCTTTAGCAAAGGAGTGGTCTCGTGCTTCAGCCACAGGTGTACATGTGTTACAGAGCCAAATGGAAGCGGCTCAACAGAACTTGGAACATGCGAGTGCTATGCACGCCGCTCTTGCACATGCTCTTTCTGATTTATACGGCTTGACGGATGAGGAGGCAAGGTTGGAGCGAGCTCGAGCTACTGTTTTGGACTCCAGGAACGCGAGGATGGCTGCGCTAGCACAGCTGATTCGCGATTTGACCGCTCCCCCCCTAATGATGTACTTTTGCTTTTGCTTTTCAATGTACTTCCGCTCTTTTTTTGGGAATAATAAAGAGGCTTTTCATCTGACTTTGTGGACCCATCATTTCGGAATGTAAATGACAGGTTTGGGTGAAAGTTATATCAGAGGTAGTATGGACGTGATATACTCTCGGTAAACTTTAGCAGGGCATATCTATTCAGAGGTCATACGGACATGATAGAATATGCTTTAGTAGGACATATCTATTCAGAGGTTATATGGACATGATAGAATATGCTTTGACTAAAGTTTGTACAGAAAACACTATCAGAGGTGATATGGACGTGATAGTCGATAGTCAAAACAGGAAAGTTTGTTCAGAGGTAATATGAACATGGCAAACTTTAGAATTGTGACTCCATTGGGGATGGAGTTACATATCTGCTCAGAGGTAATATGGAGATGGCAGTTTTTGTGGACTTAACACCACTGGCGTACTTAGAGTTAAGTACGGGTATTAAGTTGGGATGACAACCGATATCAGAGATAATATGGACGTGATATTCGATAGTCGAAACAGGAAAGTTTGTTCAGAGGAAATATGAACATGGCAAACTTTAGAATTTTGACTCCATTGGGGATGGAGTTACATATCTTCTCAGAGGTAATATGGACATGGCAGTTTTTGTGGACTTAACACCACTGGCGTACTTAGAGTTAAGTACGGGTGTTAAGTTGGGATGATAACCGATATCAGAGGTAATATGGACGTGATAGTCGATAGTCGAAACGGGAAAGTTTGTTCAGAGGTAGTATGAACATAACAAACTTTAGAATTGTGACTCCATTGGGGATGGAGCTACATATCTGCTCAGAGGTAATATGGACATGGCAGTTTTTGTGGACTTAACACCACTGGCGTACTTAGATTTTAAGTACGGGTGTTAAGTTGGGATGACAACCGATATCAGAGGTAATATGGACATGATAATCGACAGCCGAAAGTTTATTCAGAGGTAATATGAACATGACAAACTTTTTAATTGTGACTCCATTGGGGATGGAGGTACATATCTGCTCAGAGGTAATATGGACATGGCAGTTTTTGTGGACTTAACACCACTGGCGTACTTAGAGTTAAGTACGGGTGTTAAGTTGGGATGACAACCGATATCAGAGGTAATATGGACATGATAATCGACAGCCGAAAGTTTATTCAGAGGTAATATGAACATGACAAACTTTTTAATTGTGACTCCATTGGGGATGGAGGTACACATCTGCTCAGAGGTAATATGGACATGGCAGTTTTTGTGGACTTAACACCACTGGCGTACTTAGAGTTAAGTACGGGTGTTAAGTTGGGATGACAACCGATATCAGAGGTAATATGGACATGATAAACTCATCTGGGGAGATGGCGAAATGTTTGGACAATAGTTCAGAGGTGATGTGAACATGAACTTATGTCCAAAAAATTTACTGTAGGGTGATTTTCTTGAGTGGGGATAGACCTGAAGAATCCACTGGGGAAACTTTAGGGATCCATCGTCCGGTATTTCCTTGAGGGAGCAAATTGTCACGTCCTCGTGAAATCAATTTGCAGTGATCGTCCCCTGTTTTACAGATGCAGAGTGATGACTTTAGCATCGATCAACTCCTGAATTCTTCTTTTTAACAAATAGCAGGCCCTCGTAGGGTGATGAATGTACCGATGGAAGAGACAATAATCTGGATCATTGACTTTGCCGGCCCTCTCAGGGTATCTGATGTTGGGAACCTGAAGTTTGTTTTCTTTTATCAACATGTTGAAGATTTCAATGATGTCATCTTCTTTGAAGGAAAAAGCCCCTTTCAGCTTTCGAGATCCTGATGCCTGAGTTTTACGATCTTCCGGGAAGATCGTCATCGTTGCATCATCTTCTGACTTAGAGAGAGTTCTACCCCCAGCTTTGGATGCTGCCTTGTTTTGCCGAAGGAGACTACCCCCAGACTTGTCGTGGCGTTCGCCTGCGGAAGTTGATCTAGAAGGACCTGGCTCTGACATAACAGGAGCAGACTTTGGAGGTTTGGGGCTTGCGGGAGATGCGGTATATCCCAACCCAAATCGAGTTCGTTGACAGTGAGAAACACTATGCAACGGTGTTCGTCTGCCTTTTCCATAGTTGAGGCCTTGTTTCGACTTCAAATCATAACCCATGCTTTGTATAATCTTCAAAGCCTATGGGCTATACCTGTGGATTTGCATTCTCCCTGCATCAGACTCGTGAGAATCTTCTTGTATAATTGGTCTGCTCCGCATGCGACCGAAGACTATTGGATGCTGGTCGTCGC
The DNA here is from genome assembly GCA_036927795.1 of Iris macrosiphon. Taxonomy (NCBI): domain Eukaryota; kingdom Viridiplantae; phylum Streptophyta; class Magnoliopsida; order Asparagales; family Iridaceae; genus Iris; species Iris macrosiphon. Next base: position 192,127,230 of record JAYESA010000003.1, on the reverse strand, counting down.
GAGTTGGAGGGACAATAAAGGCATCATTTTTATACGGTTCATATATCATGATGATATTAGACGTTGATGCATCTTCCCACACGATCTCTCCCCGTTTGACAGTTAGGGGATCTAAAGCCTGTTCATGGCTCATGTCTTTGTGTCTTTGGATCAGATACGTACGCAGGTCAGGAGGATTTTCAGAAGAAGAAGAAGATTGCTTGTTCCTTCTGTTCACCGCAGTGGGCATGCAGATGTTGGGAACCGGAGTTCTCCCTGTGCCACCCGTATACAACAGGTTGGCCATCTGGTCAGCGGATAATCCCCGAGGAGGGTATCTTTCCGTAAATTGAGCCTTCTTTACGCCGAGGGGCTCCTCCTGGCATAATTTGGCGCCGTGCTCCGTCTGGCGTAAAGCCGAGGAGGCCATCAGTCGGCCATCAGTTCCCCGCGTAACCCGGAGGGTGGGCAGATTCATCCCTTACTGGCATAGAGGCCGAGAAGTTGAGCAGTCCGCTACTCGCTTTCCCTTGCGTAGATTGCAGGGCTCATCTGCTTTTCCGCGGAAGGAGCGAGTTTGGGATTCCTGATTTGGCGCTGCGGTATTATCAGAAATTTTGTCTATTCCGCCAAGGACGGGAGACTGGTTTCTACGCACAGAGCACAGTGGATACTTCTGGGTTAGCGCTGAGGCATTGCCAGAAGTTTTGTCTGTTCCACCAAGGATGGGAGACTGAATTTCTCGCACAGAGCGCGGAGGATACTTCTGGGTTAGCGCTGAGGCATTGCCAGAAGTTTTGTCTGTTCTGCCTAGGACGGGAGACTGAATTTCTTGCGCAGAGCGCGGAGGATACTTCTGGGTTAGCGCTGAGGCTTTGCCAGAAGTTTTGTCTGTTCCGCCTAGGACGGGAGACTGAATTTCTCGCGCAGAGCGCGGAGGATACTTCTGGGTTAGCGCTGAGGCATTCCCAGAAGTTTTGTCTGTTCCACCTAGGACGGGAGACTGAATTTCTCGCGCAGAGCGCGGAGGATACTTCTGGGTTAGCGCTGAGGCTTTGCCAGAAGTTTTGTCGGCCCTGTCAGAGACAAGCGACTGAATTTCATGCGTAGGGCGCGGAGGTAGCAATGCTACAACCTCATTGGTCGAAGAGATCGGAGAGTCGACAGGAATGGTAGTGGATGTCTTGGGCATCCAGACCTTGCGCAGCTTCCTGTTGTCTTGTACAGAGAGAGAGTGAGAGCTACCCCCTGTCCGAAGCATGTCTTCGTAGGCAGACTGGTCGAACTGGACGACCAGTGTCTTCTTCACGGATCCCACGGATACCGCATCGTGTTGAGCAATCGCCTTCTCGTCAGAGGAGAAGGATGTCCCCAGCAGAGTCGCCATCTTGTTTACGGTGATAAACGAAAGAATGTATATAAGACGGGGTTTATACGAAACCCGTTTCTTTGGTTTACAAACAAGCTTGTACAATTAATCCTATACGAGGACGTCGAGTATAATTTTTAAATCTGGGTAAATATTGCTATAGGTGTCTGATCTGCAGTCGATCACTTTAGCCCTTGGACCACACGATGGTGAAGAAGTGCCGTAGAAGACGGAAAGCAGCTTCGAAGGTTGCAAAAGAGGGTGGATGCACGATGCCAAAGTCGTCGATCACTACTCTTTGCCTGAGCTCCGGATTCTTCTCTCTCAAAGACTCTTCGACTTCTCTTCAATCTCTAATTTTTCGATCTCTTGATCTTTTTGACCAATTTTCTTCGACCTGTGGTTCGATCTCTTTTTAAAAGTTCCACCTTCTCCTCTGTTGATAGAGGTCTCTATTTATAGAGTTTTAGTGACAGTGACCACTCAGTCGGTATAGAAACCGAGGAGTGGAAAGTACAGCACCCTTTTACACGATGGTTAAAATAATCGTTGCCCGCGTATAGATGATCTTTTGAATGAGCGTGTGACGCATGTCCAACTAAGGGACAAAACGTGTATAACTGCTGCGAAGATCACGACGTAGAAGCCACGTAGGTAGGTATCCCTCGTGTAGAAGAGGTTGGCGTAGAAGCCAATGTCTGTCACCATGGCGTAGAAGCCAAGTAGGCATAGAAGCTAGGTAGGCGTAGAAGCCGAATAGGCACAGAAGGCCGAATGAGCATAGAAGCCGAACGAGCATAGAAGCTGAGGAGGCGTAGAAGCCGAGTGGGCACAGAAACTGAATGGGCGTAGAAGCCGCTGCGTAATGTGCCAGAGTGATGATGTGGATGTCTTAGCCGGAATTACGGCTCTTGGAGATATAATCAAATCTCTCGCATTAAATGCAGAGATCCGCCATCATCCTGTGCATTAATTGCAGAGGCGTGTTCTGAAGGCCTGCCACCGTTCTGAGCATTAGGTGCAGAGACGTGCCTCGAGCCCTGTACGAAGAGCAGCTTTTGACGTGGCAGTCTGTTTGTCTTCCGCGGAGCGTAAACAGTTCACGTCTGCCTGTGTAAAACAAGGCAGTGTATCCCCTTGTATGCGTAAAAGCAGTTTACGCAAAGGGGATGTCACTAAACGACGGTTCGGTGACATTTAATCAAAACCCCTGCATTAAATACAGAGATCCGCCATCATCCTGTGCATTAATTGCAGAGGCATGTTTTGAAGGTCTGCCATCACTCTGCCCTATTAAAATGCAGAGACGTGCCTCGAGCCCTGTACGAAGAGCAGCTTTTAATGTGGCAGTCTGTTTGTCTTCCGCGGAGCGTAAACAGTTTCACGTCGGCCTGTGTAAAACAAGGCAGCGTATCCCCTTGTATGCGTAAAAACAGTTTACGCAAAGGGGATGTCACTAAACGACGGTTCGGTGACTTTTAATCAAATCTCCTGTATTAAATGCAGAGATCCGCTGTCACGCCCCGATTTTGGCTAATCGATAATCGTCCCCCGGGCGTGATGCCGTGCACGCGTAGGGCGCGCGTGCACAAGGCCTTAGGCATAAGGATATTCTTTAGTACAATGCAACAGAGTAGACATATTAGATAACACAAAGTTGAGGCATAGAAAAGTTTCTCTTTTATTCATAATGAACATCTTTTTACATCGCTTGACTCAAAAGTATAAAATGCCCCACGGGCTTACAAACTTGGACGCAAAATGAGATAGCCGATCCATACATTATGTCCCTTTACATAGATTTAAGAACACAAAACACCTTGGGTGCGAGTAAGCACCATCGCCTTAGCGATATTCAGCAACGGAGAGAGAGAAAGGCTTCTAGCTTGAGCCTCCAAAAGTCTTGGCCACGAACCGCCAAGAATCCCAAAAGTCCAGAGAGAACTTCAGCTCCTCGCCGCGTTGCCTTGCGCCGGGGAACCTGCTACAACGAGGGTCAGTACTTCGAAAAGTACTGGTGAAGGCTAGCTGCTCAACTTTACCAAGCTCATGAGATGAGTTCTAATGAGTATGCTATAATTATGTGCTTAGGTGGGTTTCTATTCTTGCCTAGTCCAGATTTCATTTAGCAGGTATGCAAGAACAAAACAGTATAACTCAACATGCCACCGTTCGGTGACTTTACCTGTACCGTCTGAACCACCTGTACAACTTACCATAGCCTTCCCTGTCACGAAGACATAGTTAGTCTGCACAGTTTAAATATACACAACATCTTTCTTTGTTGTTTAGGAGCCATCATGGGTTTAGTCTGGGCTGGCGGCGACGCTTGCAGCGCGGGTAGCTAGCCCCGCTATAATTCCCCGCTCCCTGTGCTAACTCATTTTAGCACGACTAAGAAAGTAGATTCCGCCCGGGTCGAAACGGCCCGGTGCCCCGGTAACCGTTCGCAGGAACCTGGATCCCTTGTGCACAAGAATTCCCATGACCATTTCTATGAACCGAACTTCATAGATTTACATACTAGCGATTTAAAGAACATCATGTACGAAACTGCTTTACTGTACTATCACAATCAACCAACAAGTTATATGAAATAACATGCAGCAGTTTATAGAAGAACACCTTTAACTTATAAAAGAACACTTTGAACTATCAATAAATACCAACCTATTAAACACCCAACGAACATGCATGCATCAATGAATTTATGCAAGGTTTTGTATGACAAGCAATGGGTGTTCCAAGCCTACTTCTTATCTTGTTATCCAACTTGTTACTTAATTGGTATCGTTTGATTGAATGCACAACTGAGTCAATTTTATTATGAACGGAGCCCTTGGAAAGAAGGTGCTTATCGAAATAGAGCCACTCACAAGTTGGTTGAATAGGAAGAAGAAGGAGAGATCTCTAAGACTCCGCTCGCGCGTCGTCTACACGATCACCTGCACGCACCAACGGATGATCAATACCTCTTGCTTCGGTCTCCAAGGCTCGATACGAAATGCGAAATCCTAAGAACGAAAGCAATGAAATCCATTGAAACCGTTCAAGAAAACGCAAGTCATAAAACCAACAAGAAAGCAACCAAGCGGCACGAAAACGGACAAGAAACCAACGCAACGGAAAGGCCCCTCTCGACTCTGCCGCCGAGTCCATCCTCGAGGCACAATCCATTGTATATGGGACCTGATTCCGAAGAAACCAATCCATAACGAGGAAAGGATCTTAATTCAATCTGTCCCGTTCGGACGGTCGTAAGTATTTCTTGGCCGCGCTCCCCGAATAGGGGGAACGGGGCATTACATCATAACCATCCAAAAGAAAGTTTCGTCCCGAAACTTAGGAATAGAACCTACCACTAAGGAATAATGAGGGGAACCTTTCCCTCATATCAGCTTCAAGTTCCCAGGTCGACTCCTCGACCGAGTGGTTCCGCCACAGGACGCGCACTAGCGAGACGGTTCGGTTCCGCAACTGCTTTTCTTTACGATCCAAAACTTGGACAGGCTCCGCCGCGTACGACAAGTCCGCTTGCAGATTCAACTGACCCAAGTCGACTATGTGGTTCGGGTCGTGTACAAACTTTCTCAGCTGGGAAACGTGAAAAATATCGTGTACTTCTGATAGGGCAGGCGGCAAAGCAACTTGATAGGCGACCGGAGTAACCCGTTTGAGAACTTCAAATGGCCCAACAAATCTCGGACTTAGCTTTCCTTTTACTCCGAACCGCATGACTCCGCGCATAGGCGAGACTTTCAAGAACACATGGTCCCCTTCAAAGAATTCAAGGGGGCGACGTCGAGCATCGGCATAACTCTTTTGTCGGCTTTGTGCTGTCTTCAACCGTTCACGAATCAACCGAACCTTTTGGACGGTTTGTTCAACCAGCTCCGGCCGAAGGATTTGTCGTTCTCCGACTTCGTCCCAGCAGATTGGTGACCTACACTTCCGCCCATACAAAGCCTCGTACGGAGCCATCTCGATGCTGGACTGATAACTGTTGTTATATGCAAATTCGGCCAGCGGCAGGTAGACGTCCCAACTTGACTTCGAATCGATCACGCAGAGGCGCAACATGACTTCTAGTATCTGATTCACTCGTTCCGTCTGACCATCGGTTTGTGGATGATAGGCTGAGCTGAACTTCAACTTGGTCCCCATCGCCAACTGAAGGCTCTCCCAGAAACGCGAGATGAATCGCCCGTCTCGATCTGATACTATAGAAACTGGCACTCCGTGCAGCCGGACTATCTCGTCAAGGTAGGTCTGGGCGAGGCGATCGGCGCTCCAAGTACTTTTGATGGCAATGAAGTGTGCAGACTTGGTTAACCGGTCGACGATAACCCAGATTGCGTCGTTCCCCCGTTGCGTCCTTGGCAGGCCAACAATGAAATCCATGCAGATGTGCTCCCACTTCCATTCCGGGATAGCAAGATTTTGCATCTCCCCGCCCGGCCTATGATGCTCTGATTTCACCCTTTGATAGGTTATGCATTGGGACACAAAGAGTGCAACATCTTTCTTCATGCCGTGCCACCAGAAGGTCGTTCGGAGGTTCTTATACATCTTCGTGCTCCCGGGATGGATCATATAGGCTGCGTAATGAGCTTCCGCAAGGATCTCCTTTCTAAGTTCTGAATCATCGGAGACGCATAGCCTTCCTTTCACCCGCAACGCTCCATTTTCATCTACTGCAAAATCCTTCGCCTTCCCCGCTAGAATCTGCTCGTGCATCTTCCTTAGGAAAGGGTCGTCTTTCTGAGTAGATGTGACCCGCTCTATTAGGTTGGGTACGAATCGCATTTGAGCGACCCGCGCGCCACGATATCGAATTCGGAGTTCGATGCCCATCTCTTCTAAGTCCCTTCGTAACCTGCGATCGACTGACAGAGATCCAATGAAGATCCGACTCAAAGCATCCGCTACAACGTTCCCTTTTCCAGGCGTGTAGTCTATTGTCAAGTCGTAATCTTTTATCAATTCTAGCCAACGGCGCTGACGAAGGTTGAGGTCCGTCTGGGTGAATAGGTACTTCAATCTTTTGTGATCAGTGTAAATTCGGCAAGGCACTCCATAAAGGTAGTGTCGCCACAATTTCAGGCCAAAGACAATTGCCGCTAACTCCAGGTCGTGTGTAGGATAATTTTTCTTGTGCTTCTTTAGTTGCCTGGAGGCATAGGCTATCACTCGATCTCGCTGCATAAGTACACACCCCAAGCCTTGCCCGGACGCGTCGCTAAATATTTGAAATCCCGAGATCTCGTCTGGTAGTGCAAGTAACAGGGCAGAGGTGAGGAGATGCTTTAACTCTTTAAACGAAGCTTCGCAGTCGGCGGACCACTCAAATGCGACTCCCTTTTGTGTGAGGCGACTCAGAGGTAGTGCAAGTTTGGAAAAATCCTTCACGAACCGTCTGTAGTAGCCCGCTAGCCCGAGGAAGCTTCGAATCTCGCTAACGGATGTAGGTCGCTTCCACTCGACAATGGCCTCCACCTTCTTCTGATCGACTGAGATGCCTCCCGCAGAAATGATGTGCCCGAGGAAAGATACACTACTTAGCCAGAATTCACACTTACTCAGCTTAGCATATAGCTGGTTGTCCCGAAGAGTTTGTAGCACGGTCCGCAAGTGCTCTGCATGTTCTTCCTCACTCTTCGAATACACCAAGATATCATCGATGAATACTACTACAAACTTATCGAGATAGGGCCGGAACACAAGGTTCATTAAACTCATAAAGGCAGCGGGTGCATTGGTTAGTCCGAACGGCATCACCAGGAACTCATAATGGCCATAGCGAGTTCGAAAAGCTGACTTTGGCACATCGTCTGGCTTGATCTTTAGTTGGTGATAGCCCGAACGGAGGTCGATTTTAGAGAATACCGTGGCAGCTTGCAACTGATAAAAAAGATCGTCTATTCTTGGAAGAGGATACTGGTTACGAATGGTTGCTTTATTCAATTCTCGATAGTCGATGCAGAGCCGCAACGAGCCATCCATTTTCTTTACAAATAGCACTGGTGCACCCCACGGAGATACACTAGGCCGAATGTATCCTCGATCTAGCAAGTCTTGCAACTGTACTTTAAGCTCCTTCAATTCTGCCAGGGCCATTCGATACGGCGTCTTGGAAATTGGTCGAGTTTCTGGGAACGTGTCTATAGTGAACTCTATCTCTCGATCGGGCGGCATGCCTGGCAACTCGTCGGGAAACACATCAGGAAAATCCGCCACAACGGGAATAGACTCAACGTTTGCGCAATCTTGCCGAGTGTCTCGAACGGACGCTAAGTACCCTTCGCAGCCGGAGTGAATCATCCGTCGAGCAGACATTGCTGAGATCACCATGCAGGCATTCGACGCTTTCGACTCAGGACTGCACGTGAAGCAAAACTCGATCTCGCCGGGCAAACGAAACACGACTTCCTTTTTCGCACAGTCGATTGTAGCTGAACAAGCGCCGAGCCAATCCATCCCCAGAATAAGATCGTAGTCCCTTATGTCTAGAACTATCCCATCTAATGACAATTTTCGTCCCCCGATGCAAATGTTACCTTCACGACAGACTAAGCGAGCCGATAAATCTACGCCCGAAGGAGTACTAACACTTAGGTTTAAGCCTAGCGGTGTCATAGGGAATGTGTGTTCGGCGGCAAAATCCGCCGCAATAAAGCTATGTGTTGCACCAGAATCAAACAATACTCGAGCAGGTACATTATTAAAAAGTAATATACCTGACACCGTCGTGTTCGATGCAAGTGCCTCATCCCGAGTCAAAGCATAGACTCGTCCCTGAGCGTTTTGCGGTGCCTGGTTCGCTCGTTGAGTTTGCCCCTGACCCTGAGCTGAGTCATTATTCTGCTGCGGACGGTGTGAAGATGGATCGTTGGAACGGGTTGGACAATTACGAGCAATGTGGCCCATCTTGCCACAATTGAAACATCCTCCTTTGCTCGCGCGACATTCACTGACGTGGTGTCCAGGCTTGCGGCAGTAGGCACAATTTTGTCCTTGCCTCCTTCCTTGATTTGAGTCTTGGGAGCCGCCGTTGTTGTTGTGGCGCTTATGCGCGTTGTTACCTCCTGTGTTGGCAGGACGCTTGTGATTGTAATTTTGCACAGCGCCAGTGCGAACTGGAGGGTACTGCGACTCTAGGGATAGTGCATGATTCAAGGACTCCCGCATGGTACGATATTGAGTCACTACGACGTGAGCACGGATAGAAGGTCGTAGTCCGAGCTCGAACTTCCGTGCATGACTTTCGGCATCGGCGAGCTGAGACTTGGCAAATTTTGCAAGTCGGTTGAACTCTGAAGCGTATTGACGCACCGTCATGTCTCCCTGCTTCAGTAGCGCAAACTCGTCTTCCTTTTCGCGACGGACGGCGGGTGGAAGGTATTCCTCCACGAAGGCCTTGCGAAACACGGACCAGGAGATAGCCGTTGTGCCACCTTCACTCAAAATAGCTTGCTTGTGCACATCCCACCAATCGTGTGCATTTTGTCGGAGTTGAAGCTGGGCACACGCCACTTTCTTGGTCTCGTCTAGGCACAGCGCTTCAAAGTGGTCCTCCAACTCGACCAGCCAGTCCATCGCTAAGGAAGGGTCCTCGGTGCCTTTAAACGTAGCACGGCACATCTTCTTAAATTCTGATATCGACACGATTGACCCATTCTCGCCTGAGGGTAAGGTACCCTGGGAATTCTGCGGTCCGGTGGCTTCAGCAACTATAGGCACGGTTGCGGGGGCGGATGCAGAATGATTGTTGGCGACCATATTCGTCACCATTGTTTGCAGACTATTCATCTGCTTCTGCTGGGTATCCGCCTGAGATCGCTGCGCCACTAATTGAGCCTCAATCCGTGACTCGAATTGACTCTGTCGTAGTTCAGCTTATTTCTGCTGCGTCTCCATCAAACGCATCATTCGCTTGAACGGATCAGCAGAGGGTGCGGCAGCTGGACTCCCAGAGCTGCCCGAGGTGCCTGAACTACTCGCTTGCACTTACGCCACCATCTGCGCTTGTGCACCCGGCTCGGAAGTCGTTCCTTGAAAGGAAAGTAACTTGTATTAGTCTCAAGGTATATTATGGACTCATTGTATGGAACGCATCTCATTTTGGCCAAGCGAATTCAAGGGTCTACTCGGAAGGAACAAAGTCCTCTTTAGAAACTTTCTTTGTGAGATCAAAGGATCTGAAGCATGCTCTGATACCAATATGTCACGCCCCGATTTCGGCTAATCGATAATCGTCCCCCGGGCGTGATGCCGTGCACGCGTAGGGCGCGCGTGCACAAGGCCTTAGGCATAAGGATATTCTTTAGTACAATGCAACAGAGTAGACATATTAGATAACACAAAGTTGAGGCATAGAAAAGTTTCTCTTTTATTCATAATGAACATCTTTTTACATCGCTTGACTCAAAAGTATAAAATGCCCCACGGGCTTACAAACTTGGACGCAAAATGAGATAGCCGATCCATACATTATGTCCCTTTACATAGATTTAAGAACACAAAACACCTTGGGTGCGAGTAAGCACCATCGCCTTAGCGATATTCAGCAACGGAGAGAGAGAAAGGCTTCTAGCTTGAGCCTCCAAAAGTCTTGGCCACGAACCGCCAAGAATCCCAAAAGTCCGGAGAGAACTTCAGCTCCTCGCCGCGTTGCCTTGCGCCGGGGAACCTGCTACAACGAGGGTCAGTACTTCGAAAAGTACTGGTGAAGGCTAGCTGCTCAACTTTACCAAGCTCATGAGATGAGTTCTAATGAGTATGCTACAATTATGTGCTTAGGTGGGTTTCTATTCTTGCCTAGTCCAGATTTCATTTAGCAGGTATGCAAGAACAAAATAGTATAACTCAACATGCCACCGTTCGGTGACTTTACCTGTACCGTCTGAACCACCTGTACAACTTACCATAGCCTTCCCTGTCACGAAGACATAGTTAGTCTGCACAGTTTAAATATACACAACATCTTTCTTTGTTATTTAGTAGCCATCATGGGTTTAGTCTGGGCTAGCGGCGACGCTTGCAGCGCGGGTAGCTAGCCCCGCTATAATTCCCCGCTCCCTGTGCTAACTCATTTTAGCACGACTAAGAAAGTAGATTCCGCCCGGGTCGAAACGGCCCGGTGCCCCGGTAACCGTTCGCAGGAACCTGGATCCCTTGTGCACAAGAATTCCCATGACCATTTCTATGAACCAAACTTCATAGATTTACATACTAGCGATTTAAAGAACATCATGTACGAAACTGCTTTACTGTACTATCACAATCAACCAACAAGTTATATGAAATAACATGCAGCAGTTTATAGAAGAACACCTTTAACTTATAAAAGAACACTTTGAACTATCAATAAATACCAACCCATTAAACACCCAACGAACATGCATGCATCAATGAATTTATGCAAGGTTTTGTATGACAAGCAATGGGTGTTCCAAGCCTACTTCTTATCTTATCTTGTTATCCAACTTGTTACTTAATTGGTATCGTTTGATTGAATGCACAACTGAGTCAATTTTATTATGAACGGAGCCCTTGGAAAGAAGGTGCTTATCGAAATAGAGCCACTCACAAGTTGGTTGAATAGGAAGAAGAAGGAGAGATCTCTAAGACTCCGCTCGCGCGTCGTCTACACGATCACCTGCACGCACCAACGGATGATCAATACCTCTTGCTTCGGTCTCCAAGGCTCGATACGAAATGCGAAATCCTAAGAACGAAAGCAATGAAATCCATTGAAACCGTTCAAGAAAACGCAAGTCATAAAACCAACAAGAAAGCAACCAAGCGGCACGAAAACGGACAAGAAACCAACGCAACGGAAAGGCCCCTCTCGACTCTGCCGCCGAGTCCATCCTCGAGGCACAATCCATTGTATATGGGACCTGATTCCGAAGAAACCAATCCATAACGAGGAAAGGATCTTAATTCAATCTGTCCCGTTCGGACGGTCGTAAGTATTTCTTGGCCGCGCTCCCCGAATAGGGGGAACGGGGCATTACATCCGCCACCATCCTGTGCATTAATTGCAGAGGCGTGTCCCGAGTGGTCTGTCATTATTCCAGCCATCGTCTGGGTAGCCGTGCAGTACTCTTTGTCAGGAGTCAGACGTCAGGTTCACTGCGTGATTTGACAGGTTCATTTCGGGGAATACGAAGCGTTCCTCGTACGCTTTAATGCTGCATTGAAAGCGGATGAGTTTTACGCCATAGAGGCGATGAAGCACCCCGTCTACGCGGAAGCAGCCTGGACATACTGCATTTACGCGGATGGTCCTTTGAGCTTATATTTTACGCTGTGCTCAGCGAAAAAGCTCTGTTGCACGTTTGATGGCTCGCAGGTCCTCTGTTTACGCTGCCCTGCATCACCGTGCTGCGTAGAGTTTATCCAGCGTATTTTTCATGCTTCTACAAGAGACGCGCACAACAAGTGGAAAGAAGACAACGACCTCTGTCGGCTGTTGATTAAGCCTCGGAACTAACAAATTATGTCTCATTTTGTCACGTTTTTGCAAGTCCATGTTTTACTTGGAAGAAAGTAAAGAAAAATAAAGAACATTGAAAAAATTTCTTGTACATGAACCAATTTAATTTCCTCACTCTCTTAGCAACACATGTTTATACTTTATATATAATATACACTAAGGCCAACAATTTCTCGAGCGTTCTTTCATGTATTGATATTTCTGCGTGGATCGATGCAAAGTAATTACGTATCTTTACTACAATTAATGGATGCCACTGCAACCGGAAATATGCTATTACTGCGTGGCTACTATTTTTATTTCCCCTGATCTTCTAAAAAAATTAAATAATAAAATAAAATCCAAACCTATATGAATCTTGTCACCAAAGAGGACTACATCGATCTTCATGCCAGATCACCAAAGAGACTATCCAAACCTCTATACCTCTAATGCATTGTGGGAACTACAACCTGCACTAGTATTCAGCCATCCGTCGCATCGTAGGTTGAGTACTATGATCCTCCTAATGCGGTGGTCACAGATGATTCTAGTTTTAATTAAGAAGAGGTCCAAGTACTGGAAGACCAAAAATTACCACAGTCCAATAACTCATGAACCTATGGTCTTTATCCTCTATCCGCACCAAAGTCCTCTCCAAATTTGCTATAGGGTGATTGTAGGTCGTAAGTATTAGTTCGTTATTTTTATAGTAGCTCATAGATTTGCTTTGATTTGGGACTGACTGATCGTGTAATCCTCTATCTGATTTTTCAAGGAAAAAAAGATCTTCATGCCAGAACAGAAGATCTGGCTAAGCTTAAAAGAGAGAGCTGAAGAATCATTCTTTGGATTACACAAACCAGAGAGTACCTGCAAGAGAACCGAGAAAAACCCACAAACCAAAAATGTCAAACACAAATCGCAGACACGGAGATTTTTAACGCGAAAAACCCTTGCGAAATAAACCACGGGACAATCAGAGTCCAACCTTGAAAAGCCTCCACTAATGGAATAAGAAATACACCGACTCCTTACAAACTTCTCACCGATCCAAACAGATCACCACAACTCTTTTGGAACAGAAAATAGATTATAACTACGAAGAAGAAAGACAACGAGAAATACCCGAAACTGATATCTTTCTTCGAAACGGTCTCCAATCCTTCTTTCTCCCTCTCCAATGTTGCAATGGCACTTTTGCCAATTTTTCTCTCATTGTTGCTATATTTTTTTTTAGAGAGAGAGATATATTTTAGGGCTAGGAGACACCTATATATAGCCTTAAACCCATAACTAGCATTCCTATTATAGATAGGAATATCCAATCCAAATTTTAATCCATTGACATATTCCTATTATATGTAGGAATATCCAATCCAAATCTATTAAGATATTCCTATTATATTTAGGAATATCCAATCCAAATAAATTGAGATATTCCTATTATATGTAGAAATACTCAATCCTACTTCGGGATATTTTTTACATAGGTTGGAAACCCCACCCACTCCAACAAATATCCCCCTTCACAACTATGTGGAGGGGGTCGTCATCCCGACGATCCGGCTGCAGTACTCAAACCTTCCCCTTGGCAGAACCTTTGTGAACATATTTGCTCCGTTGTCATCTGTATGAACCTTCTCAAGCGTCACTTCCTTCTTGTCAACCACATATCGTATCCAATGATACCGGGTATCAATGTTCTTGGACCGACTATGAAATGTCTGGTTCTTCACAAGGTGAATAGCACTCTGACTATCGCAAAGCAAAGGATACTGCTCATGCTTTAGCCCAATTTTCTACAGCAGCTTCTTCATCCACAATAACTCCTTGCAAGCCTCCGTCTCCGCAATGTATTCTGCCTCTGTCGTCGATAAGGCACTTCTGTAAACGTGACTGCCACGATACTGCTCCACCGGCAAACATCATAACATAGCCCGAAGTTAATCGCCTCATCTCTACATCTCCAGCCATATCAGCGTCGGTATATCCAACCAGCTTTGGCTCGTCACCACCAAATGAAAGTCTCCAATCGAGAGTACCCTGAAGATATCGTAGAATCCACTTGACCCCACTCCAATGTACCCTTTCAGGATTGGAAGTGTATCTGCTAACTGTGCCAACTGCGTGAGCAATGTCTGGCCTCGTACATACCATAACATACAAAAGTCTCCCCATGGCTGAGGCATATGGAACTTGCTCCATATCTTCCTTCTCGTCCTCGGTAGATGGACACTGCTCCTCAGTGAACTTAAAGTGAGCCGCAATTACTCACTTTCTTCGACCCGTCCATCCCAAAATGCTGAAGTACCCGGTGAATGTACTTCTTTTGGGACAAGTGTAGCAGCTTGGACTCTCTCTCTCTCTCTCGGCGGATCTCTATCCCAAGAATAGTCTTCGCTGCATCCAAATCCTTCATAGAGAAGGCTGCGCCCAGCTGGCGCTTCAACTCTGCTATCCTGGTGGTATTCCGACCTACCAACAATATGTCATCAACATAAAGCAACAAAATGATGAAATCACCCTCGGCGAAGTACCTCACAAAAACACAATAATCCAACGTCGTCCGTGCATAGCCATGCCTCCCATAAACAACTCGAACTTCCTGTACCACTGCCTCGGAGCCTGTTTCAGACAATAAAAGTTCTTTCTCAACCGGCAGACCAAATATGAATTGCCCTTCTCACAGAATCTCTCTGGTTGCTCCATGTACAACTCATTCTCAAGATCACCGTAGAGGAATGTCGTCTTCACATCCATTTGCTCGACCTCTAAGTCAAAACTGGCTTCCAATGCTAGCACCACCCGTATAGACGACTGCTTGACGACTGACAAAAAGATCTCATCATAATCTATGCCTTTTCACTGACCGTGGCCTTTAACTACCAGCCTCGCTTTGTATCGAGGGAGAGTAGCATCATCTGTCTACTTCACTCTGAATACCCATCAATTCTTCAAAGCCTTCTTGCCCTTTGGCAATCGCACTAGACCATAAGTAGAGTTTGCCTCCAAGGAACTCATCTCCTCCATCCACTCCTACCTGTATTCGTCTTCCAAAGCCTCTGTGAAACTTTCGGGTTCTCCTCCGCCAGTCAGTAGCACATACTCACCCGGTGAGTATCTCGTAGATGGTCGACGCTCTCTATCGCTCCTCCTCAACGGAACCACTGGTGCTGGTTGTATATCTACTGTCTCCTCCCCTCCAGGAACTGCCTCCTCGGTATGCTCGTACTCCTGAGGGCCAACCTGACCACAATCAACAGGCTGATGGTCAAGTTTGGGAGCAACTCCATGTACTGGCTCCCCCATAACTGTATCATCTGCGATGTCCTCTAGAAACTGCTCGAAGCAAAATAACTCTAACTCAGACAATTCCTCAGCCTTAGAAGGCATCTCAGAATCCTGAGTGTTGGTCATGGTCTGATCCTCGACGAATACCATGTCCCTGCTTCTGTAGAGCTTTTTTTTCTGGATCGTAGAATCTATAGCCAAACTCATCCCGACCGTAGCCGACAAAGACGCACCGCCTCATCTTTGACTCAAGTTTGGATCTTTCGTCCTTTTGTATATGTATGAAGGCCTTACAACCAAACACTCGCAGGTGATTGTATGACGGCTCTTTGCCATACCATACTTTGTCAGGTACATCATCCTGCAAATGAGCACTAGGAGATAAATTAATAACATAAGCAGCTGTGTAAAGTGCCTTACCCCAATAGCTGCCTAGCAAGTTTGCTTCTGACAACAAATACCGCACTCTCTCCATTAGCGTCATGTTCATCCGCTCTGCTACACCATTGAAATACGGTGTCTTTGGTGGAGTCTTCTGGTGTCGTATCCCTTGCTCTCTACAATAAACATCAAAGGACCCATATACTCGCCGTCATAGTCCTACCGAACATAAAGCAGCTTCTTGCCTGTCTCCCTTTTAACAGAGGCCTGAACTCCTTGAAAGTGGGCAGCACCTGATCCTTGGTCTTTAAGGTATAGACCCAAATCTTCCTAGAACATTCATCAATAAATATTACAAAATAAGAAGCACCACCAATGGATTTTACCTTCATAGGACCGCAAACATCCGAGTGAATCAACTCGAGCAACGCCGGCTTCCTTGAACTTGGGTGACTTTGGAAAGATACCATATTTTTCTTCTCCGCCAAATAATGCGTGCACTTCTCCAACTTTGTAGACTTTATCCCTGGAATCACCTTAATTTTCACCAAGTAGCTAATCCCCTTCTCGCTGATATGGCTGAGCCGCCTGTGTGGTGCCCCGTTCCCCCTATTCGGGGGGGCGCGGCTAAGAAATACAAATCGGTATCATTAGATTTGGATAGATTGAATCAAGATCTTATCCTCGTTATGGATTTCCTTCTTCGGAATCGACTCCCATATTTAGTGGACTATGCCCCGAGGATGGACTTAGCGGCAGAGCCAAGAGGGACCTCTCTGCTGCAAGTTTTTTTGCCTAGTTTTTGCTGTCGCCTTGTTGCTTTCGTGCTTTTGAGTTGGTTTTTGGATTTGCGTTTTCTTGAACAGTTTTCATAGATTTCATTACTTTCGTTCTTTGAATTGCATTCCATTCCGAGCTTAGAAAGAGTAGAAGAGGTATTGATCAGCTGTTCATGGCAATGCAGGTGATCGTGCAGTAGACGTCGTGCGAACGTAGTCTTGAAGCACCTCTTTTCTTTTCTTTCTCCAACCAACTTGTGAGTGGCTATATTCGATTCAGTTGACCCTTCTTCCAAGTCTTCACTTCTAAAAATCTTACCTTTTTGCTTGTTCCGATCTAACGATACCATAATAACTAAAAGATGTCAAGATAAAAGGGAATAGACTTGGACTACTTTATTGCTTATCAATCAACTTGTGAACGGTTACCTTATTGCATGCTAGTTCGTTTAGAATATTCTTCATATGCTTTAATTTTAGTTAGAATATATACTTCTTCTATAAATTCTGCTATGTATAGAACACACCTTGCTATGTCACAAACTGATTAGGAAGACTATGCAAAACAAGATAATGCCTTGTTACTTGTCTCATGCTCGTATTGCCTTAGACTGAATAAATTGAATAATTAATATAGATGATGTTTGATCACGAACAACTTGTGCACAAGGTTTATGGTTTCTGCGGATGGTCACCGGGGCGCTGGGACCGATCTGATCCGGACGAAACGAATAATATAGTCATTTGTATGGACGAAATGTTATGTAGCGGGGCTCGTGACCTGCGTTGCATAGCATTCTCATCTCGAGACTATAACCCTTCCTTTATGGCATCATACCAGTGACCCCCTCGTATATTTAAACTGTGCAAGCTAACTATGTCTTCGTGGCAGGGAAGGTCATGGTAAGTATTTGTGCAGGTGGTTCAGACGGGCAGGTAAAAGTCACCGAACGGTGGCATGTTTATTTCATTAAATTTCTATATCAAATACTTGCTTGTAAAATGAACTAAGGTAAGATAGAAAGACCACAAAAATACCTTGCATGCTTTATGTAAACAACTTATGATTTGGTATAGTTGGGTTAGCTCGACTTCACCAGTGCATTTCGATGTACTGACCCTCGTTGAAACAGATTTCCCGCACCAAGGAGATCCTGCGAGGAGCTAAAGCTACTTCCCATTTCAGTCCACCAACCGGCACGCCCTGATCGTGCCTTAGTAGAAGCATTTTGAAGACCTAAGAGCTCGTGCATCAAATTTATGCAGCTCCGAGGGAAGGCGATAGCTTCGCCAGAAGGTCTTTAACATTTTGAAGTTTTAGTAAAAAAGATGTAATGTACAGGACGACTATCTCATTTTGAGTCCACTTTTGTAAGCCCGTGCGACAATTATTTGACTTGTTCAAGAGTTTATAAAAGATGTTCATTATCAATAAAGAGAATTTTTCATGTTTCAACTTTGTGTTTCAATTATCTGCGTACTCTGAATATGTGCTCGTTATGCAAAATTACCTCGATCTTGTGCGCTGTGCAACCTAGGCACGCACGGCGTCACGTCCGGGGGACAACTATCGATTCCATGGAATCAGGGCATGATATATTTATATCAGAGCACAACTTCAAGTTCCTTTGACCCTCGTGTCGAAAAAGTTCCTTTAACGATCTATTCCCTATGCGAACTCTTGAACTCGTTAGGCCAAAATGAGATACGTTCCATATAATGAGTCCATAATACATTATGAGCTTAATATAAATTACCTTCTTTTGAAGGAATGACTCAAGCGCAAGCATCAGCGCTAGCACAAAGAGAGGTACAAGCCCAAGAAAGTAGTTCCGGTACCTCGAAAAGTTCTCGAAGCCAGCGAGCCATGCCTCGTGTCGACCCGATTGAGCAAATGATACGGATACTTGAGGCTAGCCAATAGATGGACGGGGCTCGTTATGAGCGAGCCAAGAAGCAGGCAGAAGAACGACAGAGCAAGTTTGAAGGCAATCTAGAAGCCAAATTTGTAGTCCAACAGAAGCAGGTAGATACCCTGCAACAGATCGTTCAGAGCTTGGCCTCCAACCATACTGCGGAAACAACAACGACACCGGTGGAGCAACCCGGGCATGAAGTCGAAATGCCTCAAACTCCACAGAAGAAGGATATGTGTCACTACTACATTCTAAAATAGGGGTATTTTTGTCTTTATATTTATGATAAGTATTGTGTATATTTTATTGCATGATATATTTATTATACATATTATATAGTGTTCATTAGTGCATGGGTTAGTGGACTAGACCTAGAAACCCACTAGATGAACCCCTGACCAAAATATAGGATTATGGATTTAATTAATATTTTTGGGATTAATTATTGGGGATTATATTTCACTACTGTGATTTTTATTCAATTGGTGTACCTTACTGTTGCTTCGTTATTTGGAGCGCAACACTAGCTTTTACCTTCCAACAAATTTCACACCCTTGTCCTAGACGTGCCAGTCTTCCATTCTGACCTTTGTGTAACTCATGAATACGCTCTCTTGTGCTTTATTTTAGTCGTACAATATTCGTTACAAACGTTTATTTTAAATCCAAATAAACCCAACTTTGCATCCTTGTCCGTTCCAATCGAAATTGGAGACACAACCTCGACACATTTTGTGCAACCCAAATTATAACAATATTCTATTCTGAGTCTTCTACGTCCATGACACTTGTGTCCCACTCAATTTTAATCCTATACACTTCCAATTAATTTAAGAACATCGTTTATACTAATTTTAATTAAATTGGTGTAAGGACCCAACCTAACCCAAAATTAGACCCAACACCAACCCAAACTCCCACTCACACCCTCAAGGTTCATACTAAACACCACACACCCTTTTTATCTACTACATCACACCAAATATGGTTTTTTTTCTCATACAATCCCAAACTCCATTGTTTGTGCAATTTTCTAATTGTTGGGGGCTTTTGTGCAAAAGTACAATGAGGTGTCCACCTCCCATTGGATTCAAGCCATGAAGAAACACTTTCCCCCTCATTTGACCGGTCACATGTTTTTTTCCCCATTTTGGAGTGTACTACACACCAACTCTTCCCTTAAACCATCTCTACCCTCCATTCAAACTAGCCCATCTCTACCCGTCATTTCCTTCATGTAGAAACCCTTCCCCATCCCTAGGGAGCACATGGCCGGCCCTAATCCTAAGGCTATCACCCCCTCTTCTCCCTCCTACATAAACACTTCCATTTTTCCTCTACTCTTTTCATTTTTCAGCCAACATCAACCTATACAAACCGAAACCCTAAACCAAACCCTAAACGACCATCACCTTCCTCCCCTCCGGTGATCACCCACCTGAGCACAGTCACCGAGCACCACCCTTCTTCATCGACCACAACATCAACATCATCATCTCTGACCTATCAACCACCTGCCACCTTTCACGACCGCCACAGCACCACGTCTTCTTCCCCGACTCCTCCGCCGGACCACCTCCTCAACAACATCTCCTTTCCCGACCCGACTCGACAGCAACCATCTTCTCCGATCACAACCACCATTATCCTCCCCCATCATCGATCTCATCATCATCATCATCACTGCTATCATCTTTTTGACTTCTCCCTCGACAGCAGCGGCCGTCCCCGAGCAGTCGACCACCCTCTTCTCTCCTTCCTCAACTCCTTCTTCTCTGATCCCTCCTCCGAGCAGCCACCCATCGCCATCACCATCAACACCTCCTCCTCCTCCATCATAATCACCACCATCATCATCTCCACCGCCGGAGCAGACCTCTCAACCACCACCACCGACTTTATCATCATCATCATCTCAGTCATCCCCGACTTCCTTCTTCCCCGAGCAGTCGCCACCGTCACTTCCCCCGCCGGAGATCCCGACTTCTCCACACAGTCCCATCCTTCTTCCCGACTTCCCCACCTTCATACCCCGGCCAACACCACCATCGATCTCCACCCCGGCCACCACCACCAGCATCTCCACCACCACGGCCAGTGCTACTGCTGACACTGCCGCCACTGTCCACCTGCCGGAGCACCACCCTGCACCGCCAGAGACTGACCTCCATGGGCCGCGGGCGAGCGTCACCCCTCCTCGGTCATGCGCACACCGAGGTTTGTACTTGCGCTCTTTCCTTTATGTTGTGTTGTTGTGTAACATTGTGTATTGGTGAACCCTAATAACTAGTATGTGCATGTATGAGTAGTAATTAGGTATAGTAAATACTTCATGGGAATTTGATTGTTAGTGTTATATATGATTGCATGACCCTAAGTGTTAGTTAACTGTCGTGTTGTGCACACCAACATACTAGCTAGGCCATGTGTTAGTGTTACACGAGATTTGGAGATTTGGACATGTGTTAGTATTAGTTAATTATCTTGTTGTGCACGGTATTCGAGGACATGACACTTGTGCATTTTAGACGTGCACACTCGACCCTTCTAGTTGACCAGTTACCACCCCCTACGTACGTTAGTTTCTAAATGCAGTGTAGTTGTGTTTATGTGCGTACTAGTGTAACGACTGATGTTATTATTGTATTATATTATATATATATATATAGGACCATTGGATCGTTCTGCGAGACTTCGGGATATTGGTATTTCCAGCCCAGGACCACATGCAAGTACATTCTCTGATAATTTCCATTAATTGATAATTTCTATATTTTAAATACTTAGAAATGTTACATCTGATTCTTGACACTTTGGTACACAGACTAGTATGTAGATTGGATCTTCAGTCATGAGATGTTACATTGGTTATCGTATTGACATTGTATACGACATTGATATTAGACATTGTACATGATATTTATTGGACATTGATCATGTATCGTAACGATTCATGGTTGGATCCACTGTACTAGTTGGGGGCAGAGGAAATTGCTAGTGAGAGATGTGATCATATCACTATCGTACAAGTGTAAAATATTGTTAGTGTTAATCATACGCCTCACGTATGATTAGCCAGGCCATATAGCGATCGTACAAGCTCCCAAGCCGATCACATATTGAAACTACTATTTTAAACACTTAGAATAGTTACAGTTCTTCAATTCAGTTCATATACTAATCACCATGTATATGATATTGTAGTTCCTTCTTTTTTTTCATTTCATATATACACTGACTATACCATATTGCCCATATTCCCTGTTCTCTTTACTATTTGCCATTGCATCTATTTATTATTTTCTCTCAGTATATAGCATCATCTATTTATTGTTTTATAGTCCTTGTTAATTAATTGAAACTGTTATCGGGTTGTACTTCATTCCAATCCTGACTGGATATATTTTCTAGACTGCGACTTAGAGGACTAGTGTCCGACATATTATGGACCACAGGGAGAGTAGCTGCAGCCTTGGACCTTGTAGCTCAGGTATGATTTCCGGGAGGTCTAGCCGGGATCACTAGTTATTTATTTAATATCTTTTAGCATATTATGGTACCGGATTTGTTTTCGGTATACATTGAGACTTGGATGTTATTGTTTGAAGTTAGATTATTTTATTGTTTAGACTTGTGTTATATTTCGATTATTTTCTTTGATATCTTATCGTGCTTTAGTTCTGTGGTTGAGTATTTTTATATTGTATTATAATATCTGTATCTTCTTATGGAGTTGGATATTCGTGTGAGATTGATTAGATAGTATTATGACCTAGACAACGTTCTACCGCCGATCTGCGGCGTAGACTGGACGTACCCGCGTACTCGTACCCCTATATCGGTTGCGGATTATGAAAATGTGACTATATTCGACTTTGCCGACTTCAAGAAGGTCTGCAACACGCTATTTAAGGGGACTGAAGATCCGGTCGTGGCTCTAGATTGGCTGGCAAAGCTTAAGGATCACTTTAAACTGCTAGAGGTACCCGAGGAGAAGCATGTCGCGTGTGCCCAACTACAGCTTCGCTTGAATGAGCACGATTGGTGGGACGTGCATCGAAGGTCTCTCTCCGTAGATGAAGATGAGACGGTCGCGTGGGCTACCTTCCGTGGCATGTTTGAAGAGGAGTTCATACCCCCTCCCGTTCGTAAGCAAAAGGAGGACGAGTTCGTGCAGCTTCGGCAAGGCAACATGACCGTGAAGCAGTACTCTTCCGAATTCAACCGGCTCACCAAATTTGTAAGCTCATATTTACCTGATGCGGCGAGTTGTGCTAGACGATTTGAAGGCGGCCTGCGACCTGCCATCCATGCGCACGTGATCGTTCCTCAGTACCAGACGATACGGGAAGTTCTCAACCATGCCCTTTCTCTCGAACTGCAGTATCTTCCAGTTGCTGCCGGCACTGTGCATACTTCCAATCACAAGTTTCATAGCAACGCGGGAGGAAACACCCCTCCAAAGCGTTCAAATAAAGGCGGTCGACAAAAAGAAAATACAGGGGCGCGTTGTGAACACTTTAATAGGCCTGGGCACACCATTGACGACTGTTACATTAAGAACGGGTCCAGCTTCAACTGTAGTGGTAAGGGCCACATGATTAAGAACTATCCACTCCCCTCCAAGCTTCGCCCTCAGCATCCAAATTTTGCCTCAGCACCCCAAGCCAACCGAGCCACGCCACAACAAGAGCGTCGTCAAGCTCAAGGCCGGGTGTACACTATGACACGAAAGAAGTCCTGACATCAGACACCATTGTGTCAGGTATATTGCTTTTCAATAACATACCTATACGTGTGCTATTTGATTCTGGTGCAACGAATAGCTTTATATCCACGAATTTTGTCATGGAAAATAATATAGAAACGACACCATTGTATCTAGACCTTAGTGTTAGCACCCCGTCGGGCACAAAAATACCTGTTTGTTCAGTATGTCAGGGTGGTCACGTCTATATTAGGCTAAGGAAACTCTCGCTAGATATTTTAGTCCTAAATGTTCGGGATTACGACATCATCTTGGGGATAGATTGGCTCAGCGCTTGTTCGACAATCATTAAATGTGCAGAGAAACGAGTCGTCTTCCGTCTACCTGGAGAAGCCGAATTCTGCTACACGAGTGGTTCAGCAACGGATGCATCGAGGGCCTGCATGGTAATTTCTGCGATGTCAGCTCGACGGATGCTATACTCTGGATGCGAGGGATACTTAGCATCGGTTCGGGACACACAGCTGGATTACGCAAACGTTCAGTCTTCTTCCATTGTGGCGGAGTTCCCTAATGTGTTTCCGAGCAAACTACCCGGCATGCCACCTGACCGAGAAATCGAGTTCACCATCGACACATTCCCAAATACACAACCGATTTCCAAAGTCCCGTACAGAATAGCCCGGCTGAACTAAAGGAGTGCCAACTTTAAGAACTGCTGGATCGTGGATATATTCGTCTGAGCGTGTCTCCTTGGGGAGCGCATGTGTCACGACCCGATTCCGTAGAATCGTTGGAGCATCCCCCGAATCGTGATGCCGTGCGGGCCTGGAGTTGCGCCCGCACAAGGCTTAAGTGTTTTGCATAACAAGCACATATTCAGAGTACGCAGATAAATTGAAACACAAGTTGAAACATGGAAAAGTTCTCTTTATTGATAATGAACATCTATTACAAACTCTTGAACGAGTCAGCTAATATGCCCCACGGGCTTACAAAAGTGTTGACTCAAAATGAGATAGCAGTCATGTACATTACATCCCTTTATAAACTTCCAAAAGATATAGACCTCCGGGCTGGAGGACGGCTTTGCCACGGAGCTGCATTGTGTATGAAGAGTGCAAGCTCCTGGTTCAAAATGCTTCTAGGGCGGCGCGATCAGGATGCGCCAACAGCTGGACTGGATCGGGAAGACGACTTCGGCTCCTCGCTCGGTTCGCCTTGGTGCGGAGAACC
Source organism: Iris macrosiphon (assembly GCA_036927795.1). Classification (NCBI taxonomy): domain Eukaryota; kingdom Viridiplantae; phylum Streptophyta; class Magnoliopsida; order Asparagales; family Iridaceae; genus Iris; species Iris macrosiphon. The sequence goes on along the minus strand of JAYESA010000003.1, from coordinate 192,103,088 downwards.
TGTTTCAACGAGGGTCAGTATGTCGAAACATACTGGTGAAGGCGAGCTAACCGAACTATACCAATCAACACGTTGTTTTAATGAAGCATGCATATTTTTGTGGGTTTCTATCTTGCCTTAGTTCATTTACAAGCAATAGTATATATGTATGATACTGAAATGAACTAGCCACCGTTCGGTGGATTTTACCTTTCCGTCTGAATGACCTGCACAATACTTACCATGCCTTCCCTGCCACGAAGACACAAGTTAGTTTGCAACAGGTTTAAATATACACGATGATCACTGGCTTGATTGCCATAATGGACACTAGTCAATGACAAGGATGGTTTGCAGCTGCAAGTATGTGAGGTGCTGCATACCATCCCGTCCAAGAACGTGAGACTAAACGTGAGTTCCGTCCGGAGCCGGAACGGTGCCAGTGCCCCAGCAGCCGCCCGCAGGAACTATACCTTGTGCACAAGTTGTCCATGATCTATTTGTTAAACATTTATGCACTTCAGGCAACACGAGTACGGGACATATAACATTGTTAAACATTTATGCACTTCAGGCAACACGAGTATGGGACAAGTATGTACAAGACAAGCAAGTACGAGACAAGCAGCAATTCATGATTTATTTCCAAACGAACAAGCATGCAATCAAGTATCCGTTCATAAAGTTTATTGACAAGCATAATAACCAAGTCTATTCTCTTTTTATCTTGGTTTCTTTTAGTTATTACTTGGTATCGTTTGATCGGCGCAAAGAAGAGTTCAAGCTTTTAGGATGTGAAGCTTGGAAGCAGGGCTAGCTAATCGGGATGGTAGCCACTCACTTAGATTGTTGGAAGGGAGAAGGAAAGAGGCGCTTCACGACTCCGCTCACAAGCCGCCTACTGCTCGTTCACCTGCATCACGAACAGCTCGATCAATACTCCTTCCACTCTTTCCAATCTCGGAATTGAAGTGCAGTTCAATGAACGAAAACAATAAAAACCATCGAAACCGTTCAAGGAAAACAAGCAAATCCCAAAACTAACTCAAAGCACGAAAGCAACAAGCGACATCGAAAACCGAGGCAATAAAAGATAGCAGCGGAGAGGTCCCTCCTGACTCTGCCGCTAAGTCGATCCCGGGGGCACGGTCCACTGAATATGGGAATCGATTCCGAAGAAACAAATCCATAACGAGGACGAGTTCTTATTTCAATCTATCCCGATCGAACGATACCGTCTTGTGTTTCTTAGTCGCGCTCTCCGCACCGGGAGAACGGGGCGCTACAGCATGTGCTCTTCGTAAAGAAAAAGGATGGAACGTTGTGACTCTGCATCGACTATCGGAAGCTAAATAAGGTCACTATCAGAAACAAGTATCCCCTACCCAGGATAGACACACTCTTTGATCAGTTGCAAGGAGCATCAGTGTTCTCGAAAATTGATCTTCGCTCTGGCTACCACCAATTAAAGATTAAGCCAGAGGACATGCCGAAGTCAGCATTCCGAACCAGCTATGGCCATTATGAGTTTTCTGTTATGTCGTTTGGACTGATGAATGCCCCTGCCGCATTCATGGATTTGATGAATCGTGTGTTCCAACCCTTTCTCGAAAAAAATTTAGTAGTTTTAATAGATGACATCTTAGTGTACTCGAAGAATAAAGATGAACACGCAGGACACCTGCGGATGGTGCTTCAAACTCTTCGAGACAATAAGTTGTACGCGAATCTAAGTAAGTGTGAGTTCTGGTTGGACATCATATCTTTTCTTGGGCACATTATTTCTGTAGAGGGCATCTCAGTTGACCCGAAGAAAGTAGAAGCCATCGTGAAGTGGAAAAGGCCTGAGTCAGCTAGTGACATTCGGAGTTTCCTTGGTCTAGCAGGCTACTACAGGAGATTTATAAAAAAAATTACAATGATCGCCTCGCCTCTGACTCATCTCATTCGGAAGGGAGTAACGTTCGCGTGGACGGATGATTGTGAAGCTTCATTTATGTAGTTAAAGAAGCGACTTGTCTCAGCACCAATTCTTATCCTTCCGGACGGACCAGATGATTTTAAGATCTATAGCGATGCCTCAGAAAAAGTTTTGGGATGTGTCCTTATGTAGAGGGACAAAGTGATAGCCTTTGCGTCGAGGCAGTTAAAGCCTCATGAGAAGAACTATCCAATGCACGACCCGGAGCTTGCGGCGGTGGTATTCGCACTGAAGCTATGTCGACATTAACTTTATGGCATACCGTATGAAATCTACACGAATCATAAAAGCTTAAAATATCTCTATACTCAAAAGGATCTGAATCTCCGGCAACGATGTTGGCTTGAACTCCTTAGCGACTTTGACTTGATGATTAGATACACACCGGGCAAGGATAACGTTGTAGCTGATGCGCTGAGTCGAATTTTCATTGGGAGCGCTATCGATGACAGGCTGCGATAGGATCTTGAAAGTTTGGACATTACACTCCAAATTAGATACAAAAAGGGGGCACAAGTAGCTCAGCTGTGCCTCAAACCAGACTTATTAAAAAAAGTAAAGTCCGCTCAGAAAGACGACATATTCCTGGAAAAGATGCGAAGTCTTATCTCATCAGGAAAGGCAACCAACTTTGCGGTAAGTATCGTAATGCATGGCTTGTCAGAGGGTAAAGGCCGAGCACCAGAAGCCAGGCGGAGTGATGCAGAACCTTGCTATACCGGAGTGGAAATGAGAACACATAATGATGGACTTTGTTGTTGGTTTGCCAAAGACGCAACAGAAGAACGATGTCGTTTGGGTCATCGTCGATCGAATCACCAAGTCAGCTCACTTTCTGCCTATCAAAGTTACTTGGAGTGTCGATCGCCTGGCTCAGATCTACCTCAATGAGATCGTTCGACTCCACGGCGTGCCCGTATCCATTGTCTCCGATCGAGATGGACGATTCTTATCATGCTTCTGGGAAAGACTTTAGTCAGCAATGAGGACGAAGCTGAAGTTTAGCTCCGCCTACCATCCTCAGACAGACGGTCAGACAGAGCGGGTCAACCAAATCCTCGAAGACATGCTACGGCTCTGCGCCTTGGACTTGAAGACGAGTTGGGACATGCATCTACCGTTAGCCAAATTTGCGTACAACAATAGCTATCAATCCATCATTCAGATGGCATCGTATGAGGCGTTGTATGGGCAAAAATACAGATCCCCGATCTGTTGGAATGAAGTTGGTGAACGACAAATTCTTAGCCCGGAACTCGTAGAACAGATCGTCCAGAAGATCCGCTTGATTCGTGAACGTCTTAAGGTAGCACAGAGTCTTCAGAAAAGCTACTCGGACATGCACCACCGACCTCTTGAGTTTTTAGAAGGCGATCGAGTATTTCTTAAGGTCTCGCCCATGCGAGGAGTTACCAGATTTGGAGCAAAGGGGAAGCTAAGTCCAAGATTCGTCGGCCGGTTCGAGATACTAAAGCGAGTTGCCTCAGTCGCATATCAGATTGCCCTACAACCGTCACTATCAGAAGTGCATGATATCTTTCACGTTTCATAGCTTAGGAAGTACGTGTACGATCCGAGTCATGTAGTGGACCTTGATCAACTGGACTTGAAGACAGACTTGAATTATGTTGAACATCCTATGCGGATCTTGGATTACAAAAAAAAGTTGCTTTGAAGTCGTTCGGTTCCTCTTGTGCGCGTGCTTTGGCAAAATTATTCGGTTGAAGAATCGACTTGGGAGCTTGAGTCTGAGATGAAGGAAAGGTTTCCTTCATTATTTCATAGTGGTAGGTTCTATTCCTAAGTTTTGTGGACGAAACTTCCTATTAGTTGGTTAGGATGTGCTGCCCCGTTCCCCCTATTCGGGGAGCGCGGCTAAGAAATATAAATCGGTATCGTTCGATCGGGATAGATTGAATCAAGATCTTATCCTCATTATGGATTTTCTTCTTTGAATTGATTCAAATATTCAGTGGACCGTGCCCTGAGGTGGACTTAGCGGCAGAGTCAAGAGGGACTTATCTGCTGCTAGTTTTTTTTTTGCCTAGTTTTTGCTGTCGCCTTGTTGCTTTCGTGCTTTTGAGTTATTTTTTGGATTTACATTTTCTTGAACGGTTTTGATGGATTTTATTGCTTTCGTTCTTTGAATTTCATTCCATTCCGAGCTTGGAAAGAGTAGAAGAGGTATTGATCAGTTGTTCGTGGCAATGCAGGTGATCCTGCAGTAGACGTCATGCGAACGGAGTCTTGAAGCACCTCTTTCCTTTCCTTTCTCCAACCAACTTGTGAGTGGATATATTTGATTCAGTTGACCCTTCTTCCAAGTTTTTACATCAAAAAATCTTACCTTCTTGCTTGTTCCGATCAAACGATACCATAATATCTAAAAGATGTCAAGATAAAAGGGAATAGACTTGGACTACTTTATTACTTGTCAATCAACTTGTGAACGGTTACCTTATTGCATGCTAGTTTGTTTAGAATGTTCTTCATATACTTAAATTTTAGTTAGAATATATACTTATTCTATAAATTGTGCTATGTATAATGTCACGCCCCGGTCCCGCTGGGGCCGTTCGTCCTCGCTTTGGTCCCTATGGAACCGATCGTCCTCGCACGGGCGTGATGCCGTGCAAGCCTAAAGTGCGCTTGCACAAGGCCAAAGCTTTGAACAAGGGCAAGTAAGCTATTCAATACTGAAGCAACGACAAACATATTACAGAAAAGTAAAGAACACAATGGCATAAGAAAAGAAGCTCTTTATTGATACTCGAAAGTGTTACAAGCGGCGCAAGGCCAAGGTTACAGATCGCTCAAGAACTCTTTCTCTCGATTACAATGACATCGTTCTATACATTATGTCCCTCTATATAAAAGCAGCTCAAACTCGATACGACTTAAGGCATCGGCTCCAGATTTCTGGTTCCTTGGGATGAGGCACGGTTATCGCTTCCTCGGACGAACAAGCACCTGAGAACAAGCAAACTATTGGTGGGTCAGAACTTTTATAAGTACTGGTGAGCATAAAAACAACTGAACAGAAGCTACACCCCCTGAAACCCACACTAAGTAAGCATGTCACAAAATGTTACATTACTAGCGATCTTGCTAGTTTTACCTAAGTTCATTTCATGCAGCTCAGGACTATAGTCAGAGTACATCTTTTGAAAATATAACTTGGAAACAGTTTTGCATATTCAAACAATAAGCATACGATCGGGTCAGTGTCCTATGGTGTAGTGCGTAACATGTATTGTGCATCAAAATCTAACTCTTTCGGGCAAAGTTCTATAGCGGACTGAATCATTTCTAATCAAAGCAAATATTTAGTGGACTATCATACTTTCAAGCACGCAAGCAGAACTATCTATATGATTTCGGTCCCCGAGAAACTCAGGATCGGTAGCGGTAATCCAGCTAACCAATGACTCACATTCTGATTCTATTAGCAGCTGTGACCATGGTTGTTCTTCACTAACATAATAGCGGCCAGGACCAAGGTTCAGCTCTGCACTAATAGTCATTGTCCGACCGATGTGAATGCATGAAGCACTATCAGATAAACTCTATGATGCAAACGAAATAAACGAGCAAGCTATATGAATACAATCTTATGTATCTTACCCTTTACTGAACGGTTATCCCTGCAGCAGACACACAAGTTAGCCACAATTTGCATATTCATAACTTAAGAATCAATCTAGGCATCAAGTGTTAGGTATGCAAGAAGGCTAGCCTAGCATGCGCCCTAACTTATATGATGGTCCATGGGTAGTCCCATGATTAGCAGCAGTTGTCCAAGGTTCAGCTCTTCACTAGCACGCATGGGTGTCGGTAGCTGTGACTCATGGTTCAGCTCTTCACCAACACACCCGAGTACTAGCAGCTGTGACATCATGGGTTCCGCACAACACTAATAGAAAGATACCACCCCACTAGACCCTTGTGAGCCGTACCCTCAGGGAGATTCAAAAATCTCTTCCGGACTGAGCGGTTCCCAATGCCCCAGGAACCGTTCGAGAGACAAGACCTTGTGCACAAGTTAGTCCAAGACCAATGCAATGACATGAACATATTATGCAAGCAAAACAATGATCAAGAAAAATATATACGGTCTAGCAAAACACATCTTGTCAAACAAAGCACATCTTTCACATATCTAATAGCATACCCCACTAGACCCTTGTAGGCCGTATCCTCAGGGCGCACTATTAGTCACTGCATTCATACATTTTCACTTATAGCAGTTCGATATAGCAAACAGACAAGCGAAACATATAATGGCAAGCACGATTTCGATTTCATATCTAGCATGCAATATCTATCTCTTTCTTAGCATAATACAAAGGGAATTACTGAAGCAATTCATTTACTTATCTTCTTAGCATGGCAAGGGTTCGTTTGATAGCTGTGTTGGTGTAACTAAGCATGCAACATTTCTTATATCACATTAGCATAGCAATAGTTCTATCTCATTTCAGACAAGCATTCTCATTTCTCTAGTTAGGCAAGCAAGCAGATTCATTTCAATGACAAGCTATGTGAGTTCTCTTATTAAGCATGCTGAGTCGGTTCTATCATTCTTCTTATGAAACTATCTTCTTAAGCAATCAAGCATTCAAAAACTCATATTCATTATTAAGTCATGCAAGAATCAGAGAATGCAGTTCTGTCCACTCACATTGATCAATCGGTCGGGAACTCTCCGAGAAGACTTTCGTTCGAGCAAGCAAGACGATATCACTTGTACATAGTGCCTACGCAGAGCGGGGCACTACATATAAAACACACCTTGATATGTCACAAACTTATCAGGGAGACTATGCAAAATAAGATAATACCATGTTACTTGTCTCATGCTCGTATTGCCTTAGACTGTATAAATTGAATACTTAATATAGACGTCGTTTGATCACGGACAACTTGTGCACAAGGTTTATGGTTTTCGCGGACGGTCGTCGGGGCGCTGGGACCGATCCGATCCGGACGGAATGAATCGTATGGTCGTTTGTATGGACGGAATGTTATGTAGCGGGGCTCGCCACCTGCGTTGCATATCATTCACGTCTCGAGACTATAACCCTTCCTTTATGGCATCATGCCAGTGATCCCCTCGTATATTTAAACTGTTCAAGGTAACTATGTCTTCGTGGCAGGGAAGGTTATTGTAGTATTTGTGCAGGTGGTTCAGACGGGCAGATAAAAGTCACCGAACGGTAGCATGTTTATTTCAGTAAATTTTCATATCAAATGCTTGCTTGTAAAATGAACTAGGCAAGATAGAAAGACCACAAAAATATCTTGCATGCTTCATATAAACAACTTGTGATTTGGTAGAGTTGGATTAGCTCGCCTTCACCAGTGTATTTTGATGTACTGACCCTCGTTGAAACATATTCCCCGTACCAAGGAGATCCTGCGATGAGCTAAAGCTACTTCCCATTCCAGTCCACCAACCGGCACGCTCTGATCGTGCCTTAGTAGAAGCATTTTGAAGACCCAGGAGCTCGTGCATCAAATTTATGCAGCTCCGAGGGAAGGCGATAGCTTCACCAGAAGGTCTTTAATATTTTGAAGTTTTAGTAAAAATGATGTAATGTACATGACGACTATCTCATTTTGAGTCCACTTTTGGAAGCTCGTGCGATAATTATCTGACTCGTTCAAGAGTTTGTAAAAGATGTTCATCGTCAATAAAGAGAACTTTTCCATGTTTCAACTTTGTGTTTCAATTATCTGCGTACTCTGAATATGTGCTCGTTATGCAAATTTATCTCGACCTTGTGTGTTGCGCAACCTAGGCATGCACGGCGTCACGCTCGGGGGACGACTATCGATTCCACGGAATCATGGCATGACAGCCTGTGCCACAACCCAGTAGACGCATCTGTAGCTGCGTTAACCTCATGTTCCCCCTGTGCGCTCCCTTCCATATAGTAGAGTCCAGACCTCTTGCTTCCTCTGGCAATCACCATCGAACCTCTGAAAAGCTTCCACTGGTTATTCTCGAAGAGACTGAAGAAACCCTCGTCATCCAACCTTCCAACCGACACCAGGTTGAAACGGATATCAGGGATATGACAGACATCTTTGAGAACAAGAACTGTACATTTCTTTGTCCTCAAAAGCACATCTCCAATGGCAACCGCCTTCGACACATCTCCATTGCCCATCTTCAACACTCCACAGTCGCCTGTTGTGTATGTAGCAAATAGTGTCATATTGTGAGATACGTGCGCTGAAGCACCTGAGTCCACCAGCCAAGAGTTGTCATCGCAGGCGAGGTTCATAACTACCTCATCACTTACAATGATCACGTCGCCTCCATCTGTCGAGGCCACCGCTGTAGTGTTCTCACTTTGCTTTCCCTTGTCGCCCTTCTTCTCTCTCTTCCAAGCAAAATATTTTTGCTTGATGTGGCCATTCTTGCCACAATGTAACGCTCCAAGTCCTCGTACCGACCCTTGGACCTTTCCATATTTTTGTCTCTGCCACCGCCTGGACCCCTGCTTTTACCCCTTTCGCGGCTCTCTGAAACAAGCGCCTCTGAGTGGGATGTGGATGAAGTGCCCTGAGAACGTCTCTGCATCTCTTCATTCAGTACACCGCTCTTGGCAAACTCCAGACTGACTACGCCTTCCGGAGCAGAAGCGATCATAGACACTCGTACGGTCTCCCACGAATTTGGCAATGTACACAGCAGCCATAGTCCCTGAACCTCGTCATCGAACTTGACTCCCATCGAGGATAGCTGGTCAACCACGCCCTGGAACTCACTCAAGTGATCCGTAATAGACGTCCCATCTTTGTACCGCAGACCCATCATCATCCGGATCATGAACAATTTATTTACTCCGGTCTTCATCGCATACAAAAATTTTAGCTTATCCCACAGTGTCCTCACGTGCTCAATAACGGCAACGCGGTTGTACACGTTCTCGTCAACGAACTGCCTGATGTACCCACACACCTGTATATGCTCGAAATTCCAGTCATCTTTGAATTTGTCACTGGGTCTCTCGGAAGCAAATACCGGCAGATGCAGCTTCTTGACAAATAGCAGATCCTTCATCTTGCTCCTCCAATAATGATAGTTGGTACCGTTCAGGTTTACCATGCACACCGGCTTCGCGTCCATCTCTATTCCCGGATTTGACTGTCAACTCCTTACACCTTTTTAAAATTCCAGAACCTGGCTCTGATACTACTTTGTTGGGAACGAAAGTGCGAAAATCGTTTCCCAAACCAGAGAGTACCTGCTAGAGAACCGAGCAAAACGCACAAACCAAAAACGCCAAACACAAATCGCAGACACATAGATTTTTGACGTGGAAAATCCTTGCGGGAAAAATCACGGGACGATCGGAGTCCAACCCTGAAAAACCTCCACTAATGGAATAAGAAATACACCGACTCCTTACAAACTTCTTACCGATCCTACAAAATAAGTAAATTAAAGATCTGGTCTCTGATCTGTATATATCACCAGCTAGCAGAGTAATGACAGACGGCTTCGGAATAGAAGATTTGCTTGTTATGCTTTCTGTGGTCGTAGCAATACAAGAGTTGCGTATAGCAACTCATTTCATGAATCCGGAACACCATGAAGGCACCTATGGCTGCAGTCCTGCTTCCTTCCTCTTGGAAACCAATTGTTATTGCGGACATCCTACAAAATATGTATAAAAAAACAGAATATTATAACAATTCTTTAATCAGAAATATTGCAACAACAAGAGCTATTAAAAACTTGCAACATATTGGTACAACAAAAAATGAACGAAAGAAGAAACATGGAGATCAAATCCTCGCTGGAGTTATGAAAATCACTGTTGCTCAAAACAAAATTCGATCATTTTCGTCAATCAGTTCATAGGAACCAGAAAGTTTGAAGATATGAAATTCTGGAACGCTCCTAGTCACCCCTCACACGAACATAACTTTGACTCTCAGAATCGACGTACGGACAACATTTAGTCTTTTCTTCTTGTTGCTGCTAACTCTCTTCTAGTAGCAAAAACAATCTCTAAGTCTATTTCAAATGATAAAGACTTAAGATAATATAGAGGAGCAATCTCATAGTAGCTCATTATCCATAATGGACAGTAGGGATCGATGACAACGTGGCAGGTTGGGACCGGGGACCATATCTCCCATCTCCGTTTCCGAGTAGTATTCGTATACCCATTTCCGTTTATGTCCCCATTCGGGTTCAATTTTTTATCCCCATCTCCTTCCCCGTTAAACAATGCACTCCCCGTCCCTGTTCCGTTAACACTTTCGAGGCCGAATTTTTCGGTCTATATCCCTTGCCTTGTTAACAATTATTTTTTGTACATTATAAACTTAAAAAATTATTTTCATTCAAAAAAAAAAACTTAAAAACAAATATACTATTAAATAGAGAAAATGATACAATACAAAAAAAAAATATTAATCCAAGAAAAAAATATAAATACTAAATAGAAGTCTACAATACAAAAAAACAAAGAGCGAATGTTAACTCTACAAAACATATTTCAAATAGAGGTCTACATTTTCATACAATAAAAACATATGGGTATAAGTAATGGGGGTCGGAAATTTACCGGGACGGAGATCTGTACTATACCCATGCTATGCCTCGAATTCAATCAGGATTTTTTTTTTTGTAATCCTCGTCCCCGCCTCCGTTTTTAAATCCCCAAACCCGTCTCTGTCAGGAAAAAAAAATCGGGTTCCCGTCGGGTTCGGAAAATATTGTCATCATTAATGGACAGTAAATACGGAAAGTAACTTTCTATTAAATGGACGGTTACAACAGTAACCCACACTATGGAACTAGCACAGATCGACACAATGATGTGCTAGATGTGTATGTGTAAAATGCGTCATCAAAGCGTCACTTTGCGTCCACGTTCACGTCCGAGTAGGCCTAGTTTCAAAGAAAAATTTCTAAAAAAAGGGTGACAAGATCTTGAACCTTGTTCTCTATTAAAATATTCTACCATACCAACCACATGTACAAAACAATAAAAGAGAAATTTATATTAAAATATATACTTGGAGTTGGCACATGAATGTGATAAACCATTCTGGCCTGGCTTTGGATGCATCCCGTAGAGAGACGAATTAATGCCCATCCATCCTTGTGGAAGTTTAAGTCTTGTTACATTGAGAGCTATACCGGGACTTGCATCTTCGACTATCTTCTTCTCTCATCCGGAAATTAAACAGAAACTTCAATGATTCTTTCAAAGTTGATAAATAATCTATAGCCAGCCAGCCAGCCCTCTTTGTTTGTCGAAATTTCAAAAATATTGGTCATTTTGGAGAGTACCTTTGGAAAATATTGCTCCATTAGGGGGATGAGATGGACTCTTCTCCCCCGAAAACTTGGTATTGTTGTTGATGGGAACGGACATGCAATTTGTAGAAAACTATCGTTTTTCAAATGGTAAGAAATCTGTCGAGGGCCGAACGCATAATCCATACATGGTTTCAGAATCCAAATACATAACAAATGCAACGCAAACTATTACGTGAAAAATTCTGACGGAAAAATCGGAGTTCATCCCAAAAAATCCTCCAGTAAAGATTAAAAAGTACATCGACTCCTTCACAAACTACTCCACATATTCACACGAATCACCGCAACACTTCAAAACTCATACGGCTCGAATCAAGCTATCTTCATTGCCATTGACTACCCAAACTTCTAATATTTTTTTTCTTTCATATGTTTTTTTTTCTAATTTTTTTTTGTAGGAGTTAGCCCACCTTAACCCAGTGTGGCCCACCACAATTTATAATTCTATATCCACTTATGTAAAAAGATGACGCTTGTTGCATTCTGGATGTTCTCCACATAAATTAAAATCCTACCCAACAACATGTTGGTGTTGTTTTCTTTGGATTAGTAAAAATAGTCCAACATTGGCTACACCACCAAGTGGGTATCTCAATATAATATTTTGTATGAGTTGAGGTGTGCAAATGGGGTATGGTGGGACACATGGGTGCCATGTGGAGGTATTTTTCTAGGAAGAAAAATGATTAACTCCTTAATGAAAGTATTTATGCTTTTTGTCATTCTCTTATAATTATTTCCATAAGAGCTAAGCCCCAAAGGGATTAACTACTCGGACTCGGACTCGGACTCGGACTCAAGGACGCAAAGTGACGCTTTGTTGGCGCACTTAGCATCGGCGATTGTGCGCATTTGATGCACTCTCATGCGCGGCCGCATGGGCGGGTCGCATGGGCTACCGCATGCACTGCGGCTTGCGTTGCTGCTGGTGCGGATATATTTGGACGGTTATGGAAAGATATTGTATGTTATTCAGATCCGTTTTATGTAGAATTTAAAATTAATTCGTGCCTATTTTTTAGGGATTCATAATTATTTTGTTCCTATCTTTCCGTAACTGTTGGGCGACTAGGGTTTTTACCCTCTCTTTATAAATACTCTCTTGGTGCCGCTTTGAGTCCAGGGTGTTCGTGCGAGTTCAGACAGAGGTGACAGCGAGCATTACAGAAGTTCTTCGTGAACCTGTTGGTTCCTGGAAGCAGATCGTGTGGGGGCGAATCTTGGTTTGAGCAACGGTGATCTTTATCACCCCAGCAAGCAAGTCTCCTCTTCTTCTTCTTCTTCTTCTTCTTCTTCTTCTTCTGTGAGTTGTAACTCTATTCTGTCTATTTGCAACTGCGATTGCAAGAAAGAACGAGAGGTTTCTTTTCTGGTTATTATTGTAACTGTAGGTTATAACAGGATCCTAATATATATAGTTCTTCGTGAAAATTGAGGATAGTCAGAGTGAAAACTTTTGTGTGAAACTCTGATCTTGACCACACGGTTTTTCATCATTGATTTAGCCTCGGCAATAATAATCTTAAAGCAAGATCCGAGAAAGATGGAGAACAACCGTGCGAAACTTCTCGATACAAGTTTTAACAAACTTGAGAAGTTTGACGGGAATCATTACAACGCTTGGAAGAGGAAGGTATTTCTTAATCTTTAACTCACAGAGGTGGACTACGTTCTGACAGAACCAGAGCCGGTTGTTCCAGACGGTGATGATGTTACTATTCGGACAGTTGCTACTGCAACTGCTAAGCAAAACAAGTAGAGAAGAGACAAAAACCTTTGCAAGCTGCTGATTCTGAACTCCTTGGAGGATACTCTTGCGGAGTCATACAGCAAGATGAACCATGCTAAGGTCGTATGGGAGTCTCTACACAAGCATTACAAGGCGAATGAGAATCGCAATAAGATTCATGTGACTAAAAAGGTCTGGAACATGTGATTTGAAGACGACAAGCCTATGTTGCCTCAAGTCAAGGAGTTTCTCAGGTTACGTCAAAAACTTGAGGATGATGGTAAGCCCTTAAACGATGACTTTGTCTTGGGGGTTGTTATGGCCATGCTCCCGCCTGGATGGAGCAATTTTATCTCGAACATGAACATGAAGAAGATGCAAATAAGCCTTGATCGACTGCTGCACAACATCCATGTGAAAGATGAGTTGATGGTATCATGTCCCGATCCCGCAGGGGGGGCGTTCGTCCTCACTTGGGTCCTTGCGGGACTGATTCGTCCTCGCGTGGACATGATGTCGTGCAAGCCTAAGATGCACTTGCACAAGGCCAGAGCTTGAACAAGGGCAAGTAAGATATTTAAGGCAGGAGCAGCGACACAATATTGCAAAAAAGTAAAGAACACAATGGCATATGAAAATAAGCTCTTTATTGATAATCAAGATGTGTTACAAGCGACACTTGGCCGAGATTACAGTTTGTTCAAGCTCTCTTTCTCTCGATTAGGCATAGCTATCGCTTCCTCGGACGATCCAGTACCTGAGAACAAGCAAACTGTTGGTGGACCGGCAATTTGGAGAAAGTACCGGTGAGTATAAATCAACGAACAGAAGCAACACTCCCTGAAACCCACACTAAGTAAGCATGTGGCAAAATATTCATTACTGGTGATCTTTCTAGTTTTACCTAGATTCGTTTCATGCAGTACAAGATTAGATTCAGTTTACATCATTTCAAAACTATGTCTTTGAAACCAGTTTGTATATTCAATACATACAAGCAAGCTTATAGAGACAGTGTTCTATCGTGCAATGCGCAGCATGTATCGCGAGCCATATTCGATCTCTTAGGAACACAAGTTATCTCTAGTGGAATGTTCATCTCGAATCAAGACAAGTGCATCAAGTAGACTATTCGATTCAATGCGATGGGGGCAGCAACATATTTAAGTGAAACAGATATATCTCATTTAGCATTTATGACTAGGAACATAAAGAAATACAAGTGATCACTTATTCAGTGATCCTTACCCATGGCCGAACGGTTATCCCTGCAGCAGACATACAAGTTAGCAACATATGCATATATATTTAAACAAGGTTCTCCTTCCCTGTCTGTCTCTACATCAAACATTTAGGTATGCAAGAAGGCTAGCCTAGCATGCGCCCTAACTATATGATGGTCCCCTTCACGAGATTAGCAAGTGGGACATATAAGCACATCTTAATAATGACAGATCGACTAATAGTTGCTGAGACGCATGGTTGCTATACACTAAAATATGCTAAAAATAGCAGCCGGGACACATGGTTCAGCACTACACTAAAAGCCACACCCTCCCGTAAATAAGGACTTCTAGCCTCAGGGTGTTCCAGATCTCTCCCAGGCAGAACGATCCCCAGTGCTCCAGGAACCGCTCGAGAGATAAACCTTGTGCACAAGTTGTCAGACCGATGCGTGAATGCACTTCTATCAGATAAATACTATATGATTCACATGATCAAGAATAAGCAAGCAAGCATATCAATCAAGCTATAGAGCCGGAGCTCTCAATACTCTTGCCTAATAGCCACACCCTCCCGTAAGTAAGGACTTCAAGCCTCAGGGCGGACTATTAGTCTAGATGCACATGTTCAAGCTTTTCATACAGTTCTATCTCTTTACAATGCGATCAATAAAACATGTTCAAGCAATCTAGCTCTTTTAACAAGTAACAGGCAAGAACAGTTCTATATATCTAGCATGCAATTCTATCTCTTTAGACAAGCAGTAGTTCTATTCTTGTTTAGCATTCGATGGAAATATATGAACATTCTTTTACTCTTGTTTATTAGCATGGCAGTGGTTCGTTCGATAGCGGTGTCCGTGTAACTAGCATGCAATATTTCTATCTTTTCTTAGCATGGAAATGGTTCTATCTCTTTTAGACAAGCATTCAAGTTCTCTAGTTAGGCAAGCATATTCGTTTCAATGACAAGATATATGAGTTCTTTTATTTAGCATGCAAAGTCAGGTTCTATCATTCTTCTTATGAAACTATCTTTTTAGAACAAGCATTCAAAACTCAGATTCATTATTAAGGCGTGCAAGAATCAGATAATGAAGTTCTGCCCACTTACTTAGATCAATCATCTTGTTTTTCGATCGAAGAATACTTTAAGAAGGCTTTCGCTCGAGCCAGCAAAGAGATATCTCTTGTACATAGTGGCTACGTGGAGCGGGGCACTAAAGATGGCTCAAAATAAAGTATATACGTTGTCCAAGCAGTTGGCAAAACCAACTTGGTGCATGCGGGCGACTCCAAAGGGAAGTAGAAGGCTTCTCAATACAAGAAGGACTTCAACCATCTCAAGGTGAAGTCATCTTTGTTCAAGTCGAAGCCAAAGCCCAAGTCAGAAGTGACTTGCTTCCACTGTGGCAAGAAGGGCCACTACCGGAGAGACTGCAGATCTAAACCCAAACAAACAGAGCAAGGAGAGCCTAACAAGGTTGCTATGATTGCGCAGGTTATGACGGCTGGTGTTGACACTGACTGGTGGATGGACGCTGGCACATCCTTTTATGTTTACTCGAAGATAGAGTTATTTACTACCTACAAGACTACAATTGAGAAGGTCATGGTGGCAAACCAGGAACAAGCTGAAGTACTTGGGACCGGAACGGTGGTACTGAATCTGACTTCGGGGAAGTCAATGTCGCTTCAGGATATGAAGCATGTATTGGTAATAGCCAAGAATCCGATCTCGAAAAGTCTGCTCTGCAACGCAGGCTTGAGGATGGACATCAATATTGGACAGATGGTGATGTCGTATATGAAGGACCGTAAGGCAACTCTAGAAGGAGGTAAATAAAGTACAACGAAATAATCTACCCAATTTAAAATTAAGTAGAGTGAAGGCAGTTAACTACTAACAGTTAAAAATAAGACAGTAAAGTAAAGTAGTAAGAGTAATAAAGAGCAAACGCAAATACCACGATGTATACTAGTTTCCCTCTGAGAGGACTAGTCCTGTCCCAAGAACTCAAGCTCAGAGTTTTATCCACTATAATCACCAATAGTGAATCACAAGCTTTGATCCAAAGGCTTGCCACTTAGTTACACTACGAGATTTGATCCGAAGTCTCGCAACTTCATATACTACGAGTTTTGATCCGAAGGCTCGCAACTTCACACAGAACTGGGGCTTGATGAACCAAGCTCTTTACAACTCTGTAGACTTCTAGACCGAGATCGCACTTGGCACTAGAAGGCTGAAAGTTAATCTTGGAGATAAGAAAGTTTAGGCTCTGATGGTTTACTCACTATAGGATAGAAAGATTGAGAATGGTTGAGTTAGTAAAAATGTAAAAATCCAACTCTATCTATAGGTTATTACCAAATCGAGTTCGGCCAAAATTAAGTAGGAAATATTTGAATTTTTAAACGTTGGAGGCCAAAAAATCAGGGACATAACAACTTGATGATTTCATACTAAAAGGGTAACCGAGTTCGGTACAAATTCGGCATGAATTCGGCCCAAGTTCGGTTGCTAAGTATGGTAGGATTTATGAATGAATGTAGATTGATTTATAGATAGGTTCATGGGTTTATTTGAGTGGACTTGGGTTTTGCCTGTGCAACTCGATGTACATAACTCTTAGACTGAAATAAAATATCAAATTAAAATAAAAACCAAGAGCACTTGATGACGCCAAAACTTCTAAAATATCTGCTGACTTGAAGACATTTTTTTCCTTGACGGTAGTTGTCCAAAGATAACCAGATCTGGAAATCTGAATTCCTTTCGGGGGATTTTCCCCCGAACCCCTACGAGGGGAGCTGCGCCCTCGATCCCCATGTGCTGACTGAAATTTTCTGGTATAAGTGGAACCCCCGGGTGCGAAGCTCCAGATAAGTCGTAGGCGGTTGGACAAAATTTTCTAGTATAACGCCGTCTTTAGCTCATCGTCATATAGCATATGTCCATTGTTGATCTTGCTTATTGCTTTCTTCAAGTACATGTTAGACGAATAAAAAAATATACAGAAGCAAATATTATATATCTGGACAATGCTGAGTTTAAGTAGAAGATATTATAGTGATTGACCGATTACCATAATGTTGAACTTAATCGATTAGCCATATTCAAAAAATCAACATAAACATTGTGCCAACAGTATAAAGGAACATACTTCGAAAAACTATTTTGTACCGATGGAATATTCAAACTTCATCTTGTAACTCCTGTAAACAACCTTAATGCAGTATCTTCTTTTGGTTATTCTCTTGAGTTATGGCATAATAGACTAGGACATATTTATTGTAAAAGGATAAACAAGATGTTTAGTCTAGGACTTATCTCCAAATGTGGGGGTAAGGAGGTAGAGAAGTGTGAGATCTGTGCGCAGACAAAGATCACAAGAAATTCGTTCAAACGGGTTAACCGAAGCACAGATCTTCTGGAGTTGATGCACTCAGATATCTGTGACTTCAAACATTTCTCCACAAAGGCCAAGATAGAGTATTTTATTACATTCATCGATGACTACTCGAAGTATGCGTTCGTCTATCTGCTCAAGTCAAAAGATGAAGCATTAGAGAAGTTCAAGGAGTTCAGGTCTGAGGCTGAATGTCAAATAGGGAAAAAAACTCAAGAGACTCAGAAGTGATCGAGGAGGAGAGTATAGGTCTATTGAATTCGCATAATTCTGCAAAGAACATAGAATTGTCAATGAGACAAATATACCGTATTCTCCTCAATCTAATAGAGTAGCTGAAAGAAAGAACAGGACGTTGACAGAGATGATAAACTCAATATTGTTAACTATATTTCTTCCAAACTGCTTCTGGGGAGAAGCTGCGCTTACGGCTATGTTCATTTTGAACAGAGTTCCATACGCAACTTCCGATGTCACTCCTCATGAACTCTGGTTCAAAGTCAGACCCAACTTGAATTTTTATTCGAGTGTGGGGGTGCCTGGCATATGTGAAGCTTCCAGACTTGAAGATTCAAAAGCTGGGTACGAGGACTACAAAGACCATCTTCTTGGGATATACTAAAAAGAGTGATTCTCAAAGGTTTCTTGATATTGAGCCAAATCATATCATCAAATCTCGCGCCGCAGAATTTTATGAAGATAAGTTTGCAAGGCATAAGAATATTGTTATCACGGATATTTCGGAGAATAGTGTGAGTACATAGGAGAGAAACTCTTCTAATAAAGATGTATTCAAAGAAGAAGTTATCTTTACAGAGAAAACATTCGAACCAGAGCTCGCAGAGCCGGTGTCTAAGCGAGTAAGGAGATACAAGGACTTCAGAGATGATTTTGTCACCTATCATGTGGAAGCAGATTTGCTTACCTATGATGAGGCGATAAAGATCAAAGATGTTATCTTCTGGAAGGAGGCTATCAATGATGAGTATGATTCAATAACCTCCAATAGCACTTGGGTGTTGGTCGATCTACCTGAAAGAGCAAAATTGATTGGATGCAAGTGGATCTTCAAGAAGAAGATGAAGGCCGATGGAACTGTTAACAAGTTAAAGGCAAGACTGGTTGCTAAGGAGTTTTCTCAGAAGCAGGGGATCGACTACTTCGACACATATGCTCCAGTAGCATGAATGACGACCATCAGAATGTTAATTGCTATAAGTGCAATTCACAAGCTAGTCATTCATCAGATGGATGTTAAGACAATATTTCTGAATGGAGAATTGACCGAAGAGATTTACATACAACAGCCAGAAGAATTTTTCATTAAAGGGATTGAAGAAAAAGTCTGCAAGTTGGTAAAATCATTATACGGTCTGAAGCAAGCTCCCAAGATGTGGCACAAGAAGTTTGATAAAGTCATAAGATCAAACGGTACAGGGTCAGTAAAACGGACAAGTGCATTTATACTAAGTTCGTTGACGGAAGAGGAGTCATAGTTTGTCTATACGTAGACGACATGCTAATCCTAGGTACGAATCTAGCACGTGTCACTGAGACAAAAAAATTTCTCTCATCTAAGTTCAGTATGAAGGACTTAGGAAAAGCTGATGTTATCCTGGGGATAAAGATCATCCGGACAGATACTGGAGTGTACTATCACAGTCCCATTATATCAAGAAGATTCTCACATGCTATGCATATCAGGATCTTCCAGGGATCGATACTCTGTACAGGTGTGACAAGAAGCTAAAGCCAAATCCAAGGAAAAGTGTCAGGCAACTGGAGTACTCAAGCGTCATCAAGAGTATGATGTATACAACAACTGCAAATAGGCCTGACATAACTTTTGCCATAGGGATGTTGAGTCGGTTCACGAGCAATCCAGGAGTGAAGCACTGGAAAAGATGTGAAGAGAGTGATAAGATATCTCAAGAGAACTCAGAAGTATGCACTGTACTACAGCAGTTATCCAACAGTAGTGGAAGGCTTCAGTGATGCAAGCTGGTGTTCAGAAATAGAGAGCGAAAGGTCCACAGGAGGATACGTCTTTTTTATAGGTGGAGCTGCTATATCGTGGAAGTCGAAGAAGTAGACTATGCATTCTCATTCCTCGATAGAATCTGAGTTTTATGCACTGGCTGCAGCGGATGAAGCAGAGTGTCTTAGGGATCTCATGTATGATCTTCCATTGGTTGGTGCAAAGATTCCGATAGTACCGATATATTACGATAACCAGGCGACTGCAGCAGTGGCATCAAATAACCTCTTTAATGGTAAGAAGATGACTGTGCGGTTAGAGCACAGGGCAGTAAATAATCTGATAAATACTGGAGTCATTGTCGTAATTAATGTTCGGAGTCAGGAGAACCTGGCGGACCCATTCACCAAGGGTCTCAAGCGCCAGTTGGTCGAGGACACAGTAATCAAAATGGGCTTGAAGACGTTATGATATTGTGTCTCTGTTATTCTACCATAAAGTTTTATGATATTAGTTCAAAGAGAAATCTACTAGGCATCTAACTTTTGGTTTAAAGAATGATCATTAACTGGTAGAATATCAGGAACAATGGGTAGTCCTTTGAGATATTGAGGGATTACGGACCCAGAACCACTGTTGTCTACTAATTCTTTTATGTAGAACAAGTCCTGTGGGAGGATGTCTTAGACGCCTTAATGAGTTCTCAGACATTTTAAATGTATGGTGTGCTTAACAGGAAGCACGGTAGTGCAGCACTACAAAGGAGCGTTAGGTCTCCATGCTACAGTGGTTGACACCACCAAGGGATTCCTCGGTAAGGGTAATGCCTTTGCTTCGCGAGCCATGTCACAACGGTGTAGCACCGCACATAGTCAGGTAGCCTAATGTTGTAGAATGAAGAGAGTAGGTAGCACTGCAAAGAGTTCAGCGTCCTTATGTTACAGTGGTATGACACCACAGAGGTAAAAGGTGTAAATTCTCGGCTACGCAAACGATCTTAAAGCGGCATAACACCGCAAGAAAGCGCAAGTCTTCATGCTGGGTAGTTTGTCACTACAAAGAGGCTGGGACCTCATGCTACAGTGGCATGACACTCCGATGAGGTTTAGCCTCGACTCTAGGCCATGTCATAGCGGAGTAGCACTACAAGGAAGCTCGAGGCTTCATGCCAAGGACTCTTTAAAAGAACTCACCTAGAGTGTATGGAAAGAGATATAGGTCGTCTCTTGAGAAAAAACTTGTAGACGCCCAAAATACATACACCAAAATCAGGCGTGAGTCGGAACTTTAATGTGCAATTGGAAGCGCAGCTGATATCATTGTGTGAGTGGAAAGAATTACAGCTATGGTGCAGAATTTAAGGCTTAGTCCATTCTTGTATCATAGTGTTGTTTGACCCATACGGGAAGATTCAAGTTGAAGTGACATCTATCCTAATGCATGATGGGAAGTCACTGTGGGGAACGCTCAACCCATATATATATAGAGATATGTGGGAGATTTTTGGTGTTGTTTCCTTTGGACTAGTAAAAATAGTCCCATATTGGCTACACCACAAAGTGGGTATCTCAATATAATATTTTGTATGAGTTAACGTGTGCACATGGGGTATGGTGGGGCACATGGGTGCCATGTAGGATTTTTCTAGGAGAAAAAAAGATTAACTCCTCAATGAAAAGCAATTATGCTTTTTATCATTCTCTTAGAATTATTTCCATAAGAGCTAATCCCCAAAGGGGCCTAGCGACTCGGACTCGGGCTCGGGCTGGGGCTCAAGGGTGCAAAGTGGCGCTTTGTTGGTGCACTTAGCATCGGCACTTGTGCGCATTTGATATGCTCTCATGCGCGATCGCATGGGCGGGTCGCATGCGCGGTCGCATAAGCGGGTCGCATAGGCTGCCGCATGCCCTGCGGCTTGCGATGGCTTATGCGCTGCGGCTTGCACTGCTGCTGCTGCGGATATATTTGAATTGTTATAAAAAGATATGGTCTGTTATTCAGATCCTTTTTTGTGGGATTTAAAATTAATTCGTGCCTATATTTTAGGGATTCGTAATTAATCTGTTTCTATCTTTCTGTAATTGTTGGCGGCTAGTGTTTTTACCCTCTCTCTATAAATACTCTCTTGGTGCCTCTTTGAGAACTTACTTCAAAAGTTAGGAGACGAAGAGAGTTGCTGCTGCCGCCACCATTTGAATCCAGGGTATTCATTCGACTTCAGACAGAGGTAGCATCGAGCGTTCCAGAAGTTCATCGTGAACTTGTTGGTTCCTGGAAGCGGATTGTTTGGGGGCGAATCTTGCTTTAAGCAATGGTGATCTTTATCACCCCAGCAAGAAAGTCTCTTCTTCTTCTTCTTCTTCCTCCTCTCTTCTGTGAGTTGTAAATCTATTCTGTCTGTCTGCAACTGCGATTGCAAGAAAGAACGAGAGGTTCATTTTCTGGTTATTGTTGTAACTGCAGGTTGTATCAGGATCCTACTATATATGGTTCTTCATTGAGGTTGAGGATAGTCAGAGTAGAATCTTTTGTGTAAACCTCTGATCTCGACCACGCGATTTTCTATCATTAATTTAGCCTCGACAATAATAATCTCAAAGTATGATCCGAGAAAGATGGAGAACAACCGTGCGAAACTTCTCGATACAAGTTTTAACAAACTTGAGAAGTTTGACGGGGATCATTACAACGCTTGGAAGAGGAAGGTCTGTCTTAATCTTCAACTCGTAGAGGTGGACTATGTTTTGATAGAACCAGAGCCGGTTGTTCCAGATGGTGATGATGCTACTATTCGGACAGTTGCTACTGCAACTGCTAAGCAAAACAAGTGGAGAAGAGACAAAAATCTTTGCAAGCTGCTAATTTTGAAATCCATAGAGGATACTCTGGCGGAGTCATACAGCAAGACGGACCATGCTAAGGTCATATGGGAGTCTCTAGACAAGCATTACAAGGCGGATGAGAACCGCAATAAGATTCATGTGACTGAAAAGATCTGGAACATGCGATTTGAAGACGACAAGACTATGTTGCCTCAAGTCAAGGATTTTCTCAAGTTACGTCAAAGACTTGGGGATGATGGCATGCCCTTAAACTACACATATGTCGTGGGAGATATTGTGGCCAAGCTCCCGCCTGGATGGAGCAATTTTATCTTGGACATGCACATAAAAAAGATGTAAATAAGCATTGATCAAATACTGCACAATATCCATGTTAAAGATGAGTTGATGGCTCAAAACAAAGTGGACATGTTGTCCAAGCAGTTGGCAAAAGCCAACTTGGTGCATGCGAGCGACTCCAAAGGAAAGCAAAAGGCTTCTCAATATAAGAAAAAGGACTTCAACAATATCAAGGTGAAGTCGGCTTTGTTCAAGTCAAAGCCAAAGCCCAAGTCAGAAGTGACTTGCTTCAACTGTGGCAAGAAAGGCCACTACCGGAGAGACTGCAGATATAAACCCAAACAAACAGAGCAAGGCGATCCTAACAAGGTTGCTATGATTGCGCATGTTATGACGGCTGGTGTTGATACTGACTGGTGGATGGACACTGGCGCATCCTTCCATGTTTGCTCGAAGAAGGAGTTATTTACCACCTACAAGCCTACAACTGAGAAGGTTATGGTGGCAAACTAGGCACAAGCTGAAGTACTTGGGACCGGAACGGTGGTATGAATCTGACTTTGGGGAAGTCACTAACGCTTCAGGATGTGAAGCACGTACCGTTAATAGCCAAGAATCTGGTCTCAAAAAGTTTGCTCTACAACGCAGGCTTGAGGATGAACATCAATGCTGGATAAATGGTGATGTCGTATATGAAGGACCGTAAGACAACTCTAGAGGGGGATGAATAGAGTGCAGCAAAATAATCTACAAATTTAAAATTAAGTAAAGTGAAGACAGTTAACTACTAACAGTTAAAAATAAGAAATTAAAGTAAAGTAGTAAGAGTAAGAGAGAAAAAATGCAAACACCGCGATGTATACTGGTTTTCCTCTGAGAGGACTACTCCAGTCCCGAGAACTCAACCTCAGAGTTTTATCCACTATAATCACCAATAGTGAATCACAAGCTTTGATCTGAAGGCTTTCCACTTCTTTACACTACAAGATTTGATCCGAAGTCTCGCAACTTCACACACCACGAGTTTTGATCCGAAGGCTCGCAACTTCACACAGAACTTGGGCATGATGAACCAAGCTCTTTACAACTCTGTAGACTTCTAGACCGAGACAACACTTGGCACTAGAAGTCTGGAAGTTGATCTTGGAGATAAGAAATTTTAGGCTCTGAGGGTTTACTCACTATAGGATAGAAAGATTGAGAATAGTTGAGTTAGTAAGAATGTGAAAATCCAAATCTATCTATAGGTTATTATCAAATCGAGTTCGGCCAAAATTCGGTAGGAAATATTTGAATTTTCAAACGTTGGAGGCCAAAAAATTAGGGACATAACAACTGGATGATTTCATACTAAAAGGGTAACCGAGTTCAGTGCAAATTCAGCATGAATTCAGCCCGAGTTCGGTTGCTAAGTATGGTAGGCTTTGTGAATGAATGTGGGCTAATTTGTAGATAGGTTCATGGGTTTATTTGAGTGGACTTGGGTTTTACCAGTGCGGCTCGATGTACATAAGTCCTAGACTCTAATAAAATATTAAATTATATTAAAAACCAAGAGCACTTGATGACGCAAAAACTTCTGAAATATCTACTGACTTGAAGATATTTTTTTCCTTGACGACAGTTGTCCAAAGATAATCAGATCTGAGAATCTGAATACCTTTCTGAGGCTTCACCCCCGAACCCCTACGAGGGGCGCTGCCCCCTTGACCTCGTCTGCTGACCAAAATCTTCTGGTATAAGCGGAACCCCCGGGTGCGAGGCTCTAGATAAGTCGTAGGCGGTTGGACAAAATCTTCTGGTATAATGCCGTATTTGGCTTATCGTCATATAGCATATGTCCATTGCTGATCTTGCTTATTGCTTTCTTCAAGTACATGTTAGACGAATAAGGAAATATACAGAAGCAAATATTACATATCTGGACAATGCTGAGTTTAAGTAGAAGATACTATAGTGATTGATCGATTACCATAATGCTAAACTTAATCGATTAGCCATATTCAAAAACTCAACATAAACATTGTGCCAACAGTATAAAGGAACATACTTCGGAAAAGCATTTTATACCGATGGGATGTTCAAACTTCAGCTTGTAACTCATGTAAACAACATTAATGCAGTCTCTTCTTTTGGTTATTCTCTTGAGTTATGGCATAATAGACTATGACATGTTTATTGTAAAAGAATAAACAAGATGTCTAGTCTAGGACTTATCTCCAAATGTGGAGGTAAGAAGGTGGAGAAGTGTGAGGTCTGTGCGCAGACAAAGTTCACAAGAAAGTCGTTCAAACGGGTTAACCGAAGCACAAATCTTCTGGAGTTGGTGCACTCAGATATCTGTGATTTCAAGCAGTTCTCCACAAAGGCCAAGATAAAGTATTTCATTACATTCATCGACGACTACTCGAAGTATGTGTTCATCTATCTGCTCAAGTCAAAAGATGAAGCATTCGATAAGTCCAAGGAGTTCAGGTCTGAGGCTGAACGTCAAACAGGGAAACAGCTCAAGTGACTCAGAAGTGATCGAGGCGGAGAGTATAGGTCTATTGAATTTGCATTATTCTGCAAAGAATATTAAATTTTCAATGAGACAACTGCTCCGTATTCTCCTTAATCAAATGGAATAGCTGAAAGAAAGAACAAGACATTAACATAGATGATGAACTTAATGTTGTTAACTGCAGGTCTTCCAAACTGCTTTTGAGAGAAGCTGCGCTTACGGCTACGTTCATTCTGAACAGAGTGCCGTACGCAACTTTCGATCACTCCTTATGAACTATGGTTCAAAGTCAGACTCAACTTGAATTTTATTCGAGTGTGGGGGTGCCTGGCGTATGTGAAGCTTCCAAACTTGAAGATTCAGAAGCTGGGTACGAGGACTACAAAGACCATCTTCTTGGGATATACTGAAAAGAGTGATGCTCGAAGATTTCTTTATATTGAGTCAAATCATATCATCGAATCTCGTGATACAAAATTCTTTGAAGATAAGTTTGCAAGGCACAAAAATATTTTTATCGCGGATATTTCGGAGAATAGTATGAGTGCACAGGAGAGAAACACTTCCAATAAAGATGTAGTCCAAAAAGAAGCTGTCACTACAGAGACAAAATTCGAACCAGAGCTCGCAGAGCCGGTGTCTAAACGATTAAGGAGACACAAGGACTTCAGCGATAATTTTGTCACCTATTATGTGGAAGCAGATCCGCTTACCTATGATGGGGCGATGAAGACCAGAGATGCTATCTTCTGGAAGGAGGCTATCAATGATGAGTATAATTAAATAACCTTCAACAATACTTGGGTGTTGGTCGATCTACCTGAAGGAGCAAAATCGATCGGATGAAAGTGGATTTTCAAGAAGAAGATGAAGGCCGATGGAACTATTAACAAGTTAAAGGCAAGACTGGTTGCTAAGGAGTTTTCTCAGAAGCAGGGGATCGACTACTTCGACATATATGCTCCAGTAGCACGAATGAAGACCATCAGAATGTTGATTTCTATAAGTGCAATTCACAAGCTAGTCATTCACCAGATGGATGTTAAGACAATATTCCTGAATGAAGAATTGATCGAAGAGATTTACATGCAACAGACAGAAGAATTCGTCATCAAAGGGCTTGAAGACAAAGTCTGCAAGTTTGTGAAATTATTATACGGTCTGAAGCAAGCTCCCAAGATGTGGCACAAGAAGTTTAATAAAGTCATAAGATCAAACGGCTACAAGGTCAGTAAAACGAACAAGTACGTTTACACTAAGTTTGCTGACGGGAGAGGAGTCATAGTTTGTCTATACATAGACGACATGATAATCCTAGGTACGGATCTAGCACGTGTCACTGAGACAAAAAAATTTCTCTCATCTAAGTTCGGTATGAAGGACTTAGGGGAAGCTGATGTTATCCTGGGGATAGATATCACCCGGACAGACACTGGAGTGCGTTGTTACAGTCTCATTATATCGAGAAGATGCTTACCCGCTATGGATATTAGGATCTTCCAGGGATCGATACTCCGTACATGTGTGAAAAGAAGCTGAAGCCAAATCCAAGGGAAAGTGTCAGGCAGCTGGAGTACTCAAGCATCATCGAAAATCTGATTTATGCAACAACTGCGACTAGGCCTGAAATAACTTTCGTCGTGGGGATGCTAAGTCGGTTCACGAGTAATCCAAGAGTGAAGCACTGGAAAGCTGTGAAGAGAGTGATAAGATATCTCAAGAGGACTCAGAAGTATGCACTGCACTACAGCGGTTATCCAACAGTAGTGGAAGGCTCCAGTGATGCAAGCTGGTATTTTGAAGTAGTGAGCGAAAGGTCCACAGGAGGATACAAATTTTTCATGGGTGGAGCTGCTATATCGTGGAAGTCGAAGAATCAGACTATGCTCTATCATTCCTCGATGGAATTTGAGTTTTATGCACTGGCTGCTGCAGCGAATGAAGCAGAGTAGCTTCGGAAGCTCATGTAAGAAGAGGACTATACGGTTGAGGCACAGGGCAGTGAATGATATGATAAAGACTGGAGTCATTGTCGTAATTGATGTTCAGAGTCAGGAGACCCTAGCGGACTCATTCACCAAGGGTCTCAAGCACCAGTTAGTCAAGGACACAACAATCAAAATGGGCTTGAAGATGTTCTGATATTGGGTCTGTGTAATTCTACCATAAAGTTTTATGCTATAGTTCAAAGAGAAATCTACTAGGCATCTAGATTTTGGTTCAAAGAATTATCATTAACTGGGAGAATATCAGGAACAGTGGGTAGTCCTTTGAGACACTGAGGGATTACGGACCCAGAACCACTGTTGTCTACTAATTCTTTTATGTAAAATAAGTCATGTGGGAGGATGTCTTAGATGCCTTAATGAGTTCTCAGGTATTTCTAATGTCTGGTGTGCTTAATAGAAAGTATGGTAGCGCAGTACTACAAAGGAGCGTTAGGTCTCCATGCCACAGTGGATGGCACCACTAAGAGGTTTCTCGGTAAGGGTAATACCTCGGCTTCGCGAACCATGTCACAGCAGCGTAGCACCGCACATAGTCAGATAGCCTAATGATATAGAATGAAGTGAGTAGGTAACACTACAAAGAGGTCGGCGTCCTCATATTACAGTGGTGTGACACCACAGAGGTAAAAGGTGTAAATTCTCGGCTACGCCAGCCATCTCACAGTGGAACAACACCGCAAGGAAGCGCAATTCTTTATGCTGGGTAGTTTGGCACTACAAAGAGGCTGGGACCTCATGCTACAGTGGAATGACACCACGATGAGGTTTAGTCTCGGCTCTGGGCCATGTCATAGCAGAGTAGCACCGCAAGGAAGCTCGAGGGTTCATGCGAAGGACTCTTTAAAAGAACTTACCTAGAGTGTATGGAAAGAGATATAGGTCGTCTCTAGAGGAAAAACTTGTAGATGCCCAAAATACATAAACCGAAACCAGGCGTGCACAGGGTCTTTAATGTACAAACGGAAGCATAGCTAATGTCATTGTGGGAGTGGAAAGAATTGCAGCTATGGTGCAGAATTCAAGGCTTAATCGATTCTTGTATCATACTGTTGTTTGACCCATGCGGGAAGATTCAAGTCGAAGCGACACCTATCCTAATGCATAATGGACAGTCACTGTGGGGAACGCTCAACCCATATATATATATATATATATATATATATATATATATATATATATATGTGTGTGTGTGTGTGTGTGTGTGTGTGTGTGTGGAAGATTGTTGGTGTTGTTTCCTTTGGACTAGTAAAAATAGTCCCGCATTGGCTACACCACCAAGTGGGTATCTCAATATAATACTTTGTATGAGTTGAGGTGTGCATATGGGGTGTGGTGGAGCACATAGGTGCCATGTGGGGGTATTTTTCTATGATAAAAAATGATTAACTCCTCAATGAAAGTATTTATGCTTTTTTTTCATTCTCTTGGAATTATTTTCATAAGGGGCTTAGCGACTTGGACTCGGACTCGGGCTTAATGGCGCAAAGTGGCTCTTTGTTGGCGCACTTTGCACTTAGCACGTCAACATCGGCGTAGGCGCTTGTGCGCATTTGATGCGCTGTCATGCGCGAGCTTCATGTGCGGCCGCATGGGCGGGTCACATGCGTGGTCGTATGGGCTGCCGCATGGGCAGTCGCATGCGCTGCTGCTACTGCGGATATATTTGAACGATTATGGAAAGATATGGTATGTTATTCAGATTCATTTTTTGTGGGATTTAAAATTAATTCGTACCTATCTTTTAGGGATTCATAATTAATTTGTTCCTATCTTTCCGTAAGTGTTGGGCGGCTAAGGTTTTTCCCTCTCTTTATCAATACTCTCTTGGTGTCTCTTTGAGAACTTACTTCAAAATTAGGAGGCGAAGAGAGTTGCTGCTGTCATCACCATTTAAGTCCAGAGTACGTTCGTGCGAGTTCAGACAGAGGTGACAGCGAGCGTTCCATAATTTTTTCGTAAACTTGCTGGTTCCTGGAAGCAGATCGTGTGGGGGTGAATCTTGCTTTGAGCAACGGTGATCTTTATCACCCCAGCAAGCAAGTCTCTTCTTCTTCTTCCTCCTCTCTTCTGTGAGTTGTAACTCTGTTCTGTCTGTCTTCAACTGCTATTGTAAGGAAGAACGAGAGGTTCATTTTCTGGTTATTGTTGTAACTGCAGGTTGTAACTGGATGCTAATATATATAGTTCTTCGTGGAGATTGAGGATAATCAGAGTGAAAACTTTTGTGTGAATCTCTGATCTCGACCACGCGGTTTTCCAACATTGATTTAGCCTCGGCATTAACACAAACAGTTGTTACTAACGTATTAGCTTGCGTTTATTCTTGATGTAATACTAAGACAATCCAACACCTAATGCCTCGATCAAATCCATAGATTTTACAAGATCTTATAGTTTGCGCATTATTTAGCCAACATCTTGGGTGATATATATTATGGGTGGTTAACATAGGGAATGGAACCCACATGTGATGCCAAAGGAAGTGGTTGTAGGTTCTGATATAAATTCTTTGAGTCATGTTGTATAATTCTTTTACATATTTCAGGGGTAAAACCATCCAATGGTAGTGATAGTTGATAGGGGTGCTTCACTAGTTCTATACACAAATACAAGTCATAACATAAAGATGCAGAAGATAATGATAGGACGAAAACCTAAGGAAATGTGATTAGAAAAAAATTTAGAATTTATGAAAAATTTGTCACAAAATTTATAAATAAAATGTGAACAATCAATAAACTACTATCAGTTTTAACTCTATAAACCTAATACCCGGTTGTTAGTCCTCAAGAATGAAATTGGTCCCTCCCTCGGACCTTCACCCACCTCCCTTGGTATAGATCACACTCCTTGATCCTCGGACATTCATTCCTTCTGTAGTCATTATATATATATATATATATAATTAATATAATTATGAAGGAGTCGAAATCATATGATGAGAAAAGAGAAAGTTATCATATGATGAACACTTCTTGCAAAGATAGCTGACACTTCCTTGTAAATGATCTTGCAAAGATAGCTGAGTAATCGAAACAAACAACAGGAACAAGTCGGCCTGCAGCGACCAACATTTATTATCCAAGTTCTTGACAGTGCTAGAATTTTAAAACACAATTATGTGTCATACTCATCAAGTAGTTTGTGCAGAAACTTGTTCAAAGAAAGTTTGATATGTATTACAAGTATATGAAGGGGAAAAAAAATGCAGATCGAGTATAATATAAGCACAATAGAAACTGTAAAGCAATAGATAATGTAAGTATTTAAACAGGACAAGTCTTTGAACAAGTTTTGCTAGCTAGCAAAACTTGTATTGGATGTTTCTTTACCGGATCTTTATCGGGACTTTACTTAAAAATGGGTTATTGGATCATGCCCAAGTCTTTGCTGGACACCATTAGTTGTTGGAGAAATCAGAGTAAAAGCCGTCTAAGCTTCTGTCCAAGTTCTGGAGCTATATAGTCCATCGCAATGAAGACACCGGTTAATAGCCAAGTCAAGTAAGTTGTCAAAATTTCAGAACCATCCATCCTTAAGTGAATACACTAGATATGAAAATAAGTTGTCACTTAAAACAAATGACCTAGTCCACTGATACAACAATAAGAATCCAAACTCGATTATTCTATCAAATGCACCAACTCCCTTCGGTCGGTCGGTCGCTATATATAAATAACCATTAACCTTCTTCCCATCTCATCAAAAAAAATTTATCTCCTCTTCTTCTTCTTCTTCTTCTTCTACCAGTGGGCATTGCCACCATGACAATGCTTCTGATTTCCTTTGTGGTAGCATTCTTGTTAATCCTTGCCCATGCCTCTGGCGCAAAGTTAAACGATCATGTCGAGATCACTTGGGGAGATGGCCGGGGGAAGGTGTCGGAGGACGGGGAAATCCTCACACTTACACTTGACGAGTCATCTGGCTCTGGGTTTCAATCTACGAACGAGTTTCTTTTTGGAATGATAAGCATCCAGCTAAAGCTCGTTCCAGGGAACTCCGCTGGCACTGTGACTGCCTTCTATGTGAGCTAGCTAGCCTCCCTGCTCCCATTACACACACAAATATATTTATATATATATATATGTCTGAAAATTAATTACATTGATGATATATGTGTATGAACTTAAAATTAATGATGATTAATTAATTGTTAACTTCCATCAAATGATTGATCAGTTGTCATCCCTCGGGGTAAGACACGACGAGATCGACTTTGAGTTTCTCGGGAACTCGAGCGGGGACCCTTACCTTGTCCACACGAATGTGTTTGTTGGGTCAGTGGGAAACAGGGAGCAGCAATTCTATCTGGGGTTTGATCCCACTGCAGACTTCCACACCTACACCATTCTATGGAATCCAAAAAATATCATGTACTTGCTTCTCCCTCCTGCATATATATGTCTTCATTATCTATGGCTTCTTTCTGTTGGTGACATTAGTTTCATGAATATCGATCAGCTTCTCTGTGGATGGGTCTCCCATTAGAGTGTTCAAGAATGGCGAGTCGGTAGGAGTTCCCTATCCTAAGAAGCAAGCGATGAGGATCTACTCTAGCCTCTGGAATGCTGATGACTGGGCAACTAGAGGTGGGCTCGTCAAGACGGACTGGTCACAGGCGCCATTCACTGCCTCCTACAGAAACTACAGCGCGGAGGCGTGTGTTTCCTCTTCTTCTTGTGCTTCGGGTTCATGGATGGAGCAGCAGATTGACGAAGCAGGCCTCGCAAAAATTCAATCATTTCAAAGGCAGCACATGGTTTATGATTACTGCAAAGATGTAAAGCGCTTCCCACAAGGCCTCCCTACCGAATGCAAACCAGCAGAGTCTAATTAAGACTACCTACAATTTGGCAAATTAATCTAGCGGTGTTTCTTTGCCTATGCAATAAGAATAGTTGAAACGTGATCCTAACCTTTTTCTTAACATCTGTCATTGTAAGATCACTACAATTAAGCTGGTCAACTTCAATGTTTATGTATCTCAGTATCGATCGATCTGGTTGAAGTATTATTTGTTGTGTTCCTACCGGCACCGATATATGATCCATGTTCTACATACGTACTGTTAGTCCCCAAGTCAGATCAATAGCAACTAGCGATAGAATTCTCCAAAACTGGAAGCTGTAACCCATTCTAACACAATAATATGTATGTATGTATGTACTCAAGGAAGGAAGGTGTACACTAACAAGTTTCTCATACATTACCAACACCAGCAACGACACCACATATAAGTTAATTACTTTCTATAGAAGAAATTTGCTCTCAGAATTGTATAGCCAGTGAGAATGAAGCTGGCAGGCAGCAACTAATTGAGAAATAACTAGTAGAATTATGAATTTAAATTTGATATCATAATGAATTTTAGGAGGGGGAAGGGTAGATTAATTGTACCCTTTCTTATATGAAATAACCTTTTTCGTTTCTTTTCTTTTCTTTTCTTTTCTTTCTTCTGGAGCTGGTTCCTGAATGGATATCGAAGAAGGTGGGGAGCTTTCTCTACTATACTCTCTCGTACTGCGCAGTACAAACTCCAATACAACATAGGAGGCTACACTTTCATATATAAGACCATTATGCACAATTTGTTTTCTTCTAGTTTCTTACCAAAGTCTTAACTGGATTAATGTTATTTTGAGTCCTTTTGTGCATGGTGATGAAACATGTTGCTCAAGTCATTTATTTCAGTAGAACGGATCCAACAAAAAGTATGTATATTTTACTAGTACTAGGTAGGATCATCTCAGAAAAATGTCTTGGGCTGATCAGCCATCTCCTCTATATTAGGGGATTCCTCTTACGCCTACAAGATCTCATGTAGCTAGATCTCATGTAGCTTGCATACAGGAAGGCAGGTCGCTCCAATGTTCAAATTTAAATTGAGATTATGGTAAATTTTGGCAAGAGTTATATATATATATATATATATATAGTCCTTCTACAATACAAGCATTGCATCGATACATCCCATACAATTGCATTGTAAAATTGTGAAAGTACAAGAAAGTCCTTCTAATCTGAATCATTGGATCAACAATCAATGGTTCAGATTTTGCTTGTATCGATACAAAGTTTGTATTTAAAAAAAATTCATATATATATATATATATACGGTTAAGACTGATACACCTGGATGGGGTGGTCTTGGATTTGAGACGTCTGTAGAAGCATAAAAAATCTAGATCCATGCGCCCAACAAACATGGGTCCCAAGATCGACTCAGAAAAATTAGGCCGCATAATGACTATGAGGCCCAGAAAAGCATCTACCATGCGCCAACAGGAATCAAAGGCCATGCGCCGAAGTGATCAAGCCCTCGGCGCCATAATGATCCAGTGTCATGTGCCGACGGCTTCATAACTAGTGTTCCCATGCGCCAGCAGTGTCATGCGCCACTAAGTGACTAATGTCCGCATGCGCCAGCAGTGCCATGGGCCACTACTCCCTCAAGCATCCCTGTGCCCCAATACTGGCCACATAAAGACCTGACACAAAATTTTGTCTGACACAGAATCCTGACAAAAAGGACTTTCTGAACGCCTCGAAAGACGTGAGTACGCTAAACGATATAACCTCACGTCAGCATAAACTTTACTCATGACAGGCGTACAGCGCCACGTGTACGAGGTCACATGCGTTCCTGACTCCATGCCTTCCATGCATCTCTAGCCCCATGCATTCTAGAATCCATGCATTACATGCGTCTCTGGTGCCATGCGTTACATGCGTCTCTGGTCCCATGCGTTCCAGACTCCAAGCGTGTGAGAATCATCTCACGGTATTCATATTTTATGTGGGTACGTATTTTGTGCTAGTTCACTACAAAAATACTGTAAAATAGCGACGGATCTTAGCGATGGATCACATTTCGTCACTGGTGTTACGACAGAAGATCGAGGACATAGCGACTAATGTATTTATATAAGAAATATATATTAATTTTTGTCGATATTACGTTTGTGTGGTGTCGATTTTATCTCAGCGACGGAATAACGACAAAATTTTGTCGCTGCCAAACGTTAAAATTCAATGTTCCAATTTTATTTTCATTCCCCCAAACATTCTCTCTCTCTCCTCTCTCACCCTTACCCCGACCCCTCCTCCTTCTCCTCCTCCTCTTCCGGTGTCGGGCCCCCTCTCCTCCTCATCCTCCTCCGGTGTCTGACCCACCTCCCTCATCCCTCCTCCGGCGACCCCCTCCCTCGAGCGACCCCTCCTTCGCGGCGACACCCTCCCTCCTCCCCTACCCTCCTCCTCCGTGGGCCCCCTCCCCGTATGACCCCCTCCTCCTCCAGTGCCCTCCTCCTCTGGATGCTCAGTAAACCCTAACACCTCCTTCATTTCATTTCTTATTTTATATTTTGCACTTAAGCTTATTTTTAGGTTTAAGGTTAAAAAATAATTTTGGGTAATATTTTTAGGTTTAAGTTTGAATCTGAATTTGGGTAATATTGAAAGCATAGTTTGTAGTATACGGTTTGGCATGTCTTGATATCTGATACCGCTGAGTGTCGAGAAAATATGATACCGACCGATACCCGATAACGATACCGATACCGATGAGTGTCAAATCCTTATTATGCTAAGGCATGTATCGGCATCTTAATAATTATTATCAAGCCCAAACCCATTATATCCCAAAATTAAGAGGCAAATTATATTTAATACAAAGGCTTGACTATAGTTACGTAGCTCAAGTTCAACTTGGACTAATGCTTTTAATTCAAAACTTGGGTCTAATTCCAAAATAATTACACCTATTTTTTTTTTATTCTTATAATGACCCACACTCAACGGGTTTAGAACCAGCCCAAAGTCTAATTTAATTCAATTTATTCATTCCTGGGCCAAATCAATTTTTGGCCCATCATATTTATATTATTA
Source organism: Iris macrosiphon (assembly GCA_036927795.1). NCBI lineage: Eukaryota > Viridiplantae > Streptophyta > Magnoliopsida > Asparagales > Iridaceae > Iris > Iris macrosiphon. The sequence continues at coordinate 192,067,912 of JAYESA010000003.1, read as the reverse complement.
TATTCTCTTAAATTAGAATAGGTCGACACCCAATACCGATACCGATGAGTGTCGAATCCTTATTATGAAAGCATAGTTTGCAGTATCGGCCGATACCGATACGGTTTGGCGTGTCCCGATCTGATACCGACCGATACCGATGAGTGTCAAATTAAATTGAATATAAAGGGGGTGTGCATGAGAAGGAACTTTGTATCTTATCCTAACTCATCTTTGTATCTTATCTATATTGTTTGAATATATATGGTACATGCAGAATCAATGAGTCGATACTTAGTTGACCGATCGTGGATGTACAATCGGCGACATGAGAGTAGGATTTGTCACGCCCCAGTCCCAAAATATTGAGGGACCAGACACGTGGCAATGGCCAGCAGCACACACCGATGGACAAACCCAATTTAATGGATCCATCGGGGCATACTTAAGCTGTAAACAATAGTCAGGGTTTACTAATCTTATCCACAGAATGAATATATCAATATCAACAAAAGGAATATAAACATCAACATCAAGTCACAAGTAATTTAAATCGGGGAACAACCCGATAATCAAGTCTGTTACAATTTTTTGTTAAACAAGAAAGTAAATAACATCACTGACTGAGTATGGAAGAAACATATACTCAGAAAAATCCATGGCAATCACCTAGTCCTCGGTTCCTGGTTCTGCACCAATGTATGCACCGGTTCCTGATTCTGCTCCTGCTAATGCTCTTGTACTATATACCTCTGGGTCGATCTCGTCTGCTAATCCTGGGGACATAATCCGGATCCAGGTCCTCAGGGGACATAGCAAGGTACAAAATAACTCATGCCAAAATAAATACAGTGCAGCAATAAATGAAACAATAAGGGTAAATATATAATCAGCTAAGTGATATGCAAGTGAGAGTTTTAGTCATACTCGGGCTGAGACTACTATAGGCTCTGTGTCGGGGAAACCCATAGCAGCATTAGTATTACGGCTCCAGTATATATGCCAAAGCAAGTAGTATCACGACTCCAGAATATGAGCCAAAGTACCTCCAGACAATAATATATGTAATATAATTAGCCTTTGATATGGTAATACTCTCCCCACCCAATGTAATCACACGTCTCATATCCATGACACGCAAGATCAAAACTAATGTAACAAGTCATAATAAGATCTAAGAAAATAATGTCCATGTCATGAAACCTGTATCCTATACAGAATCACCTTGAATATTTCAGGAAGATTCTGTCTCATGATTAGTGTCAAGTGTCCTGGGTATAACGTACTTGATAATGCAAGCAATAGAATGTAAAGGGTCACGATATACATCTCTAGGTGACGTTACACAACTCTGCGTACAGGGTTGGCACCCGACTATTAATCGGACGCTAAGTAAGTCACACGGTCCTAGGTCAAGCATGCACAATAATATATAAATAAGTCAAGAAAATAAGTAGCAAAACTGCAGGATTTGGCAAGGTACACTTGCCTGGGGTTCCGACTCCAATCGTAGCTCTGGCAGCAGCGGGATTTGCAGGCAGTTCTCCGGTTGCTGAAATAGACATCACCATCAGATTTAAAAAATATCAAATAGCTAGAAATGCCTGTCCTTGAGTCCAATTTGGACACAGGGGCAAAAATGACAGTTTCTGGTCAAAGCGGGGTCCACATGTGGGCCGCTTTGCATCGAAAAACGTGTCAGGGTCAAAGGTCTCCAAATTCATCCAACTTAGTGTCAAAAATTCCAGAACGATGATATGAACCCAACGGAACTTCCAGAATTGGATTCCGATGAGCCGATCACAAAATCGCCCGTCAAGTGGAGCCGTGGGGCCCACGATACGCGATTTTGTCAACGTTCTCAGAATCGAACCAAACTTGGGTCACAGGATCGGCGTATTGCTACGAGTCCGATGGCGTAAGTTTCGTTTCGATCCAACGTGTGTACACTAAGTTACAGCGAGATTCAGAACAGACGGATACGGGGCATTGTCGGCGAATACGCGTTGATTCCGGTGTGCACGCACATCCAAATCAACTTCTGCGAAATACCGCACATCCGTATCGACAGCGCGCACGTTTCGGTGAAGACCGCATGCGACCAAGTCGTCCCGTTTGGCGGGGCGCACTCAGTTCCGGGGTGAAATAGGGCATTGTTTTTCCTATTTTTGGATCGCAGTTTGCGATCGCCACAGGACGCGATGCACCGAGCGGGTTGCACGGACATCGAGAGGGTTACACAGGGTTCGTGTCACAACTGACGGAATGAGAAACAGAGCAACGAGGAGAGAGAATGGGTTACCAGAACATGGCTCCGTGAACCGAAGATTTCTCATGTCCTCGTGTCGACTCGACACAGCGCGATACTGTATCCACTACACAGTTCAAAGGGCTAGGGTTAGGGTTCCTGTGGCTGGGCTTCGCCGGAGGGAGGTGCTGACGGAGGCGGCTGGGCTCGGGGACGGCCGGCTGCGCTGGAGGAGGCGGGGCGGCGCTCGGCGGCCGGGGCTGCTGCTGTTGGGGGCTTCTGGTCGTCGAGTCGGCTGCGGGAGGCGTCGGCTCCGGCGGAGGAGAGCAGGAGAAGGAGGACAGCGGGGAGAGAGGGCGGAGGAGAGGGCTGTGGGTGCTGCGGAGGACGACGAGGTCGGGCGGCCGGGAATCGGGCAGTCGGAGACGCTGGGATGGTCAGGCGGCGGAGGGGATTCGACGAGGAGCTGCGGGGTGTTGGTGGTGGTGCTCCAGGCGGGGCCGGAGTCGGGCGGCTGGGTCTGCGGGGTGGCCGAGGACGACGGCGGGGAGAGGGCTCGTCGGGGAATATGGGGATGTGGCGGCGGCTAGGGTACAGCCGGAGGAGGGAGGCGGAGAGAGGATCGAGCGGGTCGGCTGCGGGTTTATAAAGGGGAGGAGGGAGGCGGTTACGGGAGAGGAAGAGGGAGGGACGGCGGCTCTGCGGGGGAAGCCGGAGCGGCGAGGGCTGCCGGAGCGGCGGCCGTTACACGGCGGGCGGAGGCTGAAACGACGTCGGGTTTGGGAGAGAAAGAGTTAGGCGGGTTTCGGGTCGGGTCGACGGGTCGGGCGGCGGATCCATCCCGATCCGCTAAGCAGAAATACGGGTTCGGGTCTAGCGGGTTTCGGGTCGCGGGTTAGACCCAGATCCGACCCGCTAGGGTTCGGTTTGGTTCAATTGAACCCGGTCCGGTTCGGTTGGTTTATTTAAAATAAACCCGGTTTAATTAGGGTTCATTTTGGTTTAATTATAACTTGGTTTTTAGGGCTTTAAAAATGCTTCTGGGGTCCAATAAATTCCCAAACAATTACCCTATGTCTAGTTTTTCATTTTACACCAGAAAATATTATTTTCATAATATTTTAATATTATTTAACATCATTTAAAAATCATTTAAATTCAAAATACCATAGTTTTAATTACAAAAAAATCTCAGAAAATTGTGAAAATTCCAAATTAAAAATTCTTGAAAATCAGGGGGTTTACAGGATTGGTTTGACAGATGATTTCAGGGCGGACGTTGAAGAATTTCTCAAATACGCCAGTAGTCAACCTTATTTCATGGATGGGTGGCTCATCAAGTGCCCTTGTGTCAAATGTCATAATATTCTTGTATCTCCTGCAGCTTCTGCATCTAGGGGTGCAAACGAGCCAAGCCGAGCCAAGCTTTCATAAGCTTGAGCTTGGCTTGATTAGAATTAACCGAGCTTGAACTCGAGCTCGAGCTTGATAATTTTTTTATTTTAGAGCTTGAGCTTGGCTCGAGCTCGTTTATATTAAGCTTGAGCTTGGCTTGGTTTGAGCTCGAGCTTGGCTTGATAAGCAAGCTTGATTCAATCTTGATAAGCTCAAACTCAATCTCGTTAAGCTTGATTTTGAGCTTGTTCAGCTTTATTTCAAGCTCATTAAGCTTGATTTTGAGCTTAACGAACTTGATTTCAATCTAGTTAGGCTTGAATTCAAGTACCTATAATATTAACAATTTATTTATAAAAATTTAATTTAAAAAGTTCCTTAATATCAATTACTAAGGGCATATAATTATATACAATGCACACAACCATATTGTTATACAAACATGCATAAAATTAGAATTCAACAAAGAATAAATTTAAATAACAAAATAAATTTGTAAACTGCCAGCAACGAGCTCCTAAACGAGCTTCTAAACGAGCTAGCTTACGAGTCAGCTCGCAAGCTTCTAAACGAACCAGCTCGCGAGCTCAAACGAGCCGAGTACTTCTAAGCTTGAGCTTGGCTCGTTTATTAAACGAGCTCGAAAATAAAGCTTGAGCTTGGCTTGTTTACTAAACGAACCGAGCTCAAACGAGCTTTTATCGAGCCGAGCTTCGAGCAGCTTGCGAACGGCTTGGCTCGTTTGCAGCCCTACCTGCATCTCCTGCTCCTTCTGCAGCTCCTGCTCCTCCTGCTACTCCAGCTCCTCCAATGTCTCCTCCGGATCCTCCTGCTGCTCCGCCTGTCATTCCTGGGGATCTACAACAGATCATCATTGCATTTATGGCACAGTGCATGGCTACCCGACAGCCGTCGTCGCCGCCCCCGCCTCCACCGTCGACTTGATGTGTATTTTTGTTTTCTTGATAATTTGACTGTTTATTGGATGTATTTGTGTATAACTATATATGTTTGGATTATGGTAGTGTATGATAACTTATGGCTATGCACTTATATTTAAGTTCTATTGTATTTGTTTGATGTATTTTATTGTATTTGATGTATTTGGATGTATTTGTGTATAAGTGATTTGATTTTGTATAATGTTACAGGTTTAGAAAGTAAGTGATTCTTTCTGTAAAAAAAATATTTATGTTTAGTGACAGAATAACGACAGATTAGCGACGGAAAATCCGACGCTAAATATGTCTTATACCAAAAAATGTAGAATTTTTGGTATCAACATAGTCGTTATGTCCGTCATCTTTAGCGACGGATTAGCAAAAAAAATTTTGCCAGTGAGCTTCTGAAAAATTTGGTAAAAATGGGCTCAAACTTTTTGTCGTCAATCCGTCGCTAATCTGTGACCAAATAAAGTGACGTAAATATTTCGTCACTAATCCGTCGCTGTAATTTTGTCGCTAAGTTCTTCACAAATTCGTCGCCATATCGACGGATTACCAACAAAAATATCACATCGACACTTTAATTAGTGACACCATATTTTTGTCGCCAATCCGTCGCTATATTAAAATAGCGACAAAAATAGGCATTTTAGCGACGAAAAATTTCGTCGCTAAAACTCTATATTTTTGTAGTGGTTATTGTATTTTATTGGATCTCGAGGATGCTCAAAAAATCTTAAAGTTGAAACTTTACTACCTGACCAGTATACCGACGGTATATTACAGTATATCGATGATATACTGCCCGACATATATTTGTTTCACTTTCGAGATATTTTTGAGATATTTCTCTATAATAGTACTTGAGATATTTTGTTTATTTCTTTCTCTCTCCTCTCTTCTTTATTTCTCTCTCGAGCATGGAAGTGTGGTCTTGAGGCCTGGAGTGTGGTTTCTGAACTCCTTCGTGGTGGTGGACTAGAAAATTTAGGCTGGGAGCTCGCGTTAGGCAAGTACACATTGCCGATTTTGTGAACTTCTTTTACTTTCTGTCATTTTACTCTTTTGAAGCTTTGGTTATTGATTTTTAGCTAGGACATACTTTACTATTATTGTTCATATCTTGATTTCTATCCTAGTGATCGATCGTCTCGATTTTAATTTCTGGTAGAATTTTGTTCCGTGAGATTTAGTCCATATTGTGATATGAAACTTACCCTAGACTTGAATTCTTATTAGACTTGGTTCTAGTCATTTTTGGGGCTTGATTTGGTCCCAAAAATCAGACTTGACTTAACTATGATTATTGTTGGAAACCAGTATACCGACGGTATACTACACTGTACCGACGGTATACCGATTTTGACCGACTTGATTTTTAGATATTTTTCGATAAAATCTATCGACATACCGACGGTATACCGATTTTGACTACATTGTTAGATATTTTTCTTGGCCGGTATACCGACGGTGTACTGGACTATACCGACGGTATACCGATTTGTAAAACTTTTTTTCCAGTAACTTTTTGCCTACTTGGAACGGTATACCGAAGTTATCCTACAGTATACCGACGATATACCGATTTTTTGGAATCCAAAACTTGCTGTATATTTTTTCTATCTCTGGACCGGTGTACCGACGGTATACCGATTATGCACTTTCTTTAGGAATTCTTGGTTTTTTGTGATTTTATATTGATACTTATGGCTTTGGCTTGGACACGCGATGACTTGACCAGATTCGGACATGAACTTACATGGCTTCAGATGACTTGACTTGACTTGGCTTTACTCGATTTTATCCGGCTTTGCCCGGCTACACGTGATGACATGATTGACTGGACTTAACTTGACATGACTTTGCATGGCTTCATCGGACATGGCTTGACTTGGTTTTACTTGGTTTTATCTGGTTGGACATAGCTTCACATGGTTGTACATGGTTTTACCTGGTTTCACATGGCTTCACCTGGATTGACATGGCTTCACTGGGCTTTACCTGGCTTCACTTGGTGACACGTGGCTTGGTTGTTATCGTGGCTTACATGAGTCCATTTGTACAATGTATATAAAACTTGTTTATATTACTATTAGAACTTATTTTGTTATATCATGTCTATGATGGATTATGCGGAATGCCACACCCAGATTCATACAAGAAACTGCTAGGGGTTAATAACTAGAGATTCACTTAGTACATGGCTAGGTATTTTTTTAGACTGTATGCAGTCCCGGTTATTCATGCAGTTATCTTGAGGAGTATCCAGTGGTTTATATTGTGGAGTATCTTGAGGAGTATTTGGTGCTGGTTTGTGCATATGGATATCCGGACAGACTGCAGGGGCATGTGATCAGAAGAAACTCTAGCATCGTGTTACATTATAATTGTTAGTAATTAGGATTGTGACAATCCTAGTTAATTAAAGTATCAAGCCGTACTTATATGGTTTGTCGTGATTTATGGATGATGGATAGTGTAAACCCCCTGATTTTTCAGGATTTTTTTAAAAATTAATTTTCACAATTTTTTTAGATTTTTCTGTGATTTTTAACTAATTAAAATCAAGATATTTTGGAATTTAATAAATTTAAATATTTTTATTAAATATTAAAATATTATGAAAAAAATATTTTTGGGTGTAAAATAAAAAATTAGACATAGGGTAATTTTCCTGGAATTTATTGGACCCCGGAACCATTTTTAAAGACCTAAAAACTAAGCTATTAATAAACCAATAAAAAAACCCAAATAAACCTGGTTTAATAAACCAACCCGGACCGGCCTTTGTGAACCGAACCCATGCTGACCCAACCTAAACCCTGCGGGTCGGATCGAGTCTAAACCTGACCCAAAAACCGTAACCCTACCGGTCTGAACCCTAACCGATTTTTCCCCCGAACCCTTCGTCTCCTCCGCCCGCAACCGCCGACCGTCGCGTTCCCCACCGGCGGTTACGTCACCGCGCCTCTCCGCCTCCTCCGCGGATAACCATAGCCACCGTCTCCTCCTATCCCCACCGGTCGTCCGCCCAGCTTCTCCCCGCTCGAATATTTAAACCCTACCCCGGCCGTCCCCAAACCGATAACCACCACCGCCTTCACCTCGCCGCTCCACCGCGATCCCCTTCCTCCGCTGACCCCTCGACCTGGCCACCGCCTTCCTCCTCTGCCAACACCAAGACCGTAAGCCGGCCACCACTCTCCCCAGCGTCGTCCCCAGCCGACTCAGCCGACCCAGCTCCCCGACTCCGCCTCCACCTCCACGATCGACCCCCAGCCGAGAGCCGCCTCCGCCCGAGCTTCCCCGAAGATGACGAAGTGCCGCCACTACAGCTCCACCACCAAAGCCGTGCCCTAGCAGCTCCGGCGAAGCCTCCGACGAGAAACCCTAGCCGCCACCGTGTCGCGCCGCCTCGCGAAACGCTGTTTTCAGTTTCCTGCGGAGCCCTATTCAGGTGACTGTATATCTCTTCTCGCTACCCTGTTTCCCGTCCTGTCTGCTGTGACGCGTAGGCTGCATGACCCTCTCGATACCCGTGCAATTTTCTCGGCGTGTCGCGTCCTGTGGCGATCGCAAACTACGACCCAAAATCAGGAAAAATATTTGCCCTATTTTTCTACGGAACTGAGTGCGCCCCGCTAAATGGGACAACTTGGTCGTGTGCAGACTTCACCGAAAGGTGTGCATCGTTAATACGGATATGTGGGATTTTGCAGAAGTTGATTTGGATGTGAGTGCACACCAGAATCAATGCGTATCCGTCGACAATGCCCCGTGTCGGCCCTGTTCTGGAACTCGTTGTAACTTCGTGTACGCATGTCGTATCGAAACAAAATTGCTCCATCGGACTCATAGCAATACGCTGGTCCTGTGACCCAAGTTTGGTTCGATTCTGAGAACGTTGACAAAATCGCGTATCGTGGGCCCCACGGCTCCACTTGACGGGCAATTTTGTGATCGGCTCATCGGAATCCAGTTTTGGACATTCCGTTGGGTTCGTATCATCGTTCTGGACTTGTGGACACTAAGTTTGACGAATTTGGAGAACATTGTCTCTGGCACATTTTTCGGTGCGAAGCGGGCCACATGTTGAATCCGCTTTGACCAGAAATTGTCACTTTTGCCCCTGTGTCCAAATTGGACTCAAGGACAGGAATTTCTAGCTATTTGATGTCTTCTGAATCTGATGGTAATGTCTATTTCAGCAACCGGAGGAGTACCTGCAGATCCCGCCGATACCAGAGCAACAGTTGGAGTCAGAACCCCAGGCAAGTGTACATTGCTAAACATGCAGTACCTGCTTCATATTGTTATATTGATTTATTTATATGATGTACATGCTTAACCTAGGACCGTGTGACATTACTTAGCGTCCGAATAATATTTGGGTGCCAACACCGTACGCGGAGTTGTGTAACGTCACCTAGACATGGATACCGAGACCCTATACATTCTCGTGCTTGTCTTATCAAGTACGTCATACCTCAGGACACCTGATACTATTCATGAGATAGAATCTTCCTGAGATATTCATGGTGATTTTGTATAGGATAACAGGTTTATGACATATACTTTATACATGCTTAGATCTCATTATGACTTGTTGCATTAGATATGATCTTGCGTGACATGGACATGAGACATCGTGAACATGAGACGTGTGATTACATTGGGTGGGAAGAGTTTTACCATATAAAAGGCTGATTATATATATATATATTAATTTACTGGAAGTGCCTTAGACTCTGACACAGAGCTTTGACACATTTATTGGCCCTTCGAGAAAATACTGCTATGGGTTTCCCCGACACAGAGCCTGTAGTAGTCTCAGCCTGAGTATGAATAATGATCTCACTTGCATATCACTTAGCTGGTTATATAGTTTACCCTATTATTTTATTTATTGCTGCACTGCATTTATTTTGGCTTGAGTTATTTTATACCTTGCTATGTCCCCTGATGACCTGGATCCGGATTATGTCCCCAGGAATAGCAGAGGAGATCTATCCCGAGGTATACGGGACAGAAGCATTAGCAGGAGCAGAAGCAGGAACAGAAGCAGGTACTGGAGCAGTACCAGATCCAGAAGATGAGTGATCGCCGAGGATATCTTCTGAGTATATGCTTTATCCATACTCAGTATTTGTTGTGGTTATCTTTATTCTTGTATCTTAACTTTTGTATCAGACTCATTATCGGGTTGTTCCCCGAGTTATGTTTTATTGAGATTTGATATTGCTTTATACTCTGATATTGTTTATATTTATTTCTGTGGATGAGATTAGTACCATTGCCCATATTGTTGTTTACAGCTTAAGTACACCCTGATGGTCTATTAAATTGGGTTTGCCCATCGGTGTGTGCTGCTGGCCATTGCCACGTGTCTAGTCCCTCGATATTTTGGGACTGGGGCGTGATGTGGTTTTTGTGGTGGCCCATGCAGGTCTACGACTAAATTGCTTCGGTTTCAACTTAGGGACCAAGCAAGCCTACAATAAGAATAGGATTAGGATATCATCCACTTGTTTGAATCATTCTTGATCACTATATCGGATTTGAATCAATTTCTTGACTTGCATCCTGCCTTGATTCCTCTGTGCGCCTCTTATTGTTTATTTTGGATGCAGAGTAATGGATCCACCAGCAAGCGACGAGATTCCTGCAGGAACACCACAAGGATTTTTGGTTGCCCATGAAGAAGAAGCGAAACCAGTAGGTGAAGGTCAATCAGCTCAACAACACAGTCAAGCAAATCAGCATACCTCGAGAATCCAGCAAGATGATATTCTACCATCGACGCAATTTACTCCACTAATGCCCGTATTCCCACAAGGGCAAGCTATGGACGGGCAACAGATGTTTCAAATGTACTACACGATGATACAAGCCTATCAGAAGGTTCATGAAGAAGCCCAGCAAAGCCAAACGGAGGAGTTCATTTACAAACTTAGCTCTGAGCTACGGAAGTTAATTAGCTCCGTTGCAACGGACGTTCTTGCTGCAGCACGGCCCATGGATTGCATCAACAGGATAGATTCCAGCCAGAAGCGGCCGCATGCATTAGCACTAGATCAAGCACAACAGAAAAGATCTGCAAAGCGACCACAGATGAATCCACCACCGAGAGCAGCACCAAGAGCCTTAATCCTTTCTACTTGTCACTACTGTGGTAAGATAGGCCATATTGAGAGGGAGTGCAGACGCAAGTTGAGACTGTGCTTGATTTTCGGATCCAGCAAACATTTAGCCAGAGGTTGCACGATGCATCGAGGAGAAGCACCAATGGTTAACCAACAAGCTTTACCAGTACCGAGGCCAGCCTATCCAGCATTGGGAGCACCGCAAACGGAAGTTGAAGGAGTCATACCACCACCTCCAGGAGGGTATCAGCCGAGGCCACCTTTGATACCCCAGGCAGTACTCTTCCAGCAGGTCCAGCAGTAGCAGAGGAATACATCACAAGGACGCAGACAAGCTTTTGCTATGACCTTGGAGGACGCGCAGACTCATGGAGTAGCAAATGCGCATAAGTTTTTCATATCTATCTATTCCTAGTAATGCCTTAGCTCGTGCCTGTTAGTTCGTGACCTTAGCCTTAACCTAGTAGTTTTGAACTTGATAATAATAACCTAGTTTTTCTAAAAGCTGTAGTTTTCTTGCTTTAACTAGATTTTCTACACTCTGGAAATTGCATAACTTTTATTGCTTAGGGAAATGATATTTTCATTCCCTATGTCTTTTGCTTAAACCCTCATCCTTTGATTCTCCTGGATCATGATTCTTGATTGTGATGTGCTTCGAACAATACTTGCAACCGTGTCATCTCTGCTGACCGGTTATTCTTTGATTGCGAGGACGCAATCCTCTTAAGGGGGGTAGATTGTAAACCCCCTGATTTTTCAGGATTTTTTTAAAAATATATTTTCATAATTTTTCTGGATTTTTCTGTGATTTTTAACTAATTAAAATCAAGGTATTTTGGAATTTAATAAATTTAAATGTTTTTATTAAATATTAAAATATTATGAAAATAATATTTTTTGGTGTAAAACAAAAAATTAGACATAGGGTAATTTTCCTGAAATTTATTGGACCCCGGAACCATTTTTAAAGACCTAAAAACTAAGGTATTAATAAACCAATAAAAACCCCAAATAAACCTGGTTTAATAAACCAACCCGGACCGGCCTTTGTGAACCGAACCCATGATGACCCAACCCAAATTCTGCAGGTCGGATCAGGTCTAAACCCGACCAGAAAACCGCAACCCTACCCGTCTGAACCCTAACCGATTTTTCCCCCGAACCCTTCGTCTCCTCCGCCCGTAACCGCCGACCACCGTGTTCCCCGCCGGCGGTTACGTCCCCGCGCCTCCTCCGTGTATAACCGTAGCCACCGTCTCCTCCTATCCCCACCGGCCGTCCGCCCAGCTTCTTCCCGCTCGACTATTTAAACCCTACCCCGGTCGTCCCCAAACCCGATCACCACCACCGCCTTCACCTCGCCGCTCCACCGTGATCCCCTTCCTCCACTGAGCCCTCTACCAAGCCATCGCCTTCCTCCTCTGCCAACACCACCACCGTAAGACGGCCACCACTCTCCCCAGCGCCGTCCCCAGCCGACTCAGCCGACCCAACTCCCCGACTCTGCCTCCACCTCCACGATCGACCCCCAACCGAGAGTCGCCTCCGCCCGAGCTTCCCCGAAGACGATGAAGCGCCGCCACTACAGCTCCACCACCACAGCCGTGCCCTAACAGCTCCTGCGAAGCCTCCGGCGAGAAACCATAGCCGCCACCGTGTCGCACCGTCTCGCCAAACGCTGTTTTCAGTTTCCTGTGGAGCCCTGTTCAGGTGACTGTATATCTCTTCTTGCTGGCCCGTTTCTCATCCCGTCTGTTGTGACGCGTAGACTACATGACCCTCTCGATACCCGTGCAATTTGCTCGGCGTGTCGCATCCTGTGGCGATCGCAAACTGCGACCCAAAATCAGGAAAATATTTGCCCTATTTTTCCACGGAACTGAGTGCGCCCCGCTAAATGGGACGACTTGGTCGTGTGCGGACTTCACTGAAAGGTGCGCGCCGTTAATATGGACGTGTGGGATTTCGCAAAAGTTGATTTGGATGTGCGTGCACACCGGAATCAATGCGTATCCGTCGACAACGGCCCGTATCGGCCCTGTTCTGGAACTCATTGTAACTTCGTGTACGCACGTCGTATCGAAACGAAACTTACACCATTGGACTCGTAGCAATACGCTGGTCCTGTGACCCAAGTTTGGTTCGATTCTGAGAACGTTGACAAAATCGCGTATCGTGGGCCCCACGGCTCCACTTGACGGGCGATTTTGTGATCGGCTCATCGGAATCCATTTCTGGACATTATGTTGGGTTCATATCGTCGTTCTGGACTTGTGGACACTAAGTTTGACAAATTTGGAGAAAATTGTCTTTGGCACATTTTTTGGTGCGAAGTGGGCCACATGTGGACCCCGCTTTGACCAGAAACTGTCAATTTTGCCCCTGTGTCCAAATTGGACTCAAGAACAGGCATTTCTAGCTATTTGATGTCTTCTGAATCTGATGGTAATATTTATTTTAGCAACCGGAGGAGTACCTGCAGATCTCGCCGATACCAGAGCAACAGTTGGAGTCAGAACCCCAGGCAAGTGTACCTTGTCAAACTTGCAGTACCTGCTTCATATTGTTATATTGATTTATTTATATGATGTACATGCTTAACCTAGGACCGTGTGACATTACTTAGCATGCAAATAATATTCGGGTGCCAACACCGTACGCGGAGTTGTGTAACGTCACCTAGACATGGATACCGAGACCCTATACATTCTCGTGCTTGTATTATCAAGTACGTCATACCTCAGGACACCTGACACTATTCATGAGACAGAATCTTCCTGAGATAGTCATGGTGATTCTGTATAGGATACAGGTTTATGACATATACTTTATACATGCTTAGATCTCATTATGACTTGCTGCATTAGATATGATCTTGCGTGACATGGACATGAGACATCGTGAACATGAGACGTGTGATTACATTGGGTGGGAAGAGTTTTACCATACAAAAGACTGATTATATATATATATATATATATATATATATATATATATATATATATATATATATTACTTTACTGGAGGTGCCTTAGACTTTGACACAGAGCTTTGGCACATTTACTGGCCCTTCGAGAAAATACTGCTATGTGTTTCCCCGACACAGAGCCTGTAGTAGTCTCAGCCTGAGTATGAATAATGATCTCACTTGCATATCACTTAGCTGGTTATATAGTTTACCCTAGTGTTTTATTTATTGCTGCACTGCATTTATTTTGGCTTGAGTTATTTTGTACCTTGCTATGTCCCCTGAGGACCTGGATCCGGATTATGTCCCCAGGAATAGCAGAGGAGATCTATCCCGAGGTATACGGGACATGAGCATTAGCAGGAGCAGAAGCATGAACAGGAGCAGGCATTGGAGCAGTACCAGATCCAGAAGACGAGTGATCGCCGAGGATTTCTTCTGAGTATATGCTTTATCCATACTCAGTATTTGCTGTTGTTATCTTTATTCTTGTATCTTGACTTTTGTATCAGACTCATTATCGGGTTGTTCCCCGAGTTATATTTTATTGAGATTTGATATTGCTTTATACTCTGATATTGTTTGTATTTATTTCTGTGGATGAGATTAGTACCATTGCCCATATTATTGTTTACAGCTTAAGTATACCCTGATGGGTCCATTAAATTGGGTTTGCCCATCGGTGTGTGCTGCTGGCCATTGCCACGTGTCTAGTCCTTCTATATTTTGGGACTGGGACATGACAGATAGTCTAGGCTTTATATGATCACACTTTTATTTTCTGCACTTGGTACCCTATTGATTATCAGTTCAGGATATATCTCATTGCAGGTTTACAGTACTTCCTTATTATCCTGAGATCATTTACATTCAGTCTTTACTTTCAGTATTTGTATTGCTTGTATTGTTGGTTTAAGTTCCTATATTGGCTTCCTTTGTGGTACTTTCTATTTGGGGATCTGACCACACTAGTTTTGCATGGCCAGATCCAATAACAGTACCGGAGGATTTTCCGTACTTTTCTGAGGATGGTGGCCACCAGAAGCACCAGACCGCTTGAGTTGGTTTCTCACTTCCCCATCCTGATGTACATTCTATTTTGTTGGCTTTTAGCCACCAAGCACATGTTTAGCTTGTATTTTGGTTTGATCAGTTAGCCTATGGGCATTAGCATGATTGACATATCCTAGGGTTGATCATGTATGAATCACATTCTAGCTAGTTTATTCATTCTATGTTTACTAGCATCATGATCATCTGTATATTATAGTTTGTGACGCTTTACTATTATATTGCAACTGATCTTACATCTTGTTATTATTCATGTTGTTCTTGTGATTGAGATATTAGGGTTTATTGGACCTAGGCTTGACTGATGGTTTATAGTAGTGACCCCTCATGTCTTACAGCATCACCATATATGCAGAGTACCAGAGTGCTCTAAGTATACGTAGCTGGTATTGTCATTCTCGCTCTCCAGTATTTCATTTCTGGGGCATGAAATGGTTTTAGTGGTGGCTCATGCAGGTCTGTCTGAGCGGATTATGTCTGTCTGAGCAAATTTTATGTGGTTTTTACAGATATATGGGGGTTGTTGTTGTTGCTAGATGTCTCAATCCTAAACTTTTCTCCTTGATACATAGCCATTTTTCCATCCTTGATTCTTGATATGATATCTTCTTATTTGTTGATCTATCATGTTCTTCGATTGACTCTTGTGTCCTTAACTTTCAGGGGCACTGTTCTTATTACTATCGATCATATGGATCGAGTGCAGCTCGAGGAGGGTCAGCATTCAGGATCCCAGCATTGTAAACCCCCTGATTTTTCAAAAAAATTTAATTTGGATTTTTCACAAATTTCTGGCATTTTTCTGGAATTTTTATTAATTAAAACTAAGGTCTTTTAAATTTAAATGATTTTTAAATGATGTTTAATAATATTAAAATATTATGGAAATTATATTCTCTAGTGTAAAATGAAAATCTGGACTTAGGATAATTTTCTGTGAATTTATTGGACCCCGAACCTATTTTTAAAGCCTTAAAAACCCTATTTTTTAAATAAAACAAATAAACCGGGTTGAACCGGGTTCAAACTGGGCTGAACCGGCCTGAACCCGATCCAACCGAACCGGACCGGACCGTCCCTAACGGGCCGGGTCCTACCCGCCTGACCCGACCCGACCCGCGCACCCTCACCTGCACCCGCACGACCGATCCCTCTCCCCCGACCCCTCGCTTCCCCTGCCTCCGACCGGCTACCGGCCGCCCGCTCGCCTCCCCGTCGATCCGCCTCCAGTAACGGCCGCCTCCGTCTCTTCCCTTCCCCTCACCGGCCGACCGCCTAGCTCTCCCTCTCTCCCTATAAAAGCCCTAACCCCCTTTCTTCTCCGGCTAGAAACCCGACTCCGGCCGCCCTTGATCGTCCTCGACCTCGCCGGCCAGAACCCCTCCGCCCTCTTCGACTTCTTCCTCCGCCTCCAGTGAGCCATCGTCCCCGCCCGAGACCAGCCCGCAGAGCCCGACCCCAGCCGCTGCTCTTCTCCCCTCCGCCACGACGAAGCGCCGCCCCGCTGACCGGCTTCCCTCTCCGCCAAAAGTCCTCAACCCTCAGCCCAGCCCCGCGAGCTCGACTCCGGCCGCCCATCTCCCCAGAACCCGACGCCTCCAGTACCCGCAGCCCGCCCCAGCCGAGCCGACGCCTCCAAACACCCGCAGCACCGGCGCCGCCTCCACCAGTGAGCCCGACGACTCCGACGACACCCATCCCCGTCCAGCACAGCCTCCGGTGAGCTCGAACACGGCAGAGCCCAAGCCCTAGCCAGGACACGGCCCGGACACATCCAGGACACGGTAGACTCGAACTCGGACACGCGCAACTCGATTTTTAGAGCCCTGTTCAGGTACTCATTTCTCTCTCCTCGCTGCCCCGATTTCTGTTCCGTCAGTTGTGACGCGTAGGCTGTGTGACCCTCTTGGTGCCCGTGCAAACCCGCTCGGTGCATCGCGTCCTGTGGCGATCGTGAACCGCGATCCAAAAACAGGAAAATCAATGCCCTATTTCACCCCGGAACTGAGTACGCCCCGCCAAACGGGACGACTTGGTCGCGTGCGGTCTTTACCGAAACATGCGCGTCATTGATACGGACGTGTGGGATTTCGCAGAAGTTGATTTGGATGTGCGTGCACACCGGAATCAACGCGTATCCGCCGACAACGCCCCGTAGCCGTCCTTTATGGATCTTGCTGTAACTTAGTGTACACACGTCGGATCGAAACAAAACCTACGCCATCGGACTCGTAGCAATACGCTGGTCCTGTGACCCAAGTTTGGTTCGATTCCGAGAACGTTGACAAAATCACGTATCGTGGGCCCCACAAGCTCCACTTGACGGGCGATTTTGTGATCGGCTCATCGGAATCCAATTCTGGAAGTTCCGTTGGGTTCATATCATCATTCCTGACTTTTTGACACTAAATTTGACAGATTTGGAGACCTTTGACCCTGACACGTTTTTCGGTGCAAAGCGGCCCACATGTGGACCCCGCTTTGACCAGAAACTGTCATTTTTGCCCTTGTGTCCAAACTGGACTCAAGGACAGGCGTTTCTAGCTAATTGATATTTTCTAGATCTGATGGTGATGTTTATTTCAGCAACCGGAGTACTGCCTGCAATTCCCGCTGAAGTCAGAGCTACAATTGGATCCGGAACCCCAGGCAAGTGTAACTTGCCAAATCTTGCAGTTTGTGCTACTTATTTCCTTGACATATATACTGGTTGTACATGCTTAAACCTAGGACCGTGTGACTTACTTAGCGTCCGATTAATAGTCGGGTGCCAACACTGTACGCAGAGTTGTGTAACGTCACTTAGAGATGGATATCGACACCCTTTATATTCTCGTACTTGCCATATCAAGTACAATATACCCAGGACACCTGACACTAATCATGAGACAGAATCTTCCTGAAATATTCAAGGTGATTCTGTGTAGGTTGCAGGATTTATGACATAGACATTATATTCTTAGACATTATATTCATAGACATAGTATGACTCACTGCATTAGATATGATCTTACGTGACATAGACATGAGGTATCGTGGACATGAGACGTATGATTTCATTGGGTGGGGAGAGACACACAGGCTACAGGCTGATTATATATATATAGGCCACAACATAGTAAAATACATAGCATAGTATAACTGCTACCGGCTCCCCGACACAGAGCTTGTAGTGGTATCAGCCTAAGTTCTAGTGATGCTCTCAACTTGCATTTCACATAGATGGTTATATAGTTTACCCTATTATTTCATTTACTATTTCACTGCATTTATTTTGGCTTGTATTATCTGTACCTTGCTATGTCCCCTGAGGACCTGGATCCGGATTATGTCCCCAGGATTAGCAGACGAGGTTTATCCAGAGGTATACGGAACAGGAGCACTTCTCGGAACAGTACCAGTACCTGAGGACGAGGTGATCGCTGAGGACTTCTCCTGAACATCTGCTTCTCTATGCTCAGTTTTTAATGGCAAATAAACTCTTTTTCCTGTTTAATTGAACAATTGTAACAGACTTTATATCGGGTTGTTCCCCGAGTTTAATTACTTGTGACTGGATGTTGTTTAATACTTTTTGTTGATATTGCTGTGTTTATTCTGTGGATGAGATTAGAAAACCCTGATAGTTGTAATACAGCTTAAGTATGCCCCGATGGATCCATTAAATTGGGTTTGTCCATCGGTGTGTACTGCTGGCCATTGCCACGTGTCTAGTCCCTCGATATTTTGGGAATAGGGCGTGACAAGCATATTCATGGAGATCGGTCTCAGCATTCAGGGGCAGAATCTAGAGTAGATCCCGAGGCAGATCGGCCGGCACTATCGGACCAGCAGGTAGCATCTGTGCACCCAGTTCAGCCCGAGCAGCCAGAATGTATTGCCCGAGCCCTGATGGATGTCCTACGAGGTTTCATGATGACCTAACAGCACCAGAGTGATGTACTCACTCACTCAGTCCAGATAGCATTGGAGCGAGATGGTTCTTAGATCTATAATTATGCGACCAACTTCAGGCATCTCAGTCCTCTGTACTTCAATGGTATAGAAGACGCAATTTTGTTCGATGCTTGGCTGCAGGATACTGAGGCCATCTTGGAGGCAGCATGGACTCCGGCTATAGAGCGTGTAGCATTAGTGAGGCTACAGTTATTGTACTTGGCTCGTGACTGGTGGGCAGTGCAGGAGGTTTCTATCACAGCACCAAATCCTTGGGCAGTTTTTACTGAGATTCATGGTAATGTTGTTTGGGTTGACTAATGCACCGGAAGTATTTATGAACCTGGTGAATAAGGTGTTCTACCAGTACCTTGATAAGTTTATGGTGATGTTTATCGATGATATTCTTGTGTATTCAAAGACCACAGAGGAGCATGAGGAGCACCTGAGGATGATTTTGGAGACTCTCAGAAAAGATGAGCTTTACGGGAAGCTTTCGAAGTACGAGTTCTTCCTTGAGAAGGTTGAATTCCTTGGACATGTGGTGACAGGTGACGGGATCTCAGTTAACCCGAAGAAGATCATGGCAGTGGAGTCATGGACTACTCCCAGTTCAGTGGCTGAGATCAAGAGTTTTCTCGGACTAGCAGGTTAATACAGGAGGTTTTTACAAGACTTCTCCAGGATTGCAAAATCGATGACTAGGCTAACCAGGAAGGATGTGTATTTTATCTAGACGGAGGAATGTCAGGCCGTATTTGATGAGCTAAAGAAGAGATTGACGACAGCTCCAGTTTTGACATTGTCATCGGGGACAGATGGATTCACTATCTACAGTGATGATTCAAGGAAGGGTTTGGGTTGCGTTCTTCAGCAGCATGGGAAGGTGATTGCCTATGCTTCCAGGCAATTACGTCCTCATGAGAAGAACTACCCCACCCATAATTTGGAGTTGGCAACGGTCATCTTTTCTCTAAATCTGTGGAAACACTATCTGTACGGAGAGCGTCCGGAGATCTTCACCGATCACAAAAGCTTAAAGTACGTGTTTACGTAGAAAAAGCTGAACATGAGGCAGATGAGGTGGTTGGAGTTAATGAAGGACTTCGATATTTCATTACAGTACAACCCAGGAAAGGCCAATGTAGTTGTCGATGTCTTGAGCAGGTATCCATGGCTATGTACTTGACGACAGACAGACACTTGTTGGCCGATCTTGAGAGATTGGGAATTGAGGTATTAGTTCCTGGTATCGAGATTCAGATGTGAGAACTGTAGATACAGTCCGTGCTGATGGACAGAATCAGAGCTACGCAATATGATGATGAGGCTCTGAGGAGTATCAGGGCACAGGTTCGGACAGAATTATCAGAGGACTTCACTATTGCTGATGATGGGTCATTGTGGCACGGTACTAGGATATGTGTGTCAAGCGGGGAGCTGCATGAGAAGGTTTTGCAGGAGATGAATCACTCTCAGTACTCGATGCATCTAGGTGACAACAAGATGTATCGAGACCTGAGGGAGCACGTTTGGTGGTATGGTATGAAGCGCGAGGTAGCGCATTTCGTATCAAGGTATTTAGTGTGCCAGCAGGTAAAGGCAGATAGACAGAGGCTAGGTGGATTGCTTCAACCTTTACCCATCCCAGAGTGAAAATGGGAGCATATGAATATGGATTTTGTTTTGGGGCTTCCGTGTTCTCCAGAAAAAAAAGATGCAATTTGGGTCATCGTAGACAGGTTGACCAAATCAGTCCACTTCTTACCATTCAAAGTGGGTACGTCGATGGAGAAGCTATCAAAGATGTATGTGTGACAGATTGTTAGATTATATGGGGTTCCTGTGAGCATCATTTCGGATCAGGATAGTCGTTTTACTTTCCACTTATGGAGGAGTTTGCGGGCTACCTTGGGCACTCAGCTCAAGTTCAGTACCGTATATCACCCCCAGACAGACGGGCAGTCGAAGAGGACTATTCAGACTCTCGAGGATATGTTATGCACTTATATTCTGGATCTCGGAGGTTCTTGGGAGGATTATCTAGACCTGGTAGATTTTGCTTACAACAACAGCTACCAGGCCAGTATGAGATGTCACCATTCGAGGCTCTGTATGGACGGAGGTGTCGCATACTGTTATCTTGGGATGATGTCGGAGAGAGAGCCTTGTTGGGACCAAAAATGGTCGTAGATGTAGCAGAGAAGGTAAAACTCATCAAAGATAGACTTTGAGTGGCGCAGGACAGACATCGGCATTGGGCAGATAGCCCTTGGAGTTTGAGGTATAGGTTTTGTTATAATTGCTTGTGATTGCCTTATTTTAGATTGCATGTTAAGGTTGTATATGTTCTAGGTTGGCGATTTGGTGTTCTTGCGAATTTCTCCGACACGAGTCATGATTCGCTTTGGTGGAGGCGAAAAGCTTAGTCCATGGTACATCAGACCTTTCGGTATTCTTGTGAAGGTCAGTGCAGTGGCCTAAAGACTAGACTTGCCGCCTGCACTAGAGGAAATATATGACGTATTCCACGTGTCGCAGCTGAGACAGTACGTGGTAGATCCTAGTCACGTACTAGATCACTCGGAGATCGAGGTTGGTCCGACTCTCAGCTATCATGAGCAGCCCATAGAGATTTTGGATCGCAGGAAGAAGGTATTGCGGAACCAAACTATTCCTTCGGTTCGTGTTGCATGGAGATATCACTCTCCAGGAGAGTCAACCTAGGAGAGGGAGGACGAAATGCGTGAGCAATACCCGTATCTCTTCGAGCCTTGAGGTATAGTTCTTATTTTTCTGATTGTGTTCTTGTGCTAGTATAGTTCAATTTCGAGGACGAAATTGAACTAGGAGGGTAGACTTGTCACTACCATATTTCTAGAGTAGGGGCATTGTTGTCTTTTATAATACTATATATATATATATATATATATATATATATATATATATATATATATATATTGTGTTTATAGTTGCATGATATGTATAAATGACATGGGTTAGTGGACTAGACTTGATGAGACCATTAGACTCAACCTTACACTAGATATTTGAACCCACTAGTTAATCCCTATCCATTTTAATTAGAATCTAGTTAAATCCCTCACTTAGGATTAAATCTCACTTATTTGAATAACTCTTCATGACTAACCATAGGGGCATTGAGGACTTTATACAGTGTAATCCCTAGGTCCCCTTAGTGGCCGGCCCTAAATAGAGAGAGGGAGCCTCCCTCAAAGTCATTCATAGCTCATGAAAAATCTTAGAAGTAGTTCTTCCCCAAACCCTTTCCTTACTCCACCAAATTTCAGAAATTAAACCTCCAATCCCTCTCATTTTTCTCATCTAAAAAGCCTAGAAGCTTAGGTCATAAGGAGCATTGGAGAAGAAGAGGCTTGGCTAGAGAACCCTTGATTTTGTATTGGGAACCCATCTCCCAATAGTTAAAATCTGAAATCTCTCCTTTAAATTCTGTTTTTATTATTTGTTTGGCCATTAGGAGCCTACCCATGGTTTAGGAATAGCTACAAAGGGGGAGAATTAGTTTTCTTTGGTTCCCATAGTATTTCCTACATTGTATTGTGTCCATATAAGGAGTTTTGTGCTTGTTGGAGTATTTTTCCCTCCATTGTTCATTGTAACTAATCATATTATATATATATATATATATATATATATATATATATAGTTTTATTTACTTTGTATTTCATTAGTAATAGAGTATTTGGGATTTTGGGCATGAGATTGATTGCGTATCATGATACTATATATAGTATCATGACTTATGTGCTCCAAGTGTTTGGCAAATTGCCTATTACTAGAAGAGTATTCATTTAGATGTTTCCATTGTTATATTTGGTGAATGCATGAGTTTATGATGTAGAGAGGTGATTGTGCATGCTGTGCACAAGTGAAGGGAGGTCGGGTCCATGTGTATAGGGGACATGGAGGTGTGCAGTGGTGTCGGGCCATGGTGCAATGTATTCCTTAGGCTGTGTGTTTCACTGTTTAGAGCAGCAATTTAGAGTACATTGTCTGATGCAACAATTCACTGTAAGGTTGGGTGCAGGTAGCAAGGATCTATGTAGTTGACAGTGGGTTGTGTCCCAATGTAAGTGCATGGTTTGTGTGCACCTTAAGTATCTTCAGAAGGAGGTTGTGTAGAAGGACTGAGGATTATGTGTACTGTGTGTTGTGTGTTATAGTACAAGCAGTGAGCGGGTGTCAGGTTGATGAAAGTATCATTTACATCAGCAACACTAAGTTGCATCAGTACTGCACATGTGTAGAGATGGCGGTTCTCGTGAGTGTGGCGTAGGATTGTATTTTGGAGTATTCAGTGGAGGAGCAGTGCATATCAGATGAACTGTAGTGTAACTAGGGTGTTACAGTTGGTGTCACATGTGTTAGGGTGTGAGCTCGGGTTCAGATTATAGGAATGAGGGTAGGGTATCAGTCCAGTGGATGTGGACTGAATAGAGTATCAGTTGGAGTGGGGGATTTCAGTGTGTATATTGGAAGTGACTGCATCATAGGGTAAGGTGATGTGCACCAATACTCAGAACAGGTAGCAACCAAGTATGGACTATGGTTTGTATTTGGTTAGCATAATTCAGAGGGATTAGGAGTGAGATATGAAGTTTTAGAGGATGGTTGAGTAGGGGTTTGATGTTAGGTATTGGTCAGATGAGAATTCGGATTTAAGGAGACTGATACTCTAGAGTATCAGTCAGTTAACTGACACGGGCATTGTGGTGTAAGCTGATACTAGAATGGTGGGTAGAAAATTGTGACTTGGAGTTGCTGCTGTTTAGTGCAGCAAGGATTACACTAAGTACCAGTTTTGAGGAAGCATCTACAGGTAATAGAGAACTAGTGGAGTGCTAAGTATCAGTGAGTGATCAAGGGACTGGAGTCGGGTAGCAACAGTATTTTAGTGTGTCAGCATTGGGGTTTCAGTGAGAACTGAAACCTAGTTCAGAGGTAGGACTGGAGCTGTCCATTTGGGCTCAAAATTAACAATCAGTAGGAGCAAAAATGGCAATAGTAGATATGAGGAGTGGGTGTAGTGATAGGGCTCGAGTCAGTCCATTCCTTGGACTGTGGCACACTCGAGCAGTGGTTGGGTTAAGCATGGAGCAACTGATATACTAGTATCAGTTGCAAGTGGTGTGTCAGATATTTAGGAATGTATCAGTTCTGTGTCAGTTGAGATCAAGTGAAGGTAGTGAGGTTGGGTCTAACTGCAGTGTACAGATTTTGGGGTAACTGATTATAAAGGGTGTTCAAGTATCAGTAAACTACAGAGAGCACCTGGGAGTTCATGTTCCTTGGTGTGTTGAGATCTGCAGTTATAGGTGTAGTGAAGGGGAAACAATGTTCCAGTATTGGTATCTGTTGTATTGGTTTTAAGTGAGGGCTCGAGTTTTTGTCAATAACAGATAAGTTGTAGTGTGATGAGGGTATTTGAGTGTTCAGGTGCAGGGGGTTATTGCAGTTGGGTGCAGGTATCAGTATGAGGGTTAAGAGTGTTTAGTTAAGTGCAGTGAGTAGGTTAGGTTCTATGAGTAGTGTGGATATTGGCCATTAGAAGGTTCCAGGTAGATGTATCAGTAAGATAATAATTAGAATAGTAAGGTATGTAGCATATGACTAAGTACCATAGTATATAAGACAATGATATGAATAATAATATCAATCTATAGATTAATTATTGTATAGATATTGATATCATCAAGTTTATAACTTATATAGTTAATTTAGTATCTAATATTAGTTGGTATTGACTAATTTTAGCTAGGTATTAACTAGTAGGGACTAGTATACCCTAGCATGGACCTAGAGGGGAGAATGGACTTCCTTAGTTTATAACTTATTTATGTTGAGATAGCGTAGACTGGACGTACCCACGGCTCATGCCCAAATTCTGGGTGCGGGTCGTGACAGGAGGGGAGAATGGACTTCCTTCGAACCAGTCCCCCACCTCTTTCTTCTTCCGTATCTTCCCCATAGGCCACTTTCACCACCCTCATAGGAGAAGTTGAGTCTGCAGGGCCAAAACCACTTGTGACTGACTGCACCAACAAAATAGAAAACTGAAAATAAAAGATCTCATCCGGCGAGAAAAGGCGGAACAACATACCCGGAATAGATGACGAGATTTATGGAGCCACCTCGACAACGTCCGGGTCATCCATCGATATATAGGGAGTAGCCAGTTCCACCAGCTCCCCCTCAGGGATATACCCGCCTATATTCTCAGGGACAGGCTCCTCAATCGCAACCTCGGGATCAGGAGACATCAAATTTTTGACTCGCTCTGATTAAGAGACCCTAGCAGGCGCAGACCGCCGAGGGTGGCCCCTTCTTCCATGTGGCTATAAATTTTCAAACAGACCAGAAAAAAGATGTTCATATAGAGGAGTCATAAGAATCAAATTAAGAGGTCTTACTGGTACCGCTATCGCATTCAAGGTGGGGTCCGGTCCAAAAACCACCAGTGCACTGAGTCATACCTCATCTCTTATATCCTCCGCAGGAGGATGGCATTCTTATATAATCCCCACCTCCGGAAATTCCTCAACTCGTGCTCGCTTGGAATGACTCGGGTAGCGGGCCACAGTCGTATTGCACTTAGGGGCAGGAGGGCCATCAGAAAGAGTCTCCTCGTCAGTCGGCGGGTCTGAGTCAACAAGCAAAGGTCGGGCCACACCCTTGCCCTTCTTGGGGATACCCATAAGAAGAAGTTCTAGGCCTAATTGACACCAAATATGACTTCTACATAGGTTTTTGTGTTTATTTTGGGGAAATTCTGATATTGACACATCAAGTGTGTGTCACGAGACCTATTAGATCTAACTAGACTTAGATTGGGGTTGTGGGACTAGCTATGTTTCCATAATTGGATGCGAGTAGGCCGTATCGTGATACGGTGTGATACTTTGCGATATGGGGCTCATTTTGGTTGATTTTTGCAATTTCCTTTCAATTCCTATTGTATCTAGTTACATTAGTTATTATTATAGGTAATTAATGTGTATTATTGATTATTGTGGAGGATCGTGGGTTTTGGCATTTTATTTTGTGAGTATTTAACTTGTGTACTATATGGTGTTTTGAAATGGGTTAGTATGTAGGATGTGTATTTAGTCATAGTATCATATATATATATATATATATATATATATATATATAGTTGTATTTGAGTTATGTATATGTATGTATTGTAATGGGGTTGGCATTGGGTATTGGTGGAGATGTAGTAGATGATGGTGGTAGTCAGAGCATGTGTTGTGTGTGTGTGTAATAGTATGACTGTACTGTATTCAGTTGGAGATTAATTTTGGGGGAGCATCTCTGGCACTCGAGTGAGGCAGTGCACACATTGTGCACTGCAAGCTTGGTTGCAATGTCTACTGATGGTTTAGTTCAGATGAGACAGGATTAGGGAGAAGCTTCACTGCATACCTGAGCTTGTGAGCTCGAGTACTAGTCCAGTAGTGAGGACTGTTGTAGCAGTATACCAGAGCCTTACTGCACTATGCAGTAGCTCAACCTGGAGATACTGTGTGTAGTGTAGGTCTGTTTGAGGCAGTATATATGCTGTAGTGAGGTGAGCGCATGGGTTAGAGGTTGCATGTGCACTGTGGACTGTGCTGGGGTATTGTTGTGAGAGCTCAATTGTGCACAGCATGTAGCAAGGTGATTGTTTCTGTGGTTGTTGATGAGTTTGGTTGCAGACTTAGTATGGGGGTGAGGTAATATTTGTTGTAGGTAGGGAATTGTTAGAGGACTGATGCCTTAGTACCAGGTATTACATTAAGGGGGGCTCGAGCAGTTGGGTATTGTTTAGGGTCTGAACATGGTGTACAGGTGTTGATCTGGAGCTAATGTTGTAGCAACAACACTATTGCATAATGGATGCAGGTCTGCAAGCAGAAGGGTTTGAGCTGGATAGGGTAGATATGAAGAGATTGTGTGTGGTTGATAGTTATGTATCAGAGGGTATGTGAGGGAGAGTTGAGGTCCAGGATTAGTGTTTAGAGTGCCAGTGTAGGTTAGTTGCTGGGTGTTAGTGTAGGTATTTGTTAGTTAAGTTAGATATTAATGTTAGTGTGTATCAGTTAGTAATTCAAGTTAGATGTAAGTTAGTATCAGTTAATTAGTATTATAGATAAGTTAGTGTTTATATATGATATCAATTAGTGATCCCAGTATTAAGTAGAGTATTATATAAGCTAGTTAATTAGAGTATCAGTTAGCATATAGAGTGTATTGTTACCAATTAGTTATCATTTAGTGTATTAGGTTAGTATTATGTTAGTGTAACTTCTAAGTTAGTTAGTTAATTATATACTAGTTAGTATATATATTTTAAGTATTGGTTAAAGTTAGAAAGGATAGCTAGTGCTAACTAGTTAGTGACCAATATAGACTAATTAACTTAGTGTGGACCTAGACACTTGTGTATGACCTAGTTTAGCTAGTGTGGCCTAGAAAATAATTTTAGTGCATTCTTTTACTCAATTAACATACATTACACTATTTGACATGATATTTTCTAAATAGGATTGTGAGACACCAGCTTGGGCACCAAGTTACCTCTTTTGCTCATGACCACAGGCGAGTACATATCTCTGTTAGTTTTTATTTCACGATAGTGTATATATCACTTGTTCTAGAACTGATATAACCGATTCTGATACATTGTTACACGGACTGGTACTATATGGATCCTTTCAGGAGATGTTATCCCCTTACCGTGTTCAGCGGGTACTCCTTACATATGTATTTCATCATGTGCATCGGATATTATTTTTCATGTACTTCATGTGCTCTCACTATCCCATGTGCTAGTATGTTTATATTATAATCATGTGCATAACGTGTCGTAATTGGATACATGAGTATTGGTTGGGGTGGGAGAGTAGAAGTTGGTTATGTGATCCATCTCTTAGCGTAAATCATGTGTATGTCGATTATACACTTTACGTATATTCGAGTTACCTTAGAATAATCATGTGCAACCCAAGCCGATCACATATCGAACTTGTGCTCTAAATCACATAAACTGTAATCTAGTTCTCTTACTTACATTTTATTTGGTATTTCCTGTATTTACCTTTTCAGTACCTACTGTATTTATTTGCATATTTCAGTTATGTTTTCACTTTATAGTGCATCTTGTATTCTTTTTTATTGCTTGTCATATATCCTCTACCATGTATTTGGAACTACTTGCAGAGTTTTGTACTTCGCTCCAATCCTGATTTGATATATTTTTCAGATGATTGGCTACAGGAGTTGTACCACACTTATTATGGGCCGCAGGACGACGAGCCACTAGAGGGTACTTCCCTAGAGCATGAGGACTTAGTGCCAGTGACCTAGGAGGCTTAGACATTTATTTTGGATATTGTATTAGTCTCATTATTAGACTTTTAGCATGTATATATTATTTGAGACATATGTGGTGCCTAGACTTGTGGTTTTGGACTTGTGATGTATTGTAACTCCTTATTTCTCTCTTCTATTTCTTATCTTGCTTTTATCCTTCTTTAGTTTTATATTGTGATTGAGTATTTTTTAGCATTTATCATATATTATATTGTTCCTCCATTTGGAGTTGAGATATCATTGACAGGTACATTATATATATTGTGTGAGATATTTTTGTTGATCTAGACAGCGTTCTACCATCGAGACTGTGGCGTAGGCTGGAAGTACCCATGTACTCGTGCCCTTACATCGGGTGCGGGTCGTGACATTCGTCGACAACGGGTGATCAGCAGCCCCACTGTCTCGATGAATTTCACTCATTTCTCTCTCAGTAAATTCAGGAATAGTGCTAAAGAACGTATAACCGTTTAGATAAGTAAGATCCTTTTTATAAGAGGGCACATCCTCGCACTTTCACTTCATCCCCCGGTAGCGGCGGATAACAACATCCCCCTCCAACATTCCCTCCTGGGTTTTGGGGCGCATTAAGGACCGATGGTGCAGTAAAAGCCAACAAATCAAGTAGTGATAGGGTAACTCCACCCTATTGAACTCTCCAACCCCTTTGTGGTGCTTTACCTTGGAGAAAAAACGTCGAAGGCTGAGGTGGATGCAACAGACCATCGCAGGTAGTAACACAAGAGGGTGGCCAAAAGCTAGCCGCACGGCCGGGAGAATAAGATCACGACTGATTCTCTCAATCGAGACTGAACCCCCCACGAACACGCAGTTGTGTAGCCAGATCATCAAGTATCCCGCTAGTAGCGCCTTCTCAGACAGCTCATGGGTGTCCATGAAGAAGTAACTCAACTCCTAGCTCTTGGAAGACGGGTCGTGAGCGACAGACGCTTCTCAATATTGCTGGATCAAAACCACGATAGACTCTTGGGATTGTGTCCCACGGACATAAACTTCGTCAGACTCGGGCTCCTCCAGGAAGAGATAGTGCATCCAGACAGTAATATGAGGGATGTCCCCTTTGGACGGCTTTTTATCTTTATACATTCGCTGGCAGATACTATGATGGCACATTAGCTTCGCGTATACTGCCACGAGCTCCGGATCCTCCTTTTTGAGGTCCCCCAGTTTACCGTTACTCGGAGCATATTCCTCATAAGGTACTTCACCCCAGGAAAGCTTCCATACCGAAGGATTACACCTTTTCTTAGACACTTGGTGGAGGAACGTGTCCGCAGCATAAGCGTCAAGGTTTGTCCCCAAGTCGCTCCTGATAACCCCCGGTGCCTGTAGTGCCCCGTTCCCCCTATTCGGGGAGCGCGGCTAAGAAATACTTGGTATCATTCGATCGGGACAGATTAAATCAAGATCATTTCCTCGTTATAGATTGGTTTCTTCGGAATCAGGTCCAATATTCAACGGATCAGGCATGGATTTGACGACTCACTTAGTCTGTCATGAAGGTAAAATTTGCATCGGGGGAAGAAAATTATCACTAGATGCGACAGTCTTAGACATTAAGGACTACGACATCATTCTGGGGATGGATTGGCTCAGCGCTTTCTCGGCTACCATTGATTGTGCGGAAAAGAAAGTCGTATTTTTTCTACCTGGCGAGATCGAATTTTGCTATGCGTGCAGTCCATAGTCGAGAGCGTCGAATGCCTGCATGGTGAACTCAGCAATGTCTGCTCGACGAATGATTCACTCCGGCTATGAAGGGTACTTGGCATCCATTCGAGACTCAGCAAGATTGCGCAAACGTTGAGTCTATTCCCATTGTGGTAGATTTTCCTGATGTATTTCCAGACGAGTTGCCCGGAATGCCGCCCGATCGAGAGATAGAGTTCACTATTGACACATTTTCAGAAACTCGACCAATTTCTAAGACTCTGTATCGAATGGCCTCGACAGAACTAAAGGAGTTAAAGATTCAGTTGCAAGAATTGCTAGATCATGGGTATATTCGTCCGAGCGTGTCTCCGTGGGGTGCGCCTGTATTTTTTGTAAAGAAAAAGTATGGCTCGTTGCGGTTCTGCATTGACTATCGAGAATTGAATAAAGCCACTGTTCGAAACAAGTATCCCCTCCCCAGGATAGATGAACTCTTCGATCAACTACAAGGTGCAATAGTATTCTCGAAAATTAATCTTCGCTCGGGTTACCATCAACTTAGGATTAAACCGGACGATGTGCCAAAATCAGCCTTTCGCACTCGTTACGACCATTATGAGTTTTTGGTGATGTCATTCGGATTAACTAATGCCCCTGCTGCCTTTATAGAATTAATGAACCGTGTGTTCCGGCCGTATCTTGATAAATTTTTAGTAGTGTTCATTGATGATATCTTGGTGTACTCGAAGAATATAGAGGATCATGCAGGGCACTTGCGGACCGTGCTAAAGATCCTTCGGGACAAGAAGTTATATGCGAAACTGAGTAAGTGCGAATTCTGGATGAGCAGTGTATATTTTCTCGAGCACATCATTTCTGCGGGAGGTATTTCAGTCGATCCAAAGAAAGTTGAGGCCATCATCGAGTGGAAGCGACATGCATCCTTTAGTGAGATTTGAAGTTTCCTCGTACTAGCGGGTTACTACAGGCGTTTCGTGAAGGATTTTTCAAAATTAGCATCACCTCTGACTCGCCTCACACAGAAGGGATTCGCGTTTGAGTAGTCCGCATACTGCGAAGCCTCGTTTGAAGAGTTAAAGCATCGCCTCACCTCTGCCCCGTTACTTGCACTACCAGACGAGACCTCGGGATTCCAAATCTTCAGCGATGCGTCAGGGCAGGGCTTAGGGTATGTACTTATACAACAGGATAGGGTGATAGCCTATGCATCTAGACAGCTGAAAAAGTACGAGAAGAATTATCCTACGCATGATCTGGAGATAGCGGCAATTATGTTCGGGCTAAAATTGTGGCGACACTACCTATATGGACTGGCTTGCCGAATTTATACCGATCACAAAAGTTTGAAGTACTTATTCACCCAAGCGGATCTTAACCTACGACAGCGACGTTGGCTAGAATTAATAAAGGATTACGACTTGAAGATAGACTACACACCTGGTAAGGAAAATGTAGTAGCGGATGCATTGAGTCGGGTCTTTGCGGGATCCTTGCCCGTTGATAGCAAGTTACAAAGGAACTTAGAAAAGATGGGCATCAAACTCCGAATTAGATATCGCGGTGCGCGGGTTGCTCAGATACGATTTGTACCCAACCTGATAGAGAGGGTCACATATACTCAGAGGGACGACCCATTCCTAAGGAAAATGAGCGAGCAGATTCTAGCGGGGAAGGCGAAAGACTTTGCAGTAGATGAGAATGGAGTGTTGCAAGTGAAGGAAAGGCTATACGTCCCCAACGACTTAGAACTCAGAAAGGAGATCCTTGCGAAAGCTCACTATGCAGCCTATACGATCCATTCCGGGAGCACGAAAATGTATAAAGACGTTCGCGCTATCTTCTGGTGGCACAAAAAGAAGAAAGATATGGCGCTCTTCGTGTCGAAATGTATAATCTGTCAGAGGGTGAAAGCAGAGCATCAGAGGCCGGGCGGAGAAATACAGAATCTTGCTATCCCGGAAAGGAAGTGGGAGCACATAAGCATGGATTTCATTGTTGGCTTGTCGAGGACGCAACGGGGAATGACACAATCTGGGTCATCGTCGATCGGCTAACCAAGTCAGCACAGTTCATTGCCATCAAAAATACTTGGTTCACCGATCGCCTCGCCCAGACCTACCTTGATGAGATAGTTCGGCTGCACGGAGTGCCAGTTTTCATAGTATCAGATCGGGAGAGACGATACCTATCACGTTTCTGGGAAAGCCTTCAGTCAGCGATGGGGACCAAGTTGAAGTTCAGCTCAGCCTACCATCCATAAACAGATGACCAAACAGAACGAGTGAATCAGGTACTAGAAGATATAATGCGCCTTGGGTAATCGATTCAAAGTCAAGTTGGGACGTCTACCTGCCGCTGGCCGAATTTGCATACAACAACAGTAATCAATCCAGCATCCAAATGGCTCCGTACGAGGCTCTGTATGTGTAAACCCCCTAAAAATTTTAAATTTTATTTTAAGTATTTTTATTAAATTATTGAATTTCTTAGAGTATTTTTATAGTTAATTAGAAAATAAATTTTATTGATTAATTTAATTATAAAAATACTCATTTAGAATTATTCCACAAAGCGATTTTATTATTATTATTTAGAGTCTTGTTAAAGGGTGATAGATTTCTAGAATTTATTCTGTGTGCAAATTTTCTTTTTAAAATTTTATATAATCTTATCTATATATGTAAATATATATGTGAATAATAATAATAATAATAATAATAATAATAATAATAATAATAATAATAATAATAAAATAGAAAAGAAAAGAAAAGAAAAGAAAAGAAAAACAAAAGAAATAATAAATAAATAATAAATAATAAATAAATAAATAAATAAATAAAAAGGAAAAGAAAAAGAAAAAGAAAAAGGAAAAGGAAAAGAAAATGAAAGGAAAAGAAAATAAAAGAAAGAAAAGTAAATAAAACCTAATCTAAATACTAATCTAACTCCTAATCTAATCCCCCCCTACACGAACCAAGCAGGAACCCCCGACCCGCGGCCCTCTCTCTCTCTCTCTCTCTCTCTCTCTCTCTATATATATATATATATATATATATATATATATATATATATATATATATGCAACCATCAAACTCTAAACCTTAACCCTAAACATAATCCCTTAACCTCCGCCTATACCCCAGCGCCGACCTCGGACCCCTGGACCCCCGCATCGTCGCCGGCCCGACCGCGACAGCAAACCGCGCGGACAACCACAGCAGGAACAAACAGCGACGACCGCCTCTTCACGTATCGTTTCCCGTCTCATCTCTCGATCGATTTCTGATCCGTCTTCGTCGATATGATCATAACCTATCCCTCTCTAAAATCCATTAATTAGTTTCATTTGAGTAGCGTTAAAAACTAGGTAGAAATCGAAGCCAAGTTGAGGAAAAACCATATTTTTAAACTGTTATGAACTGCCCCAATGACCTATGTTTCGAGGTCGATATCTTCCAACATAGACATCCAAATTAAAATCTATATTTTTTTGTGTAAAGCCTATATAACCAAGATTATTTCTTGTTAATTAGTTTATTTTATTTTGTGTTAGAACCAGAGATAAATTAGGTAGAAATCTCAGAAAAACTTGTTTTTAAAACATTAAAATCTGTTATACGGAGTGCGCCCCGCCAAACGGGAATGCCTTGTCGCATAACAATTGCACCGAAAGGCGCGTATGGTATGTCCTGACGTGTGGGCTTTCGCAAAAATTGATTCGGACGTGTATGCACGGCGGAATCAACCCGTATCCGCAAAAAGTCCCAATATCGCAATTTTTATAAAATACCACCCCACTTTGTGTACGCTCGTCGGAATATGGAGAAACTTGTGCCATTGGATTCGTGGTATCACGCTGGTCCTGTGACCCAAGTTTTATGCAATTCTGAGACAGTTGACCATGCCGCCTATTCGCGGGCCCCATGGTTTGACCTTAAGGACGAATTTGTGATCGGCTCACCGAAATCCAAAATTGGATATACCGTTGAGTTCGTATCATCATTTAGAATTTTTTTTGACCTATAATTTGTCCCATTTAGAGACCTTTTCTCCTGGCACGCTTTTTGGTGCAAAGTGGCCCATATGTGGATCCCGCTTTGACCCGAAATTATCGTTTTACTCCTGTGTCCAAATTGGACTAAAGGGTAGTATTTTTTAGCTGTCTCGCTTATTCTGGGAACGTTGGTGATATTATTTCAGCATCCGGAGACGTTCATTCTGATGCCATAGTTCTGATCCATTGTGCTTGACGTCTGGACGCTTACACTTTGCACCTTTCTTGCCAGGCAAGTATACCTTGCCTTATTGTACTGTTTAAATTTGTCTATTACTAGTTGCATATTTTATTTAATATTATATAATTTTGCGCATCCGAGAAAGACTCGGGTGCAGTCAACGAAGGCGTTGACGTTAGGGCTTGTTTCTGACCTAGTGTCTAGTGGACCCACCTAAAGTTGTGGAGTTATCAATATAACTCCCCAGGCCTTGACATGTAATATTGCACAGCACAGAGTGAGTTCATGTAGGGACGCATGCTTCATGCTTGACTGGTCATCGGTATGAGCAGCACGTGTGACGGTATTTAGCTTAGTTGTATATTTCTTTAGTGACTTGCATTATAGTACGAGATGTCCACGTCATATTTGTGACTCGTACATTGGCATTTGGCGGGGAAGACAATTAGTAGGCGTATGGGACAAACATTTGGCTACCGTAGTTTCAGAGTAAACTACGGGGTCGTGAGCCTCAGTGTTACCCGGTTATGGGCCATGTGTTACCCGGTTATGGGCTCAGTATTACCCGGTTATGGGCGTATATGCTTGTCGATACATTCGGCAGAGGTTACTAGCTGCACGCTATCATGATCGGTGATATAGTCAGCATATACTCCTGGCATCCAGTGTAAACCCCTTCGACCAATTTAGGATTTTATTGAATTAAATCGAGAGACTAGGATTAATTTGAGTGCAATTAGGAGTAAGGTACACAAATCATAGGTCTTAATACACCTTACCGTTGCTTTGATGTTGGAGCGCTATACTAGTAGGTACCCTCGAACCAATTAAATACTCACCTCATAGACGTGCCACACTATCCATCTGACCCTTGTGTAACTTGTAGATACTCAATATTGTGCTTCATTTGAGCTGCGCAATATCCGTTACGACCGTCGAAGTATTATCTCAATAAATCCAATTTCCCTTGATTGTCCGTTCCTACTCGAATTTGAGGCTCAACCACAACCCAATTTTCGATAACTCAAATTAGGGTATTGACCTACTCTGAGCCTGCTACGCTCATGACGCTTGTGTCCCACCCAAATCTAGTTCCATGTGACTTCAATACATTAATGAACACCATGCGCATTGTTTAATTAAATTAAATTAGGAGCAGTTTCACCTCAAGCAGGACCCAACCAAGCCTACGTGCACCCTTTCACATGGACCAGCCCTACCCCAATGAGTCCAGACAGGCCCAAGTCCCGAGGCCAACCCATCAAATTCCCCCTTATAAATATACATACTCCCTAACATTAAAAACCCTAAACTCACTATTCATCATCCACCCTCAAACCCTAGCCGATCCCTTTCAACCCGAGCTACCCCCTCCCTCTACTTCCGACCAGTCACCGCTTCAGGCCGCCACCCCAGCCACCGGACCACCCCTTCGCCACTGGACCACCACCCCCACCGCCAGCGCAGTACCTCCATTTACCGTCGCCACCATCTCCTTCACCATCATCAACTTTCTCCATTAACCCGACTCCTTAGCCGCTGCCCCGAGCGACCCCGCCGCCTCGGTCACCGCCCACCACCATTCCCAGGCCTACGTCGACCTTCCCCCGCACCGTCCTCAGCCGCCCCGCCGCTGCCAAAGCCGCTGCCACCGCTGTTGCATCTGCTGCCGCTGCTGTACATACTGTCGTTGCTGCCGCTGCTGCGTTGACTGCCGACCGGAGCTCCGCCGATCGACGGCGAGCGGGCACGTCGACGAAGCATATCCCCCTCGCCCTATTGATCAGGTACTCGTCCACCAACATTTCTTGCTTTGTGTCCTATCATCCTTCCATTGTGTCGTCGTGTCGTATATCCTAGGGTTGGACACAAGTTATGCAATGGGAAACCCTATATGGTTATGTATTAGTGTTAACTAAATTAGATAGTAATTAATTAATAGCAATTACCGTAATGAATGACCTGTGATTTAAGACTTATATATTTCACCAGTAAAAATGTAGGCCTAGACCTAGTGCACTTAAAGATGAGGAAGAAGGACATGTATCTATGCAAAAACACAAAGAGTTCCGTAAAACCATAACGTAGAAAATTATTGTCTCGAGGTACATGGTAGACGAGGATAGAACACGTGTACACCCTAGCTACGTGCACACGCGGCTCTGTAGTCGACCAACCATGATCTCATGACAGTACCTAGAACAGCGTCATAATTAAGCATGTAATTCCCTTAGTGTATGATGTTAGATTTCTATATTATATTGTGTATTTAGGATCATTGGATCAGCCAGGAGATACCGCAGGAGCAGGCTATTTGCATTCAAAGCTTGAGGACTCAGGCAAGATACCTTGCCATATTTACTGTCTAATTTAATTATGCACATGTTGTATGATATCTTATTGCTTTATTTTCATATGACTGTGCGCGTCCGAGATTGACTCGGGTGCAGTCGACGGATACGTCGATGTTTAGTGTACTTGGCCTAGTCACTAGCAGACTCACCCCATTAGGAGGATACTCTGATATCTTCTGAGACCTGACACCCTCACACGTTTTACTGTGACATATTTATATTGGGATACGGATCCGCGTACTCGACTAGCTATCGGTGTGTGTGACATGCATCACGGTTAGTACGTAACTCAGGATTATTTTATTTGTAGAGACTGGCATATAGATACGTGGTATGCTCGTCGAGTATTCGACTAGTGTATCTACATTGGACGGGGAGGATAGCTAGTAGGCATATGGGATACACACATTGGACTCCGTCGTATTCGGAGGAGCCACGGATCCAATGACTCCTTTTATTGCAGACACCGCGCTCTTCGGAGTGATACAAACGTATATATATTGTAGATACCTCATTCTTCGGAATGGTGGATGTTACAGACACCACGCTCTTCGGAGTGTTGGACGTTATGCCTACGCCTACCCATACGTACCAAAGTTGTCTTCACATTGCATTCACTTAGATGGTTAGCACACCCTTTATTGTATTTATTTTATTTAGTATTTATATATGGCATATTTCTATGTATCTTGTTATGTCCCTCTGAGGACCTGGTACCTTTCTAGATTTGGACGAGGCATATTACCCCACAGTGTACGGCCCAGGACAGGAGACGAGGTTCGCTACCACAGATGAGCTAGAGGTGTTACCATCAGAGTTTCCGTGATCAGTTGGTAGGCCTTCTGCCTAGGATTGGGAGCATCATTATCTAGTCAGCCGATGCCCTAGTTATTACTCTTTTTGTCACTACCACATTCCGAAAACAGGGGTATTTTCGACTTTTTACAATATTTAATATTATGGTAGTTACAATTTAGTAATTGCGTGATAGGTATATTAATTTAAATAAATATGTGAGGTGTGTAATTAAATATAATATTATATACAGTGTTGAGTTATTTTGAGCTAGCAGAATTGACCTAGAAGCTAGTAGATGAATACCTGTCTGAAGTATAAAATTTTGTATTTAATTATTTTAGCTAGAATTTATTTATTGGAGATCTAATTAATTACCGTGTTTTATTTAATTATTGCGCATTGCCTTTGCTTCGATAATTGGAGCTGTATCCTGACTTTTGTCTTCCAACAAATTTCACAATCTTGTCCTAGACATGCCCGCCTTCCATTTTGCTATTTTTGCAGCTCATAATTATGCTCTCTGTGTATTATTTCTGGCCGCACAAAGATCGTCGCGGACGTTATTTAATAAATTCCTATTTTGTATCGTTGTGCGTTCCAATCAAAATTGGAGGCAATCTTGACCTATTTTTCGTGCGGCCCAAATTAGGGTAATATTCTGTTCTGAGTCTTCTTCACTATTGGTATTGATGACCTGACCTGACTTTGACCCCATGTACTCCTAATTAATTTTAGAACACAACTTGCATTTATTTCTATTTAAATTGAGGATACTATTTTATCTGATTCTAAAATCCCAATTTAATTCCAGTGCCCTGCAAATTGAGCCCATACCGATCATACAGCGCCCCCTGACCCTACAAAACACCGGACACCGAATCGCCCGCCAAATTTTCGTCATTTTATGTGTTGTGCAATTTCCCGAATTTAAGGGGGCTAAATTGCAAATTTGCATTTTTGTGTCAACACCCAATTGTTTAAACAATGAGGGAACCTAATATTTTTATTTAATCTCTCACCCTCATTCCCACATGAATTATTTTTCTCTCCATGTCAAATCTGGACCACTCATTAGAAGGGTCTCATCCTCACCCTTCATTTACAAAACCCTCTCCCTATTTAATGACATGTTACATCAAACCCTAATCCCTAGACAATCTAGGTTTCCCCACCTCCTCACAAGCCTCCACAATTCCTCAACTCCAACGTAGGATCCTTCTTCTTCTCTTCTTCTTCTCTTTTCTTTCTTCTTCTTCTTCTTCCCTTCTTCTTCCTTCTTTAGATTTTAAATATTCAAAGAGAAGAAAAAGGGGGGGGGGAACCTGGATACTGTTCATCCGGCGGCCCTACTGTTCACCGGCGGCTCTCCCACGTCTCCTCCCGCTGGCCTGCTGTTCATCCCCCATCTCCTGAACCCGGCCACCCCGACTATTCCCTGTGCTCCCCGACTCCGGTGGACATCCCCCCGGCCTAGCCAATCCCTCGGCCTCTGCAGACTGCCCCTCCGCCGACAGTTCCTCCAGCCGGCCGAGTCCCCCGCAGCCGGCCTGTCCTCCATCCATCCACCCATCCATCCATCGACCGGCGGCCTGCCTCCGGCCAGGCGACCCGACGGCTGCTCCTCCCCACTCTTCTTCCCGCTGCTCGTGCTCCTCCCTCCATCATCACTCCGGCCATCTCCATCTGTCACCACCACCACTTTCAACTCATCACCACCACTACTCCTCCCTCACGTCGAGTCGACCGAGCAGCCGACTCCCTTCCGGCGCTCCGACAGGACCCCGGCGACCCCCAACTCACGAGCTCCCCTCCGCCTCAACTCCTCCTCCCGCTGGCCTGCTTCTCCCCTCGCCGCTGCTGTTCTTCCCGGAGCCCCTCCCCGCTGCAACCCGCTGCTCTGCGTTCACCGACATCCGGCGAGCTCTTCCCGACCCCGCTCCGACTGAACCCCGGCCGGACTCCAGCAAGCCCCGACCACCACTGTAAGCTCTTCTCCCTCCTTCTTCCTTCTTCCTATGGTTATATATATAAATGTATAATATATGTATAATAATTGTTTAATTAATATGTATAGTATATATATATATATATATTTAGTATATGGATGCAATGTGTATTAGTATGGATATAATTAATGTGTAGATACATATGTATATGCATATACGTATAAACGTATATGTATATAAATAGTATTATTTAATTAATGCTTTAAATATGTGAATATGTATAGTATATAAATACTTTAGTAATGTATATTTTAATGCTTGTACATGTATATTATTTATAAATAAAATGTTTAAATACATGTATTAGCATAGTATATATATATTTTAGTATATACATTTAATATGATTTAGATATATATATACATATTTAAATGAATATGTATATGTGTATTCCTTTAATATATATGTGCATGTATTTTGACATAAAATATATAATGTTTGGTATATTTATATATATTTTGTATATATATATACTTAGTATATTTTCAACTATGTATAATGAGTATTAGTGTATATATTAATATATATATATGTTGTACATACATTTATATATTTTCAATATATATATATGATTGGTATATATAAATACGTGTTCTGCTATGTATATTAAATATGTAGTATTTTGGTATATTTCATATAGAATACATGTAATAAAATACATATTTTGGTATAAATGTATAAATATGCAATTACGTATTTTGGTATAAATGTATAAATATATATATTCTTATAATGGGACTTATGTACATTTTTCATAAACAAATAATATATACTTCCACTATGTACCTACAGTTATACCTATTTTGTATACTTTGGAATAACAATATATATGTATTATGTTTAATTATTAACAGTATGTTTAATTGGTATATATATATGGTAGGTATTAATGATTAAAATAGGTAATGTGTTTTATCCCTACTAGATGACCCTAGTTGACTAGTGCCCTGCCTGGCATGGCCCTGAGGTCAGTGTTTTGACTGTGTGTTAGCGTAGCTTCTGATGCAAATGTTATATTGTGTTATGCCTATAGGACTGTTGGTTC
This sequence comes from Iris macrosiphon, assembly GCA_036927795.1. NCBI lineage: Eukaryota > Viridiplantae > Streptophyta > Magnoliopsida > Asparagales > Iridaceae > Iris > Iris macrosiphon. Next base: position 192,027,696 of record JAYESA010000003.1, on the reverse strand, counting down.
ACCCAGGGGATACTCTGGAACAGGACATCCATAATTACCAGCTAAGGACCCAAGGCAAGTACATTCTCTGATAATTTCCAATTCTTTGATAATTTCTATAAGTTCAACAATCATGAAATGTTACATCTGAATCCTTGACACTGTGGATACACGGGTTAGCACCCTAGATCCCCATCATGAGGAGTCGTGATTGGAATCCACCGTGCTAGCTGGGGATGGGGAACTATTAGTAGATTATGTGATCATATCCAAACTATCATGCATCATAGCTCACCCCACTTCTCACGTCGGGTGCGGCCTGACCACCATCATGCCTCATAGCTGTTATATATGATTAGCCTGACCATTATCATGCATCATAGCTAAACCATATGGTTAGCCTGACCTTCATGAATCATAGCTGATCATATATAACCAGCCTGATCCAGTCCCAAGCCGATCACATAATAAACTAATATTTTAAACACTTAGAATAGATTACAGTTCCCTATTTTAAATCATATACTACATCACCCGTATATGATACTGCTCCTTGTTTCTTTTCATTTTCATACATGCACTGACTGTATCATATTGCCATTGCCTGTCTCTTTACATTGCCTGCCTCTCTTAAATTGCCATTGCATTTATTTCACTGTCTTCTCAGTAGCTAGCATGACATGTTTTATTGTATTATAGACATTATCAACTAATGGAACTGTTATTTGAGAGTGTTGCTTTGCTCCTTCCTGACTGGAAATATTTTTCCAGACTGTGACCTTAGTAGACTGGTTTTCGACACACTTGGGGATTGGAAGTTAATGATTGCAGGTATGATTATTTTGTCGTTAGACTTGTCTTGTATTTCTTGCTTGCCTTGATATCTCATCGTGCTTTAGTTTATGTGATTGAGTATTTCTAGCATTATTTTATGATAACCACGTCTCCTTATGGAGTTGGGTATTCACGTGAGTTTGATTAGATAGTTACATGACCTAGACAGCGTTCTACCGCCGATGCTGCGGCGTAGGCTGGACGTACCCACGCACTCGTGCCCCTAAACCGGGTGCGGGTCGTGACACGTTTTTAGTGGTGGCCCATGCAGGTCAAACTTCTCAAGTTGTGCGATGTCGTGGTAGTGCGACGTCCTAGTTGTACTACTGCGTGCCTGCTATAGAATATAGGACATAGGATACTAGGATGAGAGAGGATACTCAATCACAAAATCTTGAGAGATTCCTGGGACGACCCCATGAGAATCTTATTATAAATTCCAATTTAATTCCTTCGCCCTTATTTCCGTCCGTCCTCACTCGTTGATATTGAGTTTGATTCTTGTTGACCAGTGTTAACTTTAATTCTTGGTATCGTTGTTGAGTTGATTTCATATTGAGATGAATTTTACGGACTAGAATTTATGGTATCATCTGATGACATATATTGATGAGGACAGTGAGAAAGGTAAAACGTCTACTTTGGTTATGGAACCTAGAGTTTATCGCAGCCATATTAGCTGTCGTGACGAGAACGTAGGAACCTAACTTGGATGTACATACTTTAGTTATGAGATTTAGAGTTTCTCGCAGCCATACCGGTTGGCGTGGCGAGGATTCTAGATAACATGATTATAGCGTTGCATACCTTAGTTACGGAACCTGTCGTTTATCGCGTCTATGCTTACTGGCGTGGCGAGGATTCTGAGTGTCATGATTTCGGATAGACGTGTATGATTATCAGGTTGTATCTTAAATTGGTTCTTAAAATATCATCTCAAGACTTATCTATTTCTGTTATTCCAGGACTTTGTTCCATCGCTTCTTTTCTTTACTAGCAGTAAAGATACCTTCTGTCCTCAATCCAATTCCTTTGAGCTTCTATTCCTTGAGGGTTCCTTGTTAAGTACGATAATTAGTGAATTGTAATTATGTCTGTGTCTTGAGTATTAGTATTGACTGAGTGTTGCTTGTGAGTTTGTAAGTGTTTCCTAGTTGGACATGTGAGCATTAGGCATTGATCTAGAATTTACCCATAGCAAATACCTTGTAACAATGGTGCTGGGATAAGGTCATTAGAGACTGTGAGTAGGATGAGAGTATAGAGTATCAGTGATAGTTCTCAGAGTTAGTATCAGAGCCAACATACCCGTCCTGGATAATCATGATTTTGCAATTGGATGACCTACGTGAACATTAAGTATCCAGGAATTGTGTTAAGATTAATGGAGCATGATGTTCAATTAGATGATTGATATCGGAAGTGTTAAAGGTGAGGAAATATATACGCATAAAGAGTTAATGAGGTGTCATGGGTAGAGAAATATCGGAATTGGTAATGAAAATGGTGAGGCGTATCATAGATCAGTTTAACAGGCTGTAAAAGGTTAAAGGGAAATACCATACATCAATCGAGATGAAGAACCATACACATGCCCATGAGAGTAAAGAAACATGAGTATTATAGAAGGTACAGGTAAACATGAGTTCTAATGAGCTTGATGAGATGATCCATTAATGAAGCTAGTGATATAATACCAAGAAGTGCTAATGGTTCTATTTCGAGAGTTAGTCGAGAATGACGCTCAAAACAGCAAGCACTCTGCGTGATGATAATCGGATGATATACCAGTTAATATAGATTGAAAATCATGGAAGAAAATACATGTGATGATAACTTTGATCATCGGAGGTAATAGTACAAGTGATTCAGGCAGTACAATTTTAGTACACAATTATAGACACTAGATGCATTGAGTGCACCTTGAGTATCAGAGACCGTGAGCACTGATATGGACATTGTGGAGTTATAAATTAAAAGGTGGAAATAAAATTTTATTTTTAGAATAATTGAGGAGTTGAGATTATGTCATTAAATTTTTGAGAATTTTAAATATGAAAACAATAAACATGGTTAAGGCTACAAAGATTTTAGAAGTGATTAAAAATTTTATGCGATGTTGAGCATCTGACCTTGAGGAGGTATACGCGATTTATTTTAAGTTGATTGAGAAGTTAAACCTTGACGATTATTTTGAGAATTAATTTTATGGTAGATGAGAGATATGAATATTAACATATGAGTAGATGATACACATGTGTAAGGATCTGATAACTTGAGCAGGATTGAGATGGCACCGCAGACTGACTTGGGTGTCCATCTAGAGTTGTACTAGAAAGGGCTTAGTACTTAGTATGGTGTTACACTTGGTGTGCACTGGAGTGATGAGAACAAATAGTATGGACAATTGTAGTAGGAACGAGAACTGACAGAGAGTGTGGTACTAAAGAGATAGAGGTATCAAACTTAGATGTATTATTGAATCATGGTTATATTAGAGATTCTTGGCATCAGATTTAAGTGTTAATAGACATGTGTGTGCAATATGGATATATTCATGAATCTTGTGGATAAATGACTAGTTGGTATGGGTACCAGTGTACAGGAAAACGGAATTAGTTAGTGAATGTGCTAGAGTTAAGAGTATGTTAGAGATAGGAGATACCGCAAGAAATATGTTAGCAGGTTCCTTCTTTTCTCATGTTGTTTTCGTCTTCTGATTGATTGATTCCCTAGTACCGTGGTTTGTATTCGTGATTTACCTGTTAGAATGTAGCTAGTAGTACACCCTGACGGAGACTGCAATACCATGACAGGACACATGACCTATATATTTTCTTAGATTGTATGACTGTAGGTAGAATCTTCTTAAGCCATGATCATTTGAGCTTTGACATAGCAAGATCTATGACAAGGTTATGACTGACAAAAATAGACAAGATGATTAAATTATGGATAGGCATTAATTTAAATAAAGAATTAAAGGGCTGTTATAACAGAGTTGATGGATCATTGATTTTACAAAAATCGAGGTATGATTGAAATTCGAGGACAAACATTAACTTAAATAGAGAATTAAGAAATTCACAGGGAAAAATTGAGGATTATTAATTTTTGGGAAGGTCTTGATATGATTAAATTGATTATTAAAATTTGAGAAATTTGAGAGATTATCATTTTATCTATTTGATTGCAAGATAGAAATTTTATATTTTATATTATGAATGTTGCATTGAAGATTCTGAAAGTGTCGCACTGGTGAGTATTGTGAGGAAAAAGGAAACTGAAGAATCAAACCATCGATGAATTATTGTTTGGATTCAGACTTTTGGGACGAGATTCAATTTTACATATGCCTTTATTGAAATTAAATTTGAGGAGCAAATATCAAATTTCGAGTATTGAATTAACTTTAAAAAAAAAAAAAAATTTGAGGAAATTGTGAGGAAAATGGACTTCGATTTTTATTTTCGAGGATATTGCAAGGATACAGTAATTTCAGAATTTTTGGGATTGTGAAATGACAAGGTGGATTACTACCTGATTTGGTGATTGATGAATTTAACTATTGATGAGAAATAAAATAATGAATACACACTACTATAAGGATTTTAAATTTCGAGGACGAAATTCTTTTAAGGTGGGTAGACTTGTCACTACCACATTCCGAAAACAGGGGTATTTTCGACTTTTTACAATATTTAATATTATGGTAGTTACAATTTAGTAATTGCGTGATAGGTATATTAATTTAAATAAATATGTGAGGTGTGTAATTAAATATAATATTATATACAGTGTTCAGTTATTTTGAGCTAGCAGAATTGACCTAGAAGCCAGTAGATGAATACCTGTCTGAAGTATAAAATTTTGTATTTAATTATTTTAGCTAGAATTTATTTATTGGAGATCTAATTAATTACCGTGTTTTATTTAATTATTGCGCATTGCCTTTGCTTCGATAATTGGAGCTGTATCCTGACTTTTGTCTTCCAACAAATTTCACAATCTTGCCCTAGACATGCCCGCCTTCCATTTTGCTATTTTTGCAACTCATAATTATGCTCTCTGTGTATTATTTCTGGCCGCACAAAGATCGTCGCGGACGTTATTTAATAAATTCCTATTTTGTATCGTTGTGCGTTCCAATCAAAATTGGAGGCAATCTTGACCTATTTTTCGTGCGGCCCAAATTAGGGTAATATTCTGTTCTGAGTCTTCTTCACTATTGGTATTGATGACCTGACCTGACTTTGACCCCATGTACTCCTAATTAATTTTAGAACACAACTTGCATTTATTTCTATTTAAATTGAGGATACTATTTTATCTGATTCTAAAATCCCAATTTAATTCTAGTGCCCTGCAAATTGAGCCCATACCGATCATACAGCGCCCCCTGACCCTACAAAACACCGGACACCGAATCGCCCGCCAAATTTTCGTCATTTTATGTGTTGTGCAATTTCCCGAATTTAAGGGGGCTAAATTGCAAATTTGCATTTTTGTGTCAACACCCAATTGTTTAAACAATGAGGGAACCTAATATTTTTATTTAATCTCTCACCCTCATTCCCACATGAATTATTTTTCTCTCCATGTCAAATCTGGACCACTCATTAGAAGGGTCTCATCCTCACCCTTCATTTACAAAACCCTCTCCCTATTTAATGACATGTTACATCAAACCCTAATCCCTAGACAACCTAGGTTTCCCCACCTCCTCACAAGCCTCCACAATTCCTCAACTCCAACGTAGGATCCTTCTTCTTCTCTTCTTCTTCTCTTTTCTTTCTTCTTCTTCTTCTTCCCTTCTTCTTCCTTCTTTAGATTTTAAATATTCAAAGAGAAGAAAAAGGGGGGGGGGGGACCTGGATACTGTTCATCCGGCGGCCCTACTGTTCACCGGCGGCTCTCCCACGTCTCCTCCCGCTGGCCTGCTGTTCATCCCCCATCTCCTGAACCCGGCCACCCCGACTATTCCCTGTGCTCCCCGACTCCGGTGGACATCCCCCCGGCCTAGCCGATCCCTCGGCCTCTGCAGACTGCCCCTCCGCCGACAGTTCCTCCAGCCGGCCGAGTCCCCCGCAGCCGGCCTGTCCTCCATCCATCCACCCATCCATCCATCGACCGGCGGCCTGCCTTCGGCCAGGCGACCCGACGGCTGCTCCTCCCCACTCTTCTTCCCGCTGCTCGTGCTCCTCCCTCCATCATCACTCCGGCCATCTCCATCTGTCACCACCACCACTTTCAACTCATCACCACCACTACTCCTCCCTCACGTCGAGTCGACCGAGCAGCCGACTCCCTTCCGGCGCTCCGACAGGACCCCGGCGACCCCCAACTCACGAGCTCCCCTCCGCCTCAACTCCTCCTCCCGCTGGCCTGCTTCTCCCCTCGCCGCTGCTGTTCTTCCCGGAGCCCCTCCCCGCTGCAACCCGCTGCTCTGCGTTCACCGACATCCGGCGAGCTCTTCCCGACCCCGCTCCGACTGAACCCCGGCCGGACTCCAGCAAGCCCCGACCACCACTGTAAGCTCTTCTCCCTCCTTCTTCCTTCTTCCTATGGTTATATATATAAATGTATAATATATGTATAATAATTGTTTAATTAATATGTATAGTATATATATATATATATATTTAGTATATGGATGCAATGTGTATTAGTATGGATATAATTAATGTGTAGATACATATGTATATGCATATACGTATAAACGTATATGTATATAAATAGTATTATTTAATTAATGCTTTAAATATGTGAATATGTATAGTATATAAATACTTTAGTAATATATATTTTAATGCTTGTACATGTATATTATTTATAAATAAAATGTTTAAATACATGTATTAGCATAGTATATATATATTTTAGTATATACATTTAATATGATTTAGATATATATATACATATTTAAATGAATATGTATATGTGTATTCCTTTAATATATATGTGCATGTATTTTGACATAAAATATATAATGTTTGGTATATTTATATATATTTTGTATATATATATACTTAGTATATTTTCAACTATGTATAATGAGTATTAGTGTATATATTAATATATATATATGTTGTACATACATTTATATATTTTCAATATATATATATGATTGGTATATATAAATACGTGTTCTGCTATGTATATTAAATATGTAGTATTTTGGTATATTTCATATAGAATACATGTAATAAAATACATATTTTGGTATAAATGTATAAATATGCAATTACGTATTTTGGTATAAATGTATAAATATATATATTCTTATAATGGGACTTATGTACATTTTTCATAAACAAATAATATATACTTCCACTATGTACCTACAGTTATACCTATTTTGTATACTTTGGAATAACAATATATATGTATTATGTTTAATTATTAACAGTATGTTTAATTGGTATATATATATGGTAGGTATTAATGATTAAAATAGGTAATGTGTTTTATCCCTACTAGATGACCCTAGTTGACTAGTGCCCTGCCTGGCATGGCCCTGAGGTCAGTGTTTTGACTGTGTGTTAGCGTAGCTTCTGATGCAAATGTTATATTGTGTTATGCCTATAGGACTGTTGGTTCACCCAGGGGATACTCTGGAACAGGACATCCATAATTACCAGCTAAGGACCCAAGGCAAGTACATTCTCTGATAATTTCCAATTCTTTGATAATTTCTATAAGTTCAACAATCATGAAATGTTACATCTGAATCCTTGACACTGTGGATACACGGGTTAGCACCCTAGATCCCCATCATGAGGAGTCATGATTGGAATCCACCGTGCTAGCTGGGGATGGGGAACTATTAGTAGATTATGTGATCATATCCAAACTATCATGCATCATAGCTCACCCCACTTCTCACGTCGGGTGCGGCCTGACCACCATCATGCCTTATAGCTGTTATATATGATTAGCCTGACCATTATCATGCATCATAGCTAAACCATATGGTTAGCCTGACCTTCATGAATCATAGCTGATCATATATAACCAGCCTGATCCAGTCCCAAGCCGATCACATAATAAACTAATATTTTAAACACTTAGAATAGATTACAGTTCCCTATTTTAAATCATATACTACATCACCCGTATATGATACTGCTCCTTGTTTCTTTTCATTTTCATACATGCACTGACTGTATCATATTGCCATTGCCTGTCTCTTTACATTGCCTGCCTCTCTTAAATTGCCATTGCATTTATTTCACTGTCTTCTCAGTAGCTAGCATGACATGTTTTATTGTATTATAGACATTATCAACTAATGGAACTGTTATTTGAGAGTGTTGCTTTGCTCCTTCCTGACTGGAAATATTTTTCCAGACTGTGACCTTAGTAGACTGGTTTTCGACACACTTGGGGATTGGAAGTTAATGATTGCAGGTATGATTATTTTGTCGTTAGACTTGTCTTGTATTTCTTGCTTGCCTTGATATCTCATCGTGCTTTAGTTTATGTGATTGAGTATTTATAGCATTATTTTATGATAACCACGTCTCCTTATGGAGTTGGGTATTCACGTGAGTTTGATTAGATAGTTACATGACCTAGACAGCGTTCTACCGCCGATGCTGCGGCGTAGGCTGGACGTACCCACGCACTCGTGCCCCTAAACCGGGTGCGGGTCGTGACACTTTTATCTATCATTCAGTACTTTTATTTCGTCATAGTAGTGGGTTTGTTCCCACCAGACTTTCTTGGTTGTACTATGATATTTTGAGACTGGCGTTTATCTTCCACTATTTATTATTAGTACATTCTTGTTGTTTATATTGTAGATGAGATTAGATTTACTTGTTACTGATTGATATTGGACTTGTTAGTTATTTAGGACAGCGTAGCACTCTTCTTGGATCCATTAAATTGGGATATCCTCGGAGATGTGACAGCTGGCTATTGCCACGTGGCCTAGTTCCATATATTTTGGGACTGGGGCGTGACATGGTTTTAGTGGTGGCCCATTCAGGTCGACTTTTTTGCTTATGGTATGGTAACATGCCCAACGAGCCTGCAATAGGATAAAAATTACTAGGTCTCATCCACCTTGAATTACGTCTTTGAACTTCCTTTGTATTACTTCTAAATATCTGCATCCTGTTTGTTTGATTCCGTACTCTTTTAATGAAGTCCTATCTCTTGCAGCAAGATGAACTTGCGCAATGGACGAGGAGCACCCAGTGCCGCTGTGCCAGACAACACCACCCAAAGAGAGGAGGTACCCGAGGGACTACCTAGAGGGCAACCTCAGCTACAGGCCCCGCTGATACATTAGCACGAGACTTCTCAGGGTGATCCTACACCACAGCCCGAGAGGCAGACTTCCCAGACGATCCCCACACAGCATTTCGAGGGCCAGACTTCAGGAGCTACGCCGATGCCGCAGACCGAGAGGCCGACATCTGAGGAAACACCTACCGCACAGGCAGAGGTTCCATTACCACCCTTCCACCTTATCCACCGCAGATGCCACAACTAGATGGACAGCCACAGATACTTCAGTTCTTTCAGACTATGATGCAAGCACAGTGGCATCAGATGGAGACGTTGAGACAGAGTTTGATGGCAGTACTAGAGAGGACACATGTCACAGCACCAGTACCAGCACCTGCACCAGCCCAGACAGGAGGCACTGTCCGATGGTTCCGACAGATGGGACCAGATACTTTCTCAGGCAATGAGACTGCAGAACAGATCTCCGATTGGGTTGCCAACATAGAGATGTTACTTGAGGCTTCACAACTGCATCCAGACCTTTGGATGACTGCCGTGAGGGCCCAACTAAAAGGCAACGCCCATCACTGGTGGGATTCTATAAAGCGCAGTGTAGGCAAGACCCAAACATGGGAGCAATTCTTAGAGTACTTCAATGTGAAGTATTTCCCGGCTACAGTCAGAAATGCCCTGTACTCCCAGTTCCTACATCTAGAACAGGAGAATATGACTGTTGACGCATATGACACAGAGTTTAGCCGTCTTAGCAGATTTGGTGCCGTCCTGATACCCAATGACCTAGAGAAGGCCCAGAGATTTCATCAAGGCCTTACTTTCGAGCTACAGAGGTATACCACCACACAGGCGAGGATCTCTTATGAGGAGGTTCTTGCAGAGGCGAGGATCCCCCAGGAGGCCATTGTTAGAGGAGCTAGATATTCCAGCACGACCACACCAGCCAGAGCCCAGCCCGGAGCAGGAGGACCGATCCGTCGTCCCGGAACACAAACACAGCAGAGGGCAGCACCATACCCACAGCAGAAGCTCCCGACTTGTCACCATTATGGCAAGAAGGGACACATCATCAGAGATTGTCGGAAGAAACTAGGATTATGCATGATATATGGAGCCAACCAGCACCTTTCCTGAGACTGCCCACAGCGCAGAGACGTAGCACCGCAGACTGGACAGAGGCCAGCAGCACCAGTTCCGATGATACTACCCCCGCCAGGAGGACAGCGTCCACCAGCACCCGGAGGATTTCAGAGGGGACCACCCTTGGCCCCACAGCAGGCATAGTTTGATCGAGCTCGACCGTAGACCGGAGGACAGAGGCACGGACAGGCCTTTGCACTAGCAGCTACTGAGGAGAAAACAGAAGGGGAAGCTATCACAGGTACCATTTTAGTTGCATCATTACCTGCATCTGCATTTTTTGATTCTGGAGCTACATTATCATTTATATCTAGTAGATTCATAGCAATGCATAGAGTAGCTACTTCCCCCTTGCCTAAGAGTTGGAAGATTCTTACCGGAGGAGGTATCGTGCCGGTTACCAGCACTATCAGAACGTGTTCGGTAGTCGTATGTGGTAGAGAGATGAGAGCGCGATTCTTGGTATTGCCTATGCCGTACTTTGATGTTGTGCTAGGCATGGACTGGTTAAGCCAGTATAACGTCGTACTGAATTGCCGGAAAGGTAGCGTCACTTTTAGACCGCCAGATCAACCGGAGTTCGAGTATATATGAGGGACCGTCGAGCAAGGAGTAGGACAGATAGCTGGAACTTACATAGCTATGGAGATGGTACCCCCACCAATAGTTGCAAAATTCGAGGATGTTTTCCCTGAAGAATTGCCAAGCTTACCTTCAGATAGAGATGTGGAGTTCACCATTGAGCTAGTACCCGGAGCAGCACGGTATCTTCTAATGTGTACCGATTGGCGAAGAAGGAGTTAGATGAGCTGAAGCTACAACTAGAGGAGTTGCAGAGCAAGGGATTTATTCGTCCTAGTGTATCACCATGGGGAGCACCAGTATTGTTTGTACCCAAGAAGGATGGAACAGTACGTATGTGCATTGATTATAGAGCCCTTAATGCTTTGACTATCAAGAACAAGTACCCCCTGCCGCGGATTGATGATTTATTCGACCAGTTGACAGGAGCAGTGGTGTTCACAAAGATCGACTTGAGATCGGGCTATCATCAGGTGAAGGTGCGAAAAGAAGACATTCAAAAGACAGCATTCAGGACTCGTTATGGTCACTACGAGTTCTTAGTGATGCCTTTTGGACTGACGAATGCACATGTTGTATTTATGAACTTGATGAACAGAGTATTCCATCAATACTTAGACCGGTTCATGGTAGTCTTCATCGACGATATCTTAGTGTATTCGAAGAGCCACGAGGAGCACGAAGAGCACTTAAGACTAGTATTAGAGACCCTGAGGAGAGAGAGGCTTTATGCCAAGCTGAGTAAGTGTGAGTTTCTTCTGGATTTTATCGCTTTCCTTGGACACGTTATCTCAGGAGATAGCATTTCAGTAGATCCAGCGAAGATTTCATCAGGAGAGACATGGCCAACCCCTACAATGTTTCAAAAGTGAGAAGTTTCCTAGGACTTGCCGGATATTACCGGAGGTTCGTAGAGAACTTCGCAAAGATTGCAGAGCCGATGACCCATTTGAACTGTAAGGAGCAGGAGTTCACTTGGACAAAGGAGTGTCAGACAGCATTCGATGAGCTAAAGAAGCGTTTAACTACGGCACCTATCTTGACCATACCATCTGGAACCGGAGGATTCGTGATCTATAGCGATGCATTCGGGAAAGGATTAGGATGTATCTTGATGCATCATGGAAAGGTTGTGGCCTATGTATCTGGGCAATTAAGGACCCACGAGAAGAACTATCCCACCCACGACTCGGAGCTTGCAGCAGTGATCTTTGCTCTGAAGCTCTGGAGACACTACCTATATGGAGAAAGAGTAGAGATATTCACTGACCACAAAAGCCTAAAGTACGTCTACACTCAGAAGGATCTGAACCAGAGACAGAGACGTTGGCTCGAGGTGATGACAGACTTTGAGATTGAGCTGCAGTACCATCCGGAAAAGGCCAAAGTAGTAGCTGACGCGTTGAGCAGGAGACCTATGGCATTTTTCTTAACCACACAGCAACATCTGTTGAGAGATCTAGAGCAGATAGGTATAGAAGTCGTTATGCCCGGAGTAGACGGACAGTTGTCGAGTTTTCAGTTGTAATCGACATTAGTGGAGAGGATCAAGGCTGCCCTTCCGACAGACGCCAGATTTCAGAGGCTACGACAGAGGACAGAGACGGGAATACAGACAGGACTGCGTATACATAAAGATGGGACTTTGAGATGTGGAGATCGTCTCTATGTTCCAAATGGAGAACTTTGTCAGGAGTTGATATCCGAGGCACACAGTTCAACCTACTCCATTCATCCAGGAGGCACGAAGATGTACAGAGACTTAAGGCAGTACTACTGGTGGCATGGAATGAAGAGAGAAATAGCTCGCTTTGTGGCGAGGTGCCTGGTGTGTCAGCAAGTCAAGGCTGAGCATCAGAGATCTGCAGGATTGCTTCAACCGCTCCCTATACCGGAGTGGAAATGGGAGCATATCACTATGGACTTTGTTACGGGCTTTCTGAGGAGTCCTAGTGGTCGCAATGCAGTATGGGTAATCGTGGATAGAGTCACCAAGTCCGTACACTTTTTAGCCTTCAGAGTTGGGCAATCGACAGAGGTCTTGGCAGATATGTACATGAGAGAGATTGTGCGACTGCATGGAGTGCCAGTTAGTATAGTGTCTGACAGGGATACGAGGTTTATATCTTACTTTTGGCAGAGTATGCAAGAGAGTCTCGGTACGCGCCTAAAGTTTAGCACATCGTATCATCCACAGACATATGGCCAGTCGGAGCGCACCATTCAGACATTGGAAGATATGTTAAGAGCGTGCATGCTAGATTTCGGAGGATCATGGGAGGACCACTTGTATTTGGTCGAGTTTTTCTACAACAATATCTATCAAGCGAGCATCCAGATGGCTCCCTATGAATCATTGTATGGAAGGAAGTTTCGTTCCCAAGTATGTTGGAGCGATATAGGCGAGAGGCAAATCCTAGGGCCAGAGTTGGTTGTTCGTACAATAGAGAAGGTGAAGAAGATCCAAGGGCACTTATGAGCAGCACAGGACAGACAGAAGCATTAGGCGAATGCGCATCGACGACCCTTAGAGTTCCAGGTTGGAGATTACGTATTTCTAAAGATCTCGCCTACTCGAGGGACTATCAGATTCGGAGGCAGAGGAAAGCTGAGTCCGAGGTACATCGGACCATTCGAAGTGTTAGAACACGTCGAAGAGGTTGCTTACAGGTTAGCCTTACCGCAGACTTTAGAAGGAGTCCATGACGTCTTCCACGTATCTCAACTAAGGAGGTACATGCCAGATCCAAGTCACGTGCTTGACCATTCAGAGATCACAGTCGGCCCGAGTTTATCCTACCAAGAGGAGCCTGTTGAGATTCTGGACAGAAGCGAGAAGGTATTGCGAGGCAAGACTATCCCCCTAGTCCATGTCACATGGAGGCATCATGCACCATGCGAGTCGACCTGGGAACGTGAGGAGGATATTCGATAGCACTATCCCCATCTCTTCGAAGGACTAGGTATGTAGTAGTTTTTAATTTCAGTCAGTAGTTCTTACCTTATGTATGTTTTAATTTCAAGGACGAAATGCTCTAAGGAGGGTAGATTATAAACCCATTCGACCAATTTAGGATTTTATTGAATTAAATTGAGAGACTAGGATTAATTTGAGTGCAATTAGGAGTAAGGTACACAAATCATAGGTCTTAATACACCTTACCGTTGCTTTGATGTTGGAGCGTTATACTAGTAGGTACCCTCGAACCAATTAAATACTCACCTCCTAGACGTGCCAGACTATCCATCTGACCCTTGTGTAACTTGTAGATACTCAATATTGTGCTTCATTTGAGCCGCGCAATATCTGTTACAACCGTCGAAGTATTATCTCAATAAATCCAATTTTCCTTCATTGTCCGTTCCTACTCGAATTTGAGGCTCAACCACAACCCAATTTCCGATAACCCAAATTAGGGTATTGACCTACTCTGAGCCTGCTATGCTCATGACGCTTGTGTCCCACCCAAATCAAGTTCCATGTGTCTTCAATACATTAATGAACACCATGCTCATTGTTTAATTAAATTAAATTAGGAGCAGTTTTACCTCAAGCAGGACCCAATCAAGACCATGTGCACCCTTTCACATGGACCAGACCCACCCCAATGAGTCCATACAGGCCCAAGTCCCGAGGCCAGCCCATCAAATTCCCCCTTATAAATATATATACTCCCTAACATTAAAATCCCTAAACTCGCTATTCATCATCCACCCTCAAACCCTAGCCGATCCCTTTCAACCCGAGCTACCCCCTCCCTCTACTTCCGACCAGTCACCGCCTCAGGCCACCACCCCAGCCACCGGACCACCCCTTCGCCACTGGACCACCACCCCCACCGCCAGCGCAGCACCTCCATCCACCGTCACCACCATCTCCTTCACCATCATTAACTTTCTCCATTAACCCGACTCCTTAGCCGCTGCCCCGAGCGATCCCGCCACCTCGGTCATCGCCCACCACCATTCCCAGGCCTACGCCGACCTTCCCCCGTACCATTCTCAGTCGCCCCGCCGCTGCCAAAGCCATTGACGCCGCTGTTGCATCTGCTGCCGCTGCTGCACATACTGTCGTTGCTGCCGCTGCTGCGTTGACTGCCGACCGGAGCTCCACCGATCGACGGCGAGCGGGCACGTCGACGAAGCATATGCCCCTCGCCCTATTGATCAGGTACTCGTCCACCAATATTTCTTGCTTTGTGTCCTATCATCCTTCCATTGTGTCGTCGTGTCGTATATCCTAGGGTTGGACACAAGTTATGTAATGAGAAACCCTATATGGTTATGTATTAGTGTTAACTAAATTATATAGTAATTAATTAATAGCAATTATCGTAATGAATGACCTGTGATTTAAGACTTATATATTTCACCAGTAAAAACGTAGGCCTAGACCTAGTGCACTTAAAGATGAGGAAGAAGGACATGTATCTATGCAAAAATACAAAGAGTTCCGTAAAACATAACGTAGAAAATTATTGTCTCGAGGTACATGGTAGACGAGGACAGAACACGTGTACACCCTAGCTACGTGCACACGCGGCTCTGTAGTCGACCAACCATGATCTCATGACAGTACCTAGAACAGCGTCATAATTAAGCATGTAATTCCCTTAGTGTCTGATGTTAGATTTCTATATTATATTGTGTATTTAGGATCATTGGATCAGCCAGGAGACACTGCAGGAGCAGGCTATTGGCATTCACAGCTTGAGAACTCAGGCAAGATACCTTGCCATATTTACTGTCTAATTTAATTATGCACATGTTGTATGATATCTTGTTGCTTTATTTTTATATGACTGTGCACGTCCGAGATTGACTCGGGTGCAGTCGACGGATACGTCGATTTTTAGTGTACTTGGCCTAGTCACTAGCAGACTCACCCCATTAGGAGGATACTCTGATATCTTCCGAGACCTGACACCCTCACACGTTTCACTGTGACATATTCATATTGGGATGCGGGTCCGCGTACTCGAATAGCTATCGGTGCGTGTGACATGCATCACGGTTAGTACGTAACTCAGGATTATTTTATTTGTAGAGACTGGCATATAGATACGTGGTATGCTCGTCGAGTATTCGACTAGTGTATCTATATTGGGCGGAGAGGACAGCTAGTAGGCGTATAGGATACATACATTGGACTCCGTCGTATCCGAAGGAGCCATGGATCCAATGACTCCCTTTATTACAGACACCGTACTCTTCGGAGTGATATGGACGTATATATATTGCAGATACCTCATTCTTCGGAATGGTGGATGTTACAGACACCACGCTCTTCGGAGTGTTGGACGTTATGCCTACGCCTACCCATACGTACCAAAGTTGTCTTCACATTGCATTTACTTAGATGGTTAGCACACCCTTTATTGTATTTATTTTATTCAGTATTTATATATGGCATATTTCTATGTATCTTGTTACGTCCCTCTGAGGACCTGGTACCTTTCTAGATTTGGACGAGGCATATTACCCCACAGTGTACGGCCCAGGACAGGAGACGAGGTTCGCTACCATAGATGAGCTAGAGGTGTTACCATCAGAGTTTCCATAATCAGTTGGTAGGCCTTTTGCCTAGGATTGGGAGCATCATTATCTAGTCAGTCGATCCCCTAGTCATTACTCTTTTATCTATCATTCAGTACTTTTATTTCGTCATAGTAGTGGGTTTGTTCCCACCAGACTTTCTTGGTTGTACTATGATATTTTGAGACTGGCATTTATCTTCCAGCATTTATTATTAGTACATTCTTGCTGTTTATATTATGGATGAGATTAGATTTACTTGTTACTGATTGATATTGGACTTGTTAGTTATTTAGGACAGTGTAGCACTCTTCTTGGATCCACTAAATTAGGATATCCTCGGAGACGTGATAGCTTGGCTATTGCCACGTGGCCTGGTTCCATATATTTTGGGACTGGGGCATGACATCCAGTTTACAGCTAATGCCAGGTACTTAGCCTCTGGCTCGACACTACGCTTTATACCTTTCACCTACCCATACATACCAAGGTTGTCTTCAAGTGCATTTTACTTAGCTAGTTAGATCACCCTCGAGTTTACACAGTATTTACTTTATGGCATATATTTTTGTATCTTGTTACGTCCCTCTAAGGACCTGGTCCCTTTCAAGGTGTAGACGATCTTGACTATTCGTAGGAGCACGGATCAGGACTTGCTATTTATCTCTCTTTCGAGAAGGTCTTCTCTTCGAGCCTCATTGTTCGTTAGATGTACTCATTTTGTTTCTCTTATATTCTAGTTTGGTAGTGGATTTGTCTCCACCCAACTACTTGTTCTTATCAAGCATTTTATACTTGATTCAGTTATATAGTTGATTATTTATTTGATTCTGTGGATGAGATCTAGTTATGCCCTGTGACTTGTGACAATATATATACCACATGTGAGTTAATATTCATATTACAGCATACATGTGTATTATGGTATCCATATATTGGAGTTGCCATATACATACGGCTGGCATGCTTGCGTATTCCTAGTCCTACGTATTTTGGGACTGGGGCGTGACATATTTTTGTGGTGGCCCATGCAGGTCGAGAGCATATTGTCTCGGTTACGTTACTGTATCATGCAAGCCTGCGCATAGGATTAAAATATAGGATCTCATCCACTTATTTAATCACTGCCCTTGATTTCATTTTGTATTCTTATTCGATTGCTTGCATTGCATCTTGCTTGATCCTTTCACAACATCAATCTTATCTTTTCTCTCGTGCTTGATAGGGGTTAGGAAGATGACCTGTACTAGGTATATACACTCTATTATTCAATAACACTATTAGTTAAATTATTGTAAGTTGGGTAGTATGCCTCATAACCTAGTATCACATAGTCCTTTGAACCATTAATGAAGTATAATTGAATGACACCAACTATAGGCTTGCATAAGAAGATAGTGTTTATCCAGACTGTAGAACTTAGAGGCCCATAACACCATTTGGTCGACTATAAACTTAGATAAGAAGTCAGTATGGCAACTATAGAGGCACAACACTGGACAAGTCTTATATTCTTTATGAACTTGAATTATTTTGTACCTGCCATCATCATAATCCAGCGTACTTATATTTTTTGGGCTACCTCGACTTATGCTGCTATTATAGCCTAGTTTTGCAAGCTTATTCTTTTATCGAGCTTGTTCATGACATATGTGTTATTGGGGACGCCTACTAATACATAGTCTAAATCAGAATCAGTGTATTATGGTATGATCAACCTTAATGTACTTGGTTCGCTCTTCGTATGAGTACTTTACGTGGATTGGGATATAGTTGACTCAGCATATTAGACGAATATGCTTGCCCATTAGACATGTCCGAGCATATCATATCGGTTACATAACTGTATTGATATGAGCATGTGAATAGGAATTTACCAAAATAAGATTTTAATCCACAACTGCCCTGACAACTCTCTTTTTTGGAATCATTTAAATCGCCTTGAACCTCGTACTTGTATTATATCACCTCCTCCTTGAATTCTTTATTATTTTTTTTCGTTTTTTCCTATTTCGGAAAGACGAACACTCGTGCTTGGTATAAGTTTGATACACGGAGAGTACTAGATATACCCCAGAGGCCAATCACATTATCTTGTGACTAACTTTTGTAATTAAGGGCATATCACAATGTGATATATTTTGTGTTAAAAATTTTGAGGATATGTTGATATTTTAATTAGATGGCATACCCACGATGCTAATGGATGACACGAGTAGCAGTAGTAGTACTCTAATTCCTATCACCATCTCTTCCCCTTGGGTGGCTCATCTTCTCTTCCATATCCATTCCTTGTCCCATGCTTAATTCTCCCTATCATAGTTACATCTTTTCGTGCCATCATGAATTGTTTGATTTACTTTAACCTCACCCCTATTTTGTTAGTTAAAACATAACTGGGTTAGTAATAATTAATAACTAAAAAAGATGAGTTCATAATGATAACCCTTATGCATATGCACTATAACAATATTTGTATTCTCTTATTATTTTTAAACCTTAAGTAGCATCCTTTAGTCTAACATGAATGAGTTGGATTATTGAAATAGTTTATACTTCAAATGGTTTTATAAAGTTAGTCAAGACCTTAATTGTTGTCCTAAAACTTAGACAAAGCTTAGAAAAGAGTTGAAGGCACTTGTTACAAACTGATGACTATAAAAAATCATTGACGAGGTAGCGACAGCTGCAGCTAGACCATTATAGTAGAGTAGTAAAATTATTTGCAGACATACTGGCCAGGTGGCGTGGCAGTGTTAGACTACGATACTTGACGATTACAGAGAAAAATCATGGTTATGAGATTCTAGACAAGTATCCCAAAAAATTTGACCCAATGAATAAACTCGCCTTACAACCTAGACAATAGCCTCAAAGGACTTTGACTACTAGTGGAATTCTTGTAAGTTGGGTAGTGTAGACGAGTTAGAGGATAAAAGGATAGTGTACAGACAATAAGGAAGGAAAGTGTTAGGATGGCTGACCATAACCTTTTAGGAAACGCTGCAAGCTAGCAATGAAGTGTTCATAGCTACAGTGATTTATTACGAATATGGGTTAGTGTAAAATTTCGAGGACGAAATTATTGTAAGTTTGGTAGAATATAAACCCCCTAAAAATTTTAAATTTTAGTTTAATTATTTTTATTAAATTATTGAATTTCTTAGAGTATTTTCATAGTTAATTAGAAAATAAATTTTATTAATTAATTTAATTATATAAATACTCATTTAAAATTATTCCACAAAGCGATTTTTTTATTATTATTTAGAGTCTTGTTAAAGGGTGATAGATTTTCAAGAATTTATTCTGTGCAAATGTTCTTTTTAAAATTTTATATAATCTCATCTATATATGTAAATATATATGTGAATAATAATAATAATAATAATATTATTATTATTATTATTATTATTATTATTATTATTATTAATAATATTAATAGTAATAGTAATAGTAATAGTAATAATAATAATAAAATAGAAAATAAAAATAAAAATAAAAATAAAAATAAAAATAAAAATAAAAATAAAAATAAAAATAAAAATAAAAATAAAAATAAAAATAAAAATAAAAATAAAAATAAAAATAAAAATAAAAATAAAAATAAAAATAAAAATAAAAATAAAAATAAAAATAAAAATAAAAATAAAAATAAAAATAAAAATAAAAATAAAAATAAAAATAAAAATAAAAATAAAAATAAAAATAAAAATAAAAATAAAAATAAAAAGGAAAAGGAAAAGGAAAAGGAAAAGAAAAAGAAAGGAAAAGAAAAGAAAAGAAAAGAAAAAAAAAGTAAATAAAACCTAATCTAAATACTAATATAACTCCTAATCTAATCCCCCCCACACGAACCCAGCAGGAACCCCCGACCCGCGGCCCTCTCTCTATCTCTATGTATATATATACATACGTATATATGCAACCATCAAACTCTAAACCCTTACCCTAAACCTAATCCCTTAACCTCCGCCTATACCCCAACGCCGACCTCGGACCCCTGGATCCCCGCGTCGCCGCCGGCCCGGCCGCGACAGCAAACCGCGCGGACAACCACAGAAGGAACATGCAGCGACGACCGCCTCTTCACGCACCATTTTCTGTCTCATCTCTTGACCGATTTATGATCCGTCTTCATCAGTATGATCATAACCTATCCCTCTCTAAACTCCAATAATTAGTTTCATTTGAGCAGCGTTAAAAACCAGGTAGAAATCGAAGCCAAGTTGAGGAAAAACCATATTTTTAAACTGTTATGAACTGCCCTAACGACCTATGTTTCGAGGCCGATATCTTGCAACATAGACATCCAAATGAAAATCTACTTTTTGCTGTGTAAAGCCTATATAACCAAGATCATTTTTTGTTAATTAGTTTATTTTATTTTGTGTTAGAACCAAAGATAAATTAGGTAGAAATCTCAGAAAAACTTATTTTCAAAATATTAAAATCTGTGATTAGGAGTGCGCACCGCCAAACTGGACCGTCTCGTCACATACCAATTGCACCGAAAGACGTGTATGGTATGTCCTGATGTGTGGCCATTCGCGAAAATTGATTCGGAGGTGTATGCGCGTCGGAATCAACTCGTATCCGCAAAAAGTCCATGTATCGCCACTTTTACAAAACACCACCCCACTTTATGTACGCTCTTCGAAATACGACAAAACTTATGCCATTGGATTCGTGATATCACTATCGTCCTGTGACCCAAGTTTCACGAAATTCTGAGACAGTTGACCAAGCCACCTATTCGCGGGCGCCACGGTTTGACTTTAAGGACGAATTTGTGATCGGCTCACCGGAATCCAAAATTGGATATACCGTTGAGTTCGTATCGTCGTTTAGAATTTTTTTTTGACCTATAATTTGTCCCATTTAGAGACTTTTATCCCTGGCACACTTTTCGGTGCAAAGTGGTCCACATGTGGACCCCGCTTTGATCCGAAATTGTCGTTTTGCCCCTGTGTCCAAATTGGACGAAAGGGTAGTGTTTTCTAGCTATCTCGCTTATTCTGGAAACATTAGTGATATTTATTTCAGCATCCGGAGATGTTCATTCTGATGCCATAGTTCTGATCCCTTGTGCTTGACGTCTGGACGCTTACACTTCGCAGCTTTCTTGCCAGGCAAGTATACCTTGTCTTGTTGTACTGTTTAAATTCAGCTATTATTAGTTGCATATTTTATTTATATTATATAATTGTGCGCGTCCGAGAAAGACTCGGGTGCAGTCAACGAAGGCGTTGACGTTAGGGCTTGTGTCTGACCTAGTGTCCAGTGAACCCACCTAAAGTTGTGGAGTTATCAATATGACTCCCCAGGCCTTGACACGTATCATTGCACGACACAGAGTGAGTTCATGTAGTGATGCGTGCTTCATGCTTTACTGGCCATCGGTGTGAGCAGCACGTGTGACGGTATTTAGCTTAGTTGTATATTTCTTTAGTAACTTGCATTATAGTACGAGATGTCCACGTCGTATTCGCGATTTGTACATTGGCATTCGGCGAAAAAGACAATTAGTAGGCGTATGGGACATACATATGGCTATCGTAGTTTTAGAGTAAACTACGGGGTCGTGAGCCTCAGTGTTACCCGGTTATGGGCCATGTGTAACCCGGTTATGGGCTCAGTGTTACCCGATTATGGGCGTATATGCTTGTCGATACATTCGGCAGAGGTTACTAGCTGCGCGCTATCATGATCGGTGATGTAGTCAGCATATACTCCTGGCATCCAGTTGTTTGATAATAAACGAAAGAAATGAAACTAGGTTTATACGAAACCCTTTCTTTGGTTTACAAACAAGAAAAAGAAGTACAATTAATCCTATACGAGGATGTTAAGTACAAAAGTTTGATTCTAGGGAAATATTACTATAGGAGTCTGATCTGCAGTCGATCACTTTGTCCCTTGGACCACAAGATGACGAAGAAGTGCTGTAGAAGACGAAAAAGAAGCTTCAAAGACTGCAGGAAGGATTGAACTCTTGTAGCCAAAGTAGTCAACACTCTCTGGATATACTCTTTTTTGAATTCAACCTTTGTTTGTAACTTCTCCCTCTCAAAATTTGACCTTTCGACCCCTGCTCTTGACCTCTGAATGTGACCCTTGTCTCCTGTGACCGGAGGTCTCTATTTATAGAGTTCGGTCATAGTAACTGACCAGTCGGTGTAGAAACTGAACATCGGAGAGAGCTGCACCTTTTACGCGGTGGTTATAATAACTGCTACCCACGTATGAATGATCTCCTGAATCAGTGTGTGACGCGTGTCCCATTATGAGATAACGCGTATAATCGCTCATCGAATATCACGACATGCAAGCCACGTAGATAACTGCCCCTCGCGTAGAGATGGTTGGCATAAAAGCCAAATAACTGTCTCATTGGCGTAACAAGCCAAATAGCTGTTCTGATGGCGTAAAAGCCAAGTTGGCGTAGAAGCCGAATAGTTGTCAAGTTGGCGTAGAAGTCGAATAGTTGTTTTGTTGGCGTAGAAGCCAAGTTCTGCGTAAAGCTTGATGCTGCATGGATAGGTAGCCAGCGTAGAGATAGCCGATTATCCTTCCTTGACTGAGGTCTTGACGCATTCTGGGCCAAATAGCCTTATCACGCATCTTTGCAAATATAGCCTGAGTTGGCATATTTCGAGGAGATAGCATACAGCATACTCCTATAGCTGAAAATAGCCTGTTTGGCGTAATGTGCAGGGATGGTGATGTGGACACATTAGCCTTAATTATATCTCACCCAGTCATTAAAAGTAGAACCAAATCTCGTGCATTAAATGCAGAGATCTGCCCCCATCTCGCGCATTAATTACAAAGACGTGCCTCGAGTTCTGTACGAAGAGCAACTTTTGACGTGGCGGTTGGTTTTGTCTCATCCTGAGCGTAAAAGCTCATCTCTGCCTGTGTAGAAATAGGCAGCGTATTCCTTGAATGCATAAATGACGTCTTATATCAAGAATTTGTCACTAAACGACAGTCTGGGGCTCTGCGCAGAATCATCATAACAGCCGTCCTCTTGATCGTCGTGCAGTACTTTTTGTCAGGAGTCAGGTTCACTGCTTCGTCTGACAGGTTCATTCGAGAAATACGAAGAGTTCCTCGTACAACTTCTCGCTGTATTAAAAGTAGATAGTTTTTTACGCCGAAGTGGCGATATAGCAACCCTTTTACGCCGAAACAGTCTGGAAATACTGTATTACGCGGGTTATTCTGGAGCGTTGAAGCTCGGCTGTACGCCTATGACTCTGAAGTCATATTTTACGATACCCAGTACTGGAGCTTTGTTTTACGCGGGCTTCTTGTATGTTGAGGGTTTTACGCGTATAATTCCCCAGCATATTTTTTATGCTTCTACAAGACCCCCTTCAAAGTTTTCAAATTTCTCGTGATTTGAAACACTTTGAATGAAGCATGAAACGGTCAAGTTTAACTCGTTCCGCGAGGCTGATTTCTCGGCAAATATTTAGGAATTTGTTGGGATTTTATGTGATCACCTCTGCCTATATAAAGGCGAATGAGTTAACCTATTTTCCCCACACTTCCTTCACCACAAAGAGATGGTTGCCGAGCTCCGTCGGGTTGACTTGAGGAAGAAGAAGATCATGTTCTTCCAACATATAAAGAGCCGTAAGAAGAGGCATCTCCGAGCAAATGTCCTCTGCAACGATGGATCATGGAAGGATATCATAGCTTCCTTTGCTCGGGATGATCAGCAATTTCATATGGCAATTCGTCCAGGAGAGAGGAAGGGTCTCATTTGGCCACACAGCTTGTAAGCTGTATTTTCTCCCATCATGGCGCTGGACGAGGGTAGGCAATTTGGCCCTGTCTTCCAGTATTGTGTTGGGTTTGAATCCCTTACACAATTCTAGGGCATGCCTGCCATGGCGTATGGAGGATGGGCTTACGAAATTGATACATGCCCAATTCTGTATCCTCCCGCCATTAATCATTTTCTTGTTAATCGGCCGCAAAAGTCGATTAAGTGATGTAGAAGAAGAAAAAGATCTCCACCAATATGAGAACCTGGCACAACAGATTCTTGTTGTGATCTTAAGTGAATATGAGAAACCCTTTGTAGAAAAAGGATTTCCATCATATGTAATCATGAAGATGAAAAACCCTTTGTAGACTGGATTTCCATCATATTTAATCATGATTAATAGAATTGTCTTCTTTTACGCATCTGATGATTTGCCATATTTGCTGTGAGGAAGTCTGAATATGTGCAGCTTCAGCACGTCAGAATAACTTTATGCCGACTCTGATAAAAGAGTATCTGATCTCGTTCCTTCTTTTACGCATAACAAAAGACACGTAGAAAGTTTCTTAGCATTAAGTCGTCTTTGAAGATCCAAACTGTCATGCTGTTTTGGACGAGGAGTCACAAAAAATTTCTGAGCTATCACCTCTTTGATACGAAGGATTCTTGTTCAGATCATCATCTTCAAGAATGGTTTCCCGAAAATCCCTTGAAAAAGAAAGGGCGAGAAATGGCCGTCAAACAGGCCATACTTGAACTTTTGAGAAAGATTCCGACTGGACTTCGGATGAACTTCCAATAGACCCAAGAAGAAGAGTCATCTTCGATGCTGAACTCTGTATGTTTTGGGCACTTGGAATATTTTGTAGCCAAGAAGGAGAATTTTCTGCGTAAATCCTTACAATTGGCCATCTGAGCGTAGAATCGTAGATTTGTAGCCTCTGAGCGTAAAAAAGCTTTCGAGCGTGAAATCATAGATCTGTAGCCACTGAGCGTAAAACCGTAGGTTTGTAGCCTCTGAGCATAGAAGCTCCTGAGCATAAAAGCTACTGAGCGTAAAACCATAGATTTATAGCCTCTGAGCGTAAAATCATATATTTGTAGCCTCTCGAGCGTAAAAGCTTCTTAGCGTAAAATCATAGATCTGCTCTGCGCGTAAATTCTGGATCCACTGACTGTCCATCTTCTTTTTCAAACGATAGGCTGACGTGGTCCTAAATCATAACCGAATATTAAATATCGGATTTGGTTAGGAATTCGAAGAGTTATCCAAACTCTATAAATAGCCCAAGGTTCTGAGAGAGAAAACTTTTATGTGTCTTCACAAAACCCTAGCTTTCCAAAAAAAACATTTCTTCTTCGTCTCTTTCTTGAGAACTCAGAATCGCCATGGCACCTAAATAGGCCTCCACTGCTAAGGGAAAGAAGGTCTCTTCCTCTTCTCGATCCTCTGCTCAAGCACGAGCAACTCCCGTTAGACTGAACGAGCCTCGATCGGAACGAAGCGCTCCGCCGTCGAGCTGTGCTCCGGATGTCACAGGTAAAAGGACTCTGAGGGGAATAGAGGACTTTTCGCACACATTGTACGTGTATGCGAACCAATACGCCCACATTTCTAATGTGTCCGCGTAAAACCATATTTTCCCAGTCTGGCGTAAAAACTCAGACTGTCGAAATTTTGGTGTATACTACAAATTTTGAATTTTATGCGCAGGATATAAATTCTGGCATAAAGACTCAAATTTTGGTAGTCTGGCATAAAAACTCATACTGTTTATGTATACTGCCATCTTTGAATTTTACGCCTCGAAAATAGGTTCCGGCGTAATAGCTCAAATCTTTGTAGTCTTGGCGTAAAGCTCAGACTGTTGATCTTTTGGCGTAAAATGCAAGAATATAACGTCTAGTGTAGAAACTGATTTTTTTTTCTTGCATTTTGTAGTGGACTTGCAGATCCCTCTTTTGGCTGAGGTGATGGGCTCTGCTGCCGGAATGCTGAACTCAAATTATCTGGAGGATTTGTCCCATGTGACATTCCCTATATCTGGAGCCAACTATCCTGAAGGAAGGAGAGTCCTGATCTCGTCTCAGGGAGAACGCATGCTGTTGAGTATGATCAGTGGGGAGCCCCTGACATACATGGATGGGACAGAGTATAAGATATCGGGTTTCTTATTCGGGGATGTTATCGACAAACAATCCCAGACCAAGCCCAAGAGGGAGGATTGGGTGTTTACTGCTGAGGGCACGGTCATATATCTGCCCAAGATGCCCAGAGATTACCCTATCTCGGCCTTCTTCCATGCCACACATCCTAGGAAGATGATGTGGACTCTGACTCCAGATCTTCACGGCCGACCAGGGAAGATCTTGTATAACAAGGGATTGAACCAAGGGACCTTTATGAGCGGTCCTTCAGGCCCTTTTGTGCCCTTTAGGGGATTATTGCCGAGTAGCGTCCCGAGTGAGGACAGTTCGTTGATCTAGCCGGTCCAGATATCGACCTTCTGTAATGACTTCATGGGGCAGGGAGGAGTATACCCCAATGTTAACCCTCGGACCAGTGGATGGCTTACCCCGGGGAATCTTCGATGGGCCAGTTTAACTGCCTAGGCCCTGAAGGATTTCCAAGTGGAGCTGGAAAATATTGGCTTATTCGCGGCCGTGAGTGCCATAAGTGTTGGGCTGCCAGCCAACCCTAACTTGTTCTTAGCGTTGATGGAGCGATACAACTCACTCACCGGGACTTTTGCCACTCCGCTGGGGGAGTTGGGCCTGGCCCTTCATGAGATGGCAGAAATTTCAAGGCTGCCAATGGGGGACGTTCCGTATGAAGAGTATGTTCCCATAAATAGGGAACTGAGGGATACAAACCCTCGGGCAGTGGCAGTGTACCAGGAGCTGATGTGCCACTACCTTGTCTGCACCCCTTTCTACAAAGAGCCTTCTGATTTGGCTCATATCAACAAGTGGGCAGCCTACCTCTTCTTCCATCATGCCAGAAATGCTAAGCTGGACAAGGTGATAGATAGCCGAGATACGCCCTTGAACTTCCTGAGCATGCTCAATGCTAACACGGTCGATGACCTTATTAAAGACACCGGGGCTCCGGATTATGTCCTCGATGAGGAAATCGGGGGTTATCCTGCAGGCACAAAAGCCTTCAGTTACATGAGGCATTGTCGCAAGCCTCTGTCAAGGGAAGCTCAATTAGCTGGCTTTCTCTCCGTCTGGCTACGCCACTGGGTAGTGTCGGGCATCACGTCTGTGGACCGTATCCATCGCAACACTTTATGGCCCACAGTGCATTTGGTGTTCGGAGTAAGACTGGGCCTGCTTTCTGCTATGGTATGTAGAATACAAGCAGGCATGAGGGCCCTTACTGATGGACTTCTCGCTGATGAGACGCGGCGTGAAGCATTTCCCAGGGTGGAATTACCCTTCTTGTACCTGATAGGATGGTTGATCCTCCACAACACCAGGGTGATGTCTCCCGGCTCTGCCAGTCATTCGAGAAATATCTTCTTGTTGAATTACAAGAATTCCTCTTGGAACGTGGCGACCGTCACAGATTGCCGGCGGGCGTTAAACGTTGCCCACAGCTGGAAGCTCTTCTGTATCGTCCCCCCTGTACACATCAATCAACAGGGGACGAAACTTAAGGATGAGGGCCATGGGAGGACCATTCTTTCTCCTGAAGCCTTCTACAGGTTGGTCTTCATTAGACCTTCCCACTTATTGTACAGGAGTGAGGATCATTGCTTCTTGGAGCCTT
This sequence comes from Iris macrosiphon, assembly GCA_036927795.1. Classification (NCBI taxonomy): domain Eukaryota; kingdom Viridiplantae; phylum Streptophyta; class Magnoliopsida; order Asparagales; family Iridaceae; genus Iris; species Iris macrosiphon. The sequence continues at coordinate 191,999,818 of JAYESA010000003.1, read as the reverse complement.
ATCTGCCCAGTCGGTTTGCCAGGCAGTTTGGATACGACCAGTTACATATGGAGAATGCCATCACCAGCTTCAAGTCCAAAGGTGGACTTATTGATGGAGCCCGAGGATGGCGGTACTTCATCATGGGCTGTACTGGTGCAAATTTTGCTGTGCCCGCGAGTTCTATCTCCATGGAGTTGCGCATCCTGCACTCATACGCGCAGTTTTATGCGTCCATCAATACCTTCCATCGAGATTTTGATGTGCATGGAAGTTTTAGGGTGCCCTCCCATAGGTCCACTAGCAGGGTGGAAGTTCCGTCTGTTTCCTCGGATGAAGATGAAGACACCACCGGGGCAGACGAATTTTTGTTAACAATACCGAGAGGCGTAATAGCCCCGCCGGCAGAGCCTCTCGTTATCCCCCAAAAACGGAAGGCTTCCACTCCGAAAGAGCCTTCCCCTCGCAAGAAGAAGGTTGACAGGGGTCCGAAAAGGGCTTCCAACCAGGGGGCTTCTAGGAGCGAGCCTGTCGTTTCCCCTGTTGGGGATGATTCTTTGCTCAGAGGTCCTTCGCCTTTTAGAGAGGGAACCTCCATAGTTTCGGCTGGCAGTGCCGGAGATTCTTTGCTCGAGATCGCTGCTTCTACTACTGCTTCTGGTAGTGCTACAAGATCGCCTACGAGGCCTAGCATTTTAAGGATACCTTTGACCAGACAAATAATGGGAGTAACCCCTACTTCGTCTGTAAGTCTTTCCGGTGAGATTCCACCCAATGAGCCTCGAGTGGATCTTGGCGAAGACTGGGAAGAATATCCTCCAACGTCAGTTGGTGCAGCCTCTTCTCCAGGTATGAAAGCTCGCTTAGCATCATTAAGAAACGATTTAGCTGTACAGGCTGCGGACGCGACATATATACCATCGGCCATGGGTAAATGTTGTCCTTACGCCTCTTTCAGGAAAATTAACATCAAATTGATATTAACTTTCTCCTGTCTTCTTTTCAGGCGAAGACATCTATGGGGAGGGCGGAGTTGACGCCACCTTTAATTTTGTTGCGGATCAGGCCGATGAAACAGCGGTGTTTGATACCGAAGGGGCATGCTTTGAAACTACCGATCTTTCGTCCGTAACATTTTCAGGCGTCGTCTCGCCAACAGCAGTCCAAATATCGTCAGAGGAGGATGAGCCCATTGTCGCGACTGTGCCTCCTTCGTTGAGTACGCCAGCAAATTTAATCGTTGCTGGTGTTTGTTCTTTTATAGCGCCATCTGTAGAGGCAACGGCTGTGGCAACATCCTCCATGGTCATTCCTGGAAGGCAATTTCCCGGTATCGCGGCCACTCCCAGCGTGCATCCGGTCTTCGATATGCTGATTGAAAATTATACCAGCCTATTCTATCGCAGTTTAAAGGAGTTGATTTCCATGGTACTGGAAAAGAACCTGAGCTTTGATAATCTATTGATGTCCTCCCATCTTGCGATAGCGCCGATCAGAAATTTCCATGACGTTGGCGAGCTGAAGCGCTAAAGCAAATAGTTAATGGTTTGGAACAACCTATTACCGAATATTTGTAATTATCTCGAGACAACGTCGACGATATGATTCAGGCTGAGTACGACTCCTTGACTGCGAAACTTGCTGAGAAGATGGAATCTCTAAACAAAGCCATCCAAGTACAGCAGCGGGAGATGGACGAAGAGCAGGCCGCCTTGGAGGAAGTTATTCCTCAGCTAACCCGGTGCAAGGCAGAACATGAGGGAAATGAAGCGAGGGTCCGTAAATTGGAGGCTAAACTCGCTCAGGCAAAGGAGTGGGCTCTCCAGTCGTCGGCAGCTCGAGATGTGCTGAAGGGCCGAATGACTACAGCTCAGCAGAACTTGGCACATGCGGGTGTAATCCGTGCCGGTTTTGTACAGGCTCGATCCGAACTATCCCTCCTGAGTGATGACGAGGCACGATTGGAGCGGGCTCGCGCTACCATCTTGGACTCCAGGAATGAGAGGATGGCCGCTCTGGCGCAGCAGATTCGTGATTTGACTGCTCCTCCCCAATGATGTACTTTTTGCTTCATTTTATAACTCGTATTTTTCTGGAGATAATAAAGAGGCTTTATCTGACTTTTGTGGACCCATCATTTTTGAATATAAATGATAGGCTAGGGTGAAAGTGGTATCAGAGGTAATATGAACATGATATACTTTCGTTAAGGTTTAGCTAAATGTAAAACTATTCAGGGATAACATGAACCTGATAGAATATAATCCAACTAAATTTGTATACTAAACACTATCAGAGGTAATATGAACATGATAGGTTTACAAATTAGTTAAGGATATCTATTCGGAGGTCATACAAACCTAATAGAATATAATCCATCTAACCTTTGTAAATAGTATTGTCAGAATAAGATCTTCATCATACTCCATTAAGCAAAGGAGATTAAGCTTAGTACTTATTCAGGGATTTGCCGTTGATATGAGCCATTTATTAGATTTTCAATATGTTTGGCTAATCTGTAAGCGCCATTTGTTTAATCGCATAAGAGTCATCCATTTCTTTGCGATTGTTTGTATGAACTTCGGATATCGTACCAGAGGTAATATGGACGTAGTACAATACCGTATTTTGTTGAGAACATCCCACTGGGGAATTTTTTGTGGACCCATTACTTGTTTGCGCACGTTAGTGCAAGTAATGAGTTTGAGACAAGTCCTGATAGAGGTAATATAGATATTTGTAAAATATGACTCTGTGGGGATAGTAGAGAGACGTAGTTCAGAGGTAATATGAACATGAACTGATTTTTTCTCTGTTGGGGAATATGAAATTAGTTCAGAGGTAATATGGACGTGAAATTTTCGTTTCCATTGTGGACCTATTACTTGTTGTGCACATAAGTGCAAGTAATAAGTTTAAGACAAGCCCTGCCAGAGGTAATATGGACGTGGCAGTTTTTGTGGACTTAACACCACTGGCGTACTTAGAGTTAAGTACATATGCTAAGTTGAGATGACAACCAATATCAGAGGTAATATGGACATGATAATCGATAGCCAAAGCCGGAAGGTTTATTCAGAGGTAATATGAACATGACAAACTCATTCGGAGTAAAATATTATGACAGCAGCTCAGAGGTAATATGGACATGAACTGATGTCCGAAAAACTCACTTGAGGAATGATTCGTTGAGTATGGTCTATCCAAACATGAAGATAGACCAAAGGATTGTTCCGCTGGGAAGATTTTGAGGATCCATCATTTTTTTACGTATCCAGGATTCTTGGATATTAATGATGGCTTTTTACAAAAATTTATAATGGAGGAGAAAATGTTGCACATAGGCACTTGCTGGGGATGAAGATCCCAGAGTTGATTTGTACCTCTGGGTTGTCCCGCTGGGGATGAGGGGAGTACAAGTCTAGCTCAGACATAGTACTTCTTCTTAGGAATAATGTTTGTTCAGAGGTGAGATTGAAATGACAAACTCTTGAGTTGTGACCCTACTGGGGATGGTGGTATAACCTGGTTAGAATTCCCATCAATGGCAGTAGGAAGTCGATGGACAAAAATGTTTACTCAGAGGTAAGATGGACATGGCAAACTTAGCTGGGGGAATTTTATTGGACCGTAGTTCAGAGGTTGTATGGACGTGAACCCATGTCCAAAAAATTTACTGCTGGGGAGATTTTAGGAACTCATTATCCGGCATTTCTTGAGGGAGCAAATTGTCACATTGAAATGAGATCAATTTGCAGCAACCCTCTTCTAGTTTATAAATGCAAAGTGATGACTTTGGCATCGATCAACTCGTGGATTCTCCTCTTCAGTACATAGCATGCCCTTGTGGGGTGATGAATGTACCGATGAAAGAGACAATATTCTGGGTTATCGACATTGCCAGCCCTTTCAGGGTATCTGATGTTGGGTAGCCGAAGCTTGTTTTCCTTCATTAGTATATTGAAGATTTCAATGATATCATCATCATTGAAAGAGAAAGTCCCCTTTGGCCTTTGGACTGTCGATACCTGAGTAGTACGGACTTCAGGAAAGACGATCATAGTTGCATCATCTTCGGATTCAGAGGGAATTCTACCCCCAGCTTTGGATGCTGCTTTGTTTTGTCGAGGGAGATTACCCCCAGATATGTCATTGTCTGGTTCCTCTTTTTCCACAGAAGTTGATTTAGAAGGACCTGCCTCTGGGGGTTTGGAGTTCGCATGAGATGCGGCATACCCTAACCCGAAACGAGTTTGTTGACAGTAGGGATCACCATGCAACAATATTCGTCTTCCTTTTCCAAAATTGAGACCTGGTTTCAACTTCAAATCATAACCCATATTTTGCATAATCTTCAATGCTTCTGGGCTATATCGGTGGACTTGCATTCTCCCAACATCAGGCTCGTGAGAATCTTCTTGTACAGTCGGTCTATTCCGCATTCGACCGAAGACTATTTGATGCTGATCGTCGCAAGTAGATGGAACGATAAAGATAGAATCTTCATGTGGTCCATATGTCGTGACGACATTAGCTGTTGACGCTACTCCCCATATGATCTCCCCTTCTTTAGTAGTTAAGGGCACTAGGTCGTGATTTTGACCCCTGGCTTTGCGTTTCTGGATCAGGAAATCACGTAAATCAGGGAGATTAAAAGAAGAAGAAGAAGAAGAAGAAGAAGAAGAAGAAGAAGGCTTATTTTGCCTTTTTACATCAGTTGGGGTACGGAGATTGGGAACCCTAACTCCTTCCCTACCATAAGAATATAGCAGTTCAGTCATGTAAGTAGCGTACGATCCGTCATCCTTCTGAGGAACGTAATTTCCCGTGAACCGGGTCTTCTTTACACTGAGGGGCTTGTCCTGGCGTAATCTGAAGCTTTGCACAGGTTGGCGTAAAACTGAGGAAGTCGTCAATCGGCCGTCATTATTTCACGTAATTTGAAGAGCGGGAAAATTCTTCTCTTGATGGCGTAAAACTCGAGAGGTCGTAAAATCTGCCACTTGTTTTCCCTTACGGTGATTGCAAGGACCATCTGCCTCCTTATAGGAGGGAGATGTGTGTTTACGCGCGGAGCACGGAGTGGAATTCTGGGTTGGCGCTAAGGCACTGCCAGAAGCTTTGTCTGCCACGTCACAGACGGGAGACAGAGTTTTACGCGCAGGGCGCGGAGTAGACTTCTGGATTGGCGCTAAGGCACTGCCAGAAGCTTTGTCTGCCACGTCACAGACGGGAGACAGATTTTTACGCGCAGGGCACGGAGTAGACTTCTGGATGGGCACTGAGGCCTTGCCAGAAGCTTTATCTGCCACATCACAGACAGGAGAGAGTTTTACGCGCGGGGCGCGGAGGTTGCGATGTCACAACCATGTTGGTCAGAGAGAGAGAGCCTTCAGGAAGGGTAGAGGATGTCTGGGGCATCCATACTTTATGCAACTTCCTGTTGTCTTGGACAGAGAGGGAACGAGAGCCACCCCCTGCGTGAAGCATGTCTTCATAAGCAGATTGGTCGAATTGGACGACCAGAGTCTTCTTCGTTGCTCCGACGGATACAACATCGTGTTGAGCAATGGCTTTCTCGTCAGATGAGAAAGTAGTCCCCAGCAGAGTCGCCATCTTGTGTTTGATAATAAACGAAAGAAATGAAACTAGGTTTATACGAAACCCTTTCTTTGGTTTACAAACAAGAAAAAGAAGTACAATTAATCCTATACGAGGATGTTAAGTACAAAAGTTTGATTCTGGGGAAATATTTCTATAGGAGTCTGATCTGCGGTCGATCACTTTGTCCCTTGGACCACACGATGAAGAAGAAGTGCTGTAGAAGACAAAAAAGAAGCTTCAAAGAGTGCAGGAAGGATTGAACTCTTGTAGCCAAAGTAGTCAACACTCTCTGGATATACTCTCTTTTGAATTCAACCTTTGTCTGTAACTTCTCCCTCTCAAAATTTGACCTTTCGACCCCTGCTCTTGACCTCTGAATGTGACCCTTGTCTCCTGTGACCGGAGGTCTCTATTTATAGAGTTCGGTCACAGTAACTGAACAATCGGCGTAGAAACCGAACAGCAGAGAGAGCTGCACCTTTTACGCGGCGGTTATAATAACTGCTACCCACGTATGAATGATCTCCTGAATCAGCGTATGACGCGTGTCCCATTATGAGGTAACGCGTATAATCGCTCATCGAAGATCACGGCATGCAAGCCACGTAGATAACTGCCCCTCGCGTAGAGATGGTTGGCATAAAAGCCAAATAACTGTCTCATTGGCGTAACAAGCCAAATAGCTGTTCTGATGGCGTAAAAGCCAAGTAGGCGTAGAAGCCGAATAGTTGTCAAGTTGGCGTAGAAGCCGAATAGTTGTTTTTTTGGCGTAGAAGCCAAGTTCTGCGTAAAGCTTGATGCTGCATGGATATGTAGCCAGCGTAGAGATAGCCGATTATCCTTCCTTGACTGAGGTCTTGAGCGCATTCTGGGCCAAATAGCCTTATCATGCATCTTTGCAAATATAGCCTGAGTTGGCGTATTTCGAGGAGATAGCATACGGCGTACTCCTATAGCCTTATCATGCATCTTTTCAGATTTTGGATCGAAAAGAGAAGCAGTTACGGAATCGGGCTGTCTCGCTAGTGCGCGTTCTTTGGCGAAACCACTCGGTCGAAGAATCGACCTGGGAACTCGAATCTGACATGAGGGAAAAGTTTCTCTTATTTTTCCTTAGGGGTAGGTTCTATTCCTAAGTTTCGAGGACAAAACTTTTTGTTAGATGGTTATGATGTAGTGCCCCGCTCCCCCTATTCGGGGAGCGCGGCTAAGAAATACTTGGTATCGTTCGATCGGGACAAATTGAATCAAGATTCTTTCCTCGTTATGGATTGGTTTCTTCGGAATTAGGTCTCATATTCAACGAGTCGTGCCTCAGGGAAGGACTCGGGGCAGAGTCGAGAGGGGGCATTTTCGTTGCGCTAGTTTTCTTGCCCATTTTTGATGCCGCTTGGTTGCTTTCTTGTTGGTTTTATGACTTGTGTTTTTTTGAACGATTTCGATGGATTTCATTGCCTTCATTCTTAGGATTTTGCATTTCGTATCGAACCTTTGGAGACCGAAGCAGGAGATATTGATCATTTGTTGGTGCGTGCAGGTGATCGGGTAGGCGATGCGCAAGCGGAGTCTTGAAGATCTCCCCTTTTCTCTCCTAGTTCACCAACTGGTGAGTGGCTTTACTTCGATTAGCTCCCTTCTTCCAATTCTTCGTTCTAAATAGATTGACTCATTTGTGCATTCCGATCAAACGATACCAAAACAATAAAATTGAGTCAAAATAAAGAAGAAGTAGACTTGAAACACTAATAATGCTTGTCACACAGAATTCCAAATGATCCCATTGATGTGTGCATGTCCGTTATACACATAACTATTTTGTGTTAGTTGTAGTTAGGAATTATTTATCTATAACTGTTCAAGGTATGGTGCAAAGGGAAATGGGATCATTGTGTAAGTAGCCTAGACTATGGGAAATGCATGAAGTTCATTTACTTATATTGCTTGAATATGTGTTCCAATTGATAACTTAGTTGTTTGAGGAGGCATGGTCTTGGACAACTTCTATACAAGGGATGTTGTTCTACGAACGGTCGCCAGGGCACTGGGACTGCTTCGACCCGGGTAGAATAAATTGCTAGTGTAGTCTTAGCATTGGATGGGTCCGTACGTCCGCCGAGGGATAGCTACCCGAGGCAGAATGGCAGCCGACCCATCCCTAGTCCGACCAAGTGATTGCTATGTATATTTAAACTGTGCAGACTAACTATATCTTCGTGGCAGGGAAGGACATGGTAAGTTTTGTACAGATGGTTCAGACGGTACAGATAAAGTCACCGGCACATTTGGTTATGTCATTTTATTCTATCATATACACAAAATTGAACTAAGGCAAGATAGAAAGATCACATATATTGCATGCTCATATGAATTCGTTATCGATTTTGGTAAGTTGGGTTAGCTCGCCCTCACCGGTACTCTTTGAAGTACTGACCCTCGTTGCAGCAGGTTCCCCGAGCCGAGGCGACGCGACGAGGAGCTGAAGCTTTCTCCAACCCTTCCCGAATCAGTGGGTGTGTTCGTGCTGTGACTTTTGAAGCCCAAGTACATACTAAAGAAAGGAGCTTGCACTTCCCTTTTGAAGCTCCTAGGCGATGGTGCTGACTCACACCCAAGGTGTTTTGTGCTTTTGAAATACTAGTAAAGGATGTAATGTATGGATCGGCTATCTTATTTTGCGTCCAAGTTGTAAGACCGTGCGGCATCTTCTTACTTTTGGTTCAAGAGTCTGTAAACAAATGTTCATTATCAATAAAGTGGACTTTTCTTTATATCAAGGTGTGATATCTTATTTGCGTACTCTGTTGTATTTGTTCTAAAGTATATCATTATGTCTAGGCCTTGTGAACACGCACCTTACGCGTGCACGACATCACGCCCGGGGAACGATTATCGACTTAGCAAAATCGGGGCATGACAGTGCCAACCCGAGAGAAGAGTAGGAAGGAGACTCCTTATGACAAGAAAAAGTCCTCTTACCCTAATTTGGTCCATACCGGATGTTACCAATAAGGGCCTCCGTGGCTCAGGCGTCAAGTTCTATCCTATCGCCCTCTGGCTCATTACTACGCGAAAGTCTGACAGAGGCATATGACGTTCGAAAGAGGGCAGCGACATCTTTTTCCCACAATAGGTGAAAGTCCAGTTCTCCTTGGACTTTCCCAAGTCCGAAGCAGAGGTAGTCATCGCATCCCAAAAAAGAAATAAGGGTTTCTTGAAAAAGAGATCCTGCCTGGCAGCACTTTTTCCTGCGTTCATCTGACTTTGAAGGTAAAACTCGCTCTGGCCAACAATCAACTTTTGCCTCTCGGACGAGAAACCCCTATCCAGTTGGATTTGCACGAAGGCGATCAAATCTGTAAAGTTCATGCTCAATGGGACACGCTAAGGGTTAAGAATCAACTCACTAGAAAGATTAGCGGGCAAGCTAACTGCAAAGAACATAAAAAAAAGTGCAAATTAGCACGTATACCAAAGTATCGCAATAAAAAGTTGCGCGTGTCATCCATACAAGGTGCAAACTAGATATGCGCAAGGCAGGGTTATCACCCATGCGAAAGACCCTCGGACTGCGCATCACAGAACCGTACATCCATGCGATAGGTCATGTCAGAGGTCTGCGCACTCAGGCGACGAGACCCGAAAAAAGGCCCTCGTATGTCTCTTTATTCATGCGACGAGACATATAAGCAATGTCTCAGAGTTTTTATTTTTCGTTATCCCCAAAGGGAACCCTACCTTTGACGGGCTTTTGTGTCACGCCCCGATCTCCCACAGGCTAATCGATCATCCCTGCTAGGCGAGAATCATCGCTCCAGCGCTCCCGCGGGACGATCACTTTGGCCCATCTGGGTGTGATGCCGCACGAGCGTGAGCCGCGCCCGTGCAAGGCCGTGGTTTATTGGCTGACACTAAGAGGTCTAAGCCACAGAGTCGCACAGATTGTCCGAGTGCAGCAAAATTATAAATGTATAGGCGATTTGGTAACATGTTCACTAAGTCGACAATAGCGAAAGCAATAAATAACACAAGTGGAAGTAAAAAAAAACTCTTTATTGATATTGAATAAGTGTTACAGGCGGCGCATAGCCGAGATTACAAGTCACTCTAGCCTCTCTCTCTGAAACAGTAAAAGAGTGCCAAGTGGCTACATTTATGGAATGATGTACAGGCGATGTTCCAACATTATGTCTTGTATATGTGCTTCAGTTCCGGACGCAGCGCTCCAAGGCTTCAGAGTGAACTCCACGCCTTAGCACACACGAAGGAGGCATCCGCACCGAACGAGGTTCTCCTGCACCCTGCAAATAATCTGGTGGATTATCAGTACATGAATGCACTGGTGGGGAGGCTACTCGCCCGCTCGACAAATCCAAACACGTAATATAGATTTCGTGCACCAACTATTATGTTGTATTTCTAGTTGCCTTAGGATCAGTTTCATGGCAATGTTGAATAGCCTAACTTGTGTGGCAGTGCGTCGTACGATATAAGAGGAAACACGGTAAGACTTACCAACTTATCATTTGTCCTTCCATGTCCAAGGAAAACTAAGTTAATTTATGCACGACCATATATATATAATGAATCAGGGCATTAGCATATGCAAACACAAGTGTTTTAGTGCAAGATTATGTTCGGGTGCACGAGTTACTCGGATGATCAGGTGTATTGCATAAGATGTTCAAGTGCTATTTATGCACAAGTGTTGTTATACCATGATCGTTCAGGTTTTCAGTTATTCTCGATGCGATGAAATGACTCGCACGCGGATAGCCGCTAAGCGAGGATGACTTATCTATATGAACATGAGTCGCTGGCATAGCCATAAAGGACGAGTTATAGTCTTGAACGAGAATGGAAATCAACAAAGATTCATGGGTGGCTGCAGAACATTATGTCCAGATGCATGAGACTATCGTAAAGTTCCATCCGGATCGGATCGGCCCCGGTGCCCCGGAAACCGTCCGTGGAACCTAATAACCTTGTTTCCAAGTTGTCTGCGACATGCAAGTCTCAAGGGTCTTCCAATTTCACGGGATTCATTACATGACATGTTGATTCTTGGATTCTTGATTCAGAACGAGTATGCTCCACGAGCTGTGATTCTTGGATTCATTGACATAATTCTCTTTCAGAAATAAACTTGAAAATATTCCTGATCAGTGTTTCACTTGCCTTGATGCATTCCCCTGGTTCGGGGTCTGCCTTGGTGACCTAACAGTCCCGGCTACTTTCAGGATCATTCTTGCACGGAACGACTATTAGATAGTCTTTCGAGGAGAAGTAGATGAATGCATGACATGCACAGTGTTACACAATTGAGGCATAGTTTATGCGACAAGCATTGAATCGAGGCAACAATATAAGTTAACATGTAAGCAAGCAAATATTGCATTCATAAGAAAACTTAAGCATTCACGTTGGCTCAGGCCCGAAGGTAAACCGAGGAGTGAAACCGTAAAGGGACTTCTCGAGCGACATGATCTAGGGTCGTGCAGTGTAAACAAGTGAACAGTGCACTAAGAAGAGCATATACATATCGTTCTACTCGAGGCATAGCGGGGTCCAGTTGCATAAGGCAAAGTTCGCATGCAAGAGTCTGTATATAAGCAATGTTTCATTCTCTATGTTCTAACACAAGAAATAAAATTTGGGATTATTCCCTTAGCAAGGTGCGTTGTATTCTTATTAGCATGCAAGGGGTGATTCACCTAGCGACTAGCATATATCGTTCTATATTTTAAGTGTTCTGGTTAAGCAAAGACAAGTTCACCGTAGCCACCCACCTTAGCGATGATTCACCTCGGTTGAGCGATACTTCGAGCGAGCCTCTGAAAGCCTAAGCCGAACTCCTAAAGGGACAAGTCTGGAAAACCTCTTGCCTCAAACGAGTAGTCTCGCTGAAGCGAAGCAGGTCAGGACGTTACAGTTTTGTCGTTTGAATCGGCAGTGCGCTTGAGCAGAACGGGGTATTACATCATACATCACTCAAAAAAAGTCTCATCCTCGAGACTTCCTGAGCGCAGGTCGTTCTATCGCATCATGGAATCTAACCCAAGCGTAGCAATCGGTACCACTAAATTCATTCGAACACAATCTCCTACTCGATCCTTACGTCGTATTTCGTGTATGCCAATTCAGTCTCATTTGCGCCTTAGCGCTGGACATATTTCTTAACGCGGAGTATATTTCAATCAACCTTGATTAACGATCTAAGACTAAGGCAAACTTATACAAGTCGTTATACTTGTTCATGCAGACATTTACTTGCACTAGCATTAGAGATCAGCATATCGCGAGTCTGAATCGTGCACATATTCGAAGCGCTTCAAGCACATGCATGTCAACCAACTTAGCGATAGCGAAGTCTTAGCACTCGAGTTTCACATCTATTAAGTCTTGGATCGTGCACACGTTCAAGGCATCCCTCAAACATATGCATTCAACCAAACTTAGAGATAGTGAAATCGGACAAGCTACTTTTGTGAAAATCTCAAGGATTCTCGTCTTACTGAATCATGAGAATACTTTTGATAGGGTCAATCAAATCCACATCACTTTCCTTTCCAACTCAATCTCAAGTATTTGCACTACCGTTAAGTACGATCTATTCAGTTTATCGACTAGCGTTCATCTGTTCGGTCAAACATAGCACACGTTATCGTTCCCAGTCTAACCCTAAGTCTTGTTGTCCCAGTTCTATAGTTTGTTCAAGCAATATTCTAAAGTCGGTAACACAGGTTCATTCACTCAGCATAGGATCTTCTACCTAATTGCTAGGTCAGCTCACAAGGTCATAGGTACAAGTTCAAGCACACGATACATCGTGCAAATTTGTCGCACGATGCTCACCCCAATTCCTAGGATCAAACCATTGTTCATTTGCACGGGGTATCCTACCCAAGCTCATTTCACTCAGATTTTTAAACATCGAGCAAAGATTTTTTCTACTCTCAATAACACTTTCCTTTGTACGGGGGGTTCGAGTCCATTCAGTAAAATTCATAATATCCAAGTTGCAGGACAAGCCTTGTGATTTGTATAGTCTATCTCTCCAAACATATTTTTGATAGAATCCATATCCATTCCAAATCTAGTCCACCAAGCCAAGATTCGATCCTAAACCTTTATTTATAACTTCAAGTTGCTCAACCTGATTTATGTATCCTTCACGAAACCATCAAGCGTGATTTATTTCAGTTTCTAGGCTAACTTATCCATCGAAACATTTTCGATCACTTGCATTTCCAAATTCGTCTTTTCGTGTCGAACCAAAGGTTAAGACGATCCATAAGTTGTCACGCTCCGGTCTCCCGCAAGTTCAATTACCCTCGTTGGACGTGAGATCACCACGTCAACGCTCCCGCTGGATAATCGTCCTAATCCGGGCGTGACGCATGTACGAGCCTAGAGTTTCGCTCGCACAAGACAAGAACGTTTGAACATTATGGTTTTCTTCAACACGATCGAGACACTTATCATTTTCCTTTACTCCATCCAAGTTATATATCTATCGAGTCATGTTCGTTCATGCAGTAATTATAATTCGTCTAGCAAAATCATCAAACTTCAATGTTACCGTTCGGTGAATCCATTGTCTACTTCTAACATTCCTCAAGCAACTAGTTTCGATATTCATGCCCAAGTCTATTCCATCTTTTTGACATGTTCCATTCATCGAGTTCGTTTGGAATAATCACCGAACATGTTCCCGTGAGTTCGATCATCCCCGTCGTATGTGAAATCACCATGTCACGCCCCAGTCCCAAAATACCGAGGGACCGGACGCGTGTCAATGGCCAGCAGTACGCACCGATGGACCAACTCAATATAATGGATCCATCAGGGCATACTTAAGCTGTAAAACAAGTCTACGATAATCATGGCACAACTAGTCTCATCCACACAAGATATAAAATATGATCCACAGAATAAATAAATAAGGAATGTAAATCATCAGCAAGTCTCACAAAGTACTTCGGGGAACAACCCGATAAAAATCTAGTACAATGGTTCAACAGACCAGAAAGTAAATGACCGAAATAAATGCTAAAAGATGAGCATGAACATGGATGCTCAAGAGAAGTCTTCAGCTAAGACCTCGTCCTCAGATGGTGGTACAGCTCCTGGATCAGCTCCTGCTCCGGTCCCGTAAACCTCGGGATAAACCACGTCTGCAAAATCTGGGGACAAAATCCGGATCCAGGTCCTCAGGGGACATAGCAAGGTACAAGAAAGCTCATGCCAAATAAATACAGATAAGCAGTGCAGCAAATAAATAACTAAATGATCAATGGGTAAATATGTAACCATCTAAGTGAAATGCAAGTGAGAGTAACACTAAAACTCAGGCTGAAGCCACTACAAGCTCTGTGTCGGGGAGCCGGTAGCGGTAATAAACACGTAATGTGCCTAGCTCTGCTACGAGAGTCTGAGGCCTCACAATAGTAGTAGATAGATATATGAAACAGCCTGTAGCATGTGTGACTCTCCCCACCCAATGTAACCACGCATATCATGACCATAACGTCTCATGCCCATGTCAAGCGCGATCATAGCTAATGCAACAAGTCATAAGTATCTAAGAGTATAATGTCCATGTCCTGTATCCTATACAGAATCACCACGAATATCTCGGGAAAATCCTGTCTCATGAATGGTGTCAAGTGTCCTGGGTCATATGGTACTTGATAAGACAAGTACGAGAATAAAGTGTCACGAATGTCCATCTCTAGATGACTGTACCCAACACTGCGTACAGTGTCGGCACCCGACTGATAATCGGACGCTAAGTACGTCACACGGTCCTAGGTTGAGCATGCACAGCATTATAATAAAGCAAGGGAAATATATAACAATACTGTAGAGTTTGGCAAGGTACACTTGCCTGATGTTTGAATATCAACTGTCGTCCTGGTATCGGTGGATCCGGTAGGTACTACTCCAAAAGCTGTAATAAATATCACCAACAGTCTCAGAAGATGTCAAATAGCTGGAAATGCCTGTCCTTACGTCCAATTTGGACACAGGGGCAAAAGGTCATTTTCGGGCCAAAGCGGGTTCCATAGGTGGGCCCACTTTGCACCGAAAAGCGTGCCGAGGGTAACAGTCTCTAAATGGGACAAACTATGGGTCAAACAACTCTAAATGTCAATACGATCCCAACGGTATGTCCAAATTTGGATTCCGATGAGCCGAACATAATTTGGTCCAAAAAGTCAACTGTGGGGCCCGCCAATTGGCGATCTGGTCAACCGTCTCAGAAATGCGTGAAAATTGGGTCACAGGACCAGCGTGTTACCACGAGTCCAGTGGCGCAAGTTTCGTCGCAATCTGACAAGCGTGCACAAAATACTCGCGAGTTCCACAAAAGTGGCAACACGAAATGTGTTCGCGGATACGGCCTGATTCCGGTGCGCACACGCGTCCAAATCAGTCCCCACGAATTTTCACGTGTCCGCTTATGCTGTGTGCACCATTCGGTACACTTGGCACAAGGCGGGGCGGTCCCGTTTGGCGGGGCGCGCTCCGATCTCCCACTTTTAGAAAACCGGAAAAAGTGGGTGCGCGCAGTTTTGTGACGACTACAATTTGGTCCACAGCAACTAATAGCACAAAGTTATAATACAGAAAATAAACTAGGTCATGTAATCTACAGGTATCAAAAAGAATCGTCGAATTCGGATCTCTGTGGTGGGAGATACGAACTCGACAATATGGGTGGTCATCGCAAGTTTCTGCGATTGCAGAATTTTGTCTGCTCGCGCTGACTTGGGCGCTGTTTTTTACCTAGGGGCACACGTTTTCCGAGGTTGACTATAAAACAGATATTGGAGAGGGTTAAGGGAAGATCATACCTATGAAAACGGATCTGCGTTTGGTCGAGCGAGTCAACGGAAAAACGCGCCGGAGCGAAGGTGCCTCGAGTGGGAATCTGCAGTCCGCGATGTCGGCGTCGACGGGGTGGTTGGATGGCTTGGGGAGGCTTCTCTGGCTGCGGTGACGGCTCTAGATGGGAAGGGGAAGTCTGGAGTTTTAGGTTAGGGTTTTGGGGAGCTAATGATATATATATATATATATATGTATTATATACATAATAGGAGCGAGAGGGGGAGATACGGCTCGCGGGTTGAGTGGGCTGAAGGGGAGCGTGGCCTAATGCAAAGCAACATGGGGCGGGTCCCTGCTGCGGTTTTCCAGCAGCAATCCAGCAGCGTTCCGCTGCAAGTTCCCAAGGACTCAAGTCCTAAGTAGCATCTATTGCTACTTCTATTATTTGGTTACTATTATATTATATTAACTTTTTCTTTCTTTCTTTCTTTTCTTTTCTTTTCCTTTCTTTCTTTAATTAAAATATATATACATATATATTTGTTTATATATATATATATATATATATTCACACATAAGAAAATTTATAGATTAGGGTATTGCACATCGTTAGGCTAGCAACTGCTCAAAGGGTCTCCTACATGGAATAAATTTCGAAAAATTCCTGATGGTCCCACAAGTCCTCTAAGTGCCCGAACACCTAACATAAAAAATTATTAAAAATCTATTTCTCCTATTTGGACCTAATTACTACAATTTAATTAATAATAAATAAATAAAGGGCTTATACGATTTTCTGGGAAGGGGTTTTACATTCTACCCAACTTATAAAAATTTCGTCCTCGAAATTAAAATTAAGCCACGATAGAATGCAAGGATGGTATAAGATATAAATTAACAATGTAAATTCATACCTTGGTCTGCGAATAGGTTCGGGAAACGCTTGCGCATGTCGTCCTCGCGTTCCCAAGTTGATTCTCCTGGCGCGCCATGCCTCCATGCTACGCGAACCAAGGGAATAGACTGGTTCCTCAATACCTTCTCTCGACGATCAAGGATTCCCACGGGTTGCTCTTGGTATGACAAGCTCGGCCCAATGGTGATCTCTGAATGGTCGAGGACATGACTGCTGTCTGCCACATATCGCCTGAGCTGCGACACATGGAATACGTCATGTACTCCCTCCAGTGAAGGTGGTAGCGCAAGTCGATATGCCACCTCTCCAACTCTCTCGAGTACGTCAAATGGTCCAATATACCTTGGACTCAACTTGCCGCGCCCTCCGAATCGGATGGTGCCTCTGGTCGGTGATATCCTCAAGAAGACGTGATCGCCCTCTTTGAACTCCAAGGGTCGACGATGAAGGTCTGCCCACTGCTTCTGCCTGTCTTGCGCTGCTCGCAAGTGTCCCTGAATCTTTTTGACTGTCTCTACGGTGTTGACCACCAACTCGGGTCCCAGAATCTGACGTTCTCCCACGTCACTCCAACACACAGGAGACCTACATTTTCTCCCATACAATGCTTCAAACGGAGCCATCTGAATACTCGCTTGATAGCTATTGTTGTAAGAAAACTCTACAAGATGTAGGTGGTCCTCCCATGATCCTCCAAAGTCTAACATGCAAGCCCTCAACATGTCCTCCAAGGTCTGAATAGTACGCTCCGACTGCCCATCTGTCTGCGGGTGGTAAGATGTACTGAACTTCAGACGAGTACCAAGACTCTCTTGCATGCTCCTCCAAAAGTGCGAGGTGAAGCGCGAATCTCTGTCCGATACAATGCTGACTGGTATGCCGTGCAACCTCACGATCTGCCTCATATATAAATCAGCTAACGCTTCTGTAGACTGACCCACTCTAAAAGGTATAAAATGGGCTGACTTGGTGAGTCGGTCCACTATTACCCACACTGCATCTCTTCCACTTGGACTCTTGGGAAAACCCGTGACGAAGTCCATAGTGATGTGCTCCCACTTCCACTCTGGAATCGGAAGTGGTTGCAATAATCCTGCTGTCCTCTGGTGCTCCGCCTTCACTTGTTGACATACTAAGCATTTGGCCACAAATCTCGCGATCTCTCTCTTCATTCCATGCCACCAGTAATACTGTCTCAAGTCTCGGTACATCTTGGTTCCTACTGGGTGAACAGAGTACATAGAGCTATGTGCTTCAGTCATTAACTCCTGTCTCAATTCTCCATTTGGAACGTACAAGCGGTTTCCAAACCTCAACGTTCCGTCTTCGTGGATGCGTAGTCCTGTCTGCATACCGGCTTCTGTCCTTTCTTTGAGTCTTCAGAATCTAGCATCGGTGGGCAATGCCTCCTTAATCTTCTCCACGAGTGATGACTGAATCTCAAGATTAGCCATCAATCCATTCTGTCCCGGTAAGACGACCTCTATCTGTAGCTCCTGTAGATCTCTCAATAACTCGGGCTGCATCGTCAAGAAATAAGCCGTAGGCTTCCTGCTGAGTGCGTCTGCAACAACATTCGCCTTTCCCGGATGATACTGCAGATCGATGTCAAAATCTACCATCAGTTCCAGCCAGCGTCTCTGTCTCATGTTAAGCTCCTTCTGAGTATACACATACCTCAGACTCTTGTGATCAGTAAAGATTTCTACCCTCTCTCCATAAAGATAGTGCCTCCATATCTTTAATGCAAATATAACTGCTGCTAGCTCCAGATCATGTGTTGGGTAGTTCTTCTCGTGGACCTTCAACTGTCTCGACGCATAAGCAATGACTTTGCCATGTTGCATCAAAACGCATCCTAGTCCACTGCCTGATGCATCACTGTAAACAACAAAACCTCCTGACCCTGAAGGAAGAGTCAAGACAGGTGCTGTTGTTAAACTTCTCTTCAGTTCTTCAAAAGCCTTCTGGCAGTCTTCTGTCCATACAAACTCCTGATCCTTCCGTGTCAGCTTTGTCATTGGTTCTGCAATCCTTGAGAAATTTTCTACGAACCTTCGGTAATATCCCGCAAGTCCTAGAAAACTCCTCACCTCTGCGACTGATGTGGGTGTAGGCCAAGTCTCTATTGCCGCAACTTTCTCTGGATCTACTGAAAGTCCTTCTCCTGAGATGATGTGTCCCAAGAAAGGCACTTTGTCCATACAGAACTCACACTTACTGAGCTTGGCATATAACTTCTCCTGTCTCAAGGTCTCTAACACGATTCTGAGATGTTCCTCGTGCTCTTCAGGGCTCTTGGAATATATGAGAATGTCATCAATGAACACCACTACAAATTTATCCAAGAACTGATGAAAGACTCTGTTCATTAAGCTCATAAATACTGCTGGCGCGTTGGTTAAACCAAACGGCATCACCAAGAACTCATAATGCCCATACTTCGTCCTGAAAGCTGTCTTCGGGATGTCTTCCTTCCTCACCTTGATCTGATGATAGCCGGATCTAAGGTCAATCTTCGAGAATATCCTTGCACCACTCAATTGATCGAATAGATCATCAATGCGTGGTAAGGAATACCTGTTCTTGATGGTTACAGCATTTAGGGCCCTGTAATCAATGCACAATCGTACTGTTCCATCCTTCTTTGGCACAAATAATATGGGTGCTTCCCAAGGTGAAACACTGGGCCGAATGAAACCCTTCTCCAAAAGATCATCAACCTGTTCCTTCAACTCCACTAACTCCTTAGGTGCTAGCCGATAAACCGATGAAGTGATTGGCTCTGCTCCTGGAGTTAAGTCTATTGTGAATTCTATTTCCCGATCAGGCGGTAAACCTGGAAGATCATCAGGAAATACATCCACAAATTCTGATATGACTCTTGGGTAACCTGTCTCCTCTTCTACAGATAATACCCTAAGAGTAGGCTGAACTCCTTGCTCTACTGCTCCTCGGAGAAACTCAAATTCTGGATGTCCAGGCGGTCTAAATATAACCCGCCCAAGTCGGCAATCAAGAGTCGCATGGTACTGACTTAACCAGTCCATACCAAGTACGACATCATAATCCGGCATGGAAAAGATTAGGAATTGGGCTCGCATTTCTCTTCCACAAACTACTACAGAACATGATCTACAGACATCACTAACCGGAATAATTCCACCTCCCGTAAGAATCCTCTTCATCTTCGGGAGGGGTGCGGTAGCTACTCTATGGGTGGCTACAAAGCTAGCTGCTATAAATGAATGCGATGCTCCAGAATCAAATAATGCTACTGCAGGTAATGAAGCTACTAAAATAGTACCTGCGATGACCTCGCCTGCTGTAGCCTCCTCCTCAACAGCTAAAGTGAATGCCTGTCCTCGCCCCTGTGCTTGGCCTCGCTGCTGCTGGGCCTGCTGAAATAAAGCTGCCTGTAGTGCCAGGGGTGGTCTCTGCTGATTCCCTCCTGGGGCTGGTGGCCTGACGCCTCCAACTCCTGCCTGCTGTGCTCCTACTGCTGGGTAAGCTGGTCGGGGTGCAGGCAAAGCTAATCTCGGTGCTTCTCCTCTATGGTGAGTGCAGTCTCTGGATAGGTGCTGGTTTGATCCGCAAAGCAGGCATAGTCCCAACTTCCGCCTGCACTCTCTCTCAATGTGTCCTACCTTGCCGCAGTGATGACAAGTAGGAAGGGATATGGCCCTGTGTGCTGCTCTATCTGGCGTACTCCTCTGGAATCGTTTTGCAGAATCTCCATGTGCTGCCTTGGTTGGTGCGGAGGTGTTTGGCCTCTTCAGATTCGATTCCCTTCTAGTGACGCGCTCCATGCGTCGTGCTGCTGCTAGAACATCAGTATAATTTGTAGGTGCCACTGAGCCAATCAATCTCTGAAGCTCGAACTTCAACCCGTCAAAGAACTTTTCCGCTTTCTCTTCCTCTGTCGAGATCAATGTCGGGGCAAAGCGGCTCAGGCGAATAAATTCAGAATTGTATTCTTCCACTGTCATGCTGCCCTGGATGAGGCGGTTGAACTTGTCCCTGAGCTCTGACCGTGCAACTGCCGGGATGTACATCTCTTGGAAGAGTCTGGAGAACTCTTCCCATGTGACTCTGTCCTGTCCAAGTCTCCTTTCCTCTGCTAGCCACCAGTGATGCGCATTATCAGTTAACTGCATTCTGACTGCAGTCATCCACTTCTCTCTTGGAAGTTCAGCGGCTTCCAGCTGATGCTGAATGTTTGTGAGCCACTCATGAACTTCCGTTGGCCCTTCTTTACCAGAAAATGTGCGAGGCTTGAGATGACGGAAGTCGGTGATAGATCCCGTCGATGTTCGCCTCGCTGCTGGATTAGCCTGCTCCAATGCGGATACCAGGCTGGTCCTCAGATACTCGGCCTCCTGCCGATAGGCCTCTTGCTGAATCTGCTGCTGTGCTTGCATCATAGCATACATCATCTGGAACATTTGTTGCCCGTCCATGGCTTGTCCTGGCGGGAATACTGGCATCTGGGGAGTGAACTGTGGTGGTGGTGGAATGTCATCCCTCCGGAACCTTGGATTAGGCTGTCCGGTTTGATCACCCTGTGATGCTCGTCCACCATCCCCTGGTGTCACTTCATCTCCATAAGTAACCACAGCGTCGTGTGGTGTCTCCAAAGGAAAATCATCTCTGTTCCCGGAATCCATTGCTCTGCAATCAAAAGATAAACTATGAGAACGCTCAGAGGAATCAATACAGGATGCAGTTCAAGTAACAAATTTCGAGTTCGATATAGAGTTCAACAAATGGTTAAATAATGGATGAGATCCTATAGTTTATACTATCCTTAGGGCAGGCTGGTCCGGTCCCTAAGTTGAAACCGAACAATTTAGTCGTAGACCTGCATGGGCCACCACAAAAACCATGTCACGCCCCAGTCCCAAAATACCGAGGGACCGGACGCGTGTCAATGGCCAGCAGTACGCACCGATGGACCAACTCAATATAATGGATCCATCAGGGCATACTTAAGCTGTAAAACAAGTCTACGACAATCATGGCACAACTAGTCTCATCCACACAAGATATAAAATATGATCCACAGAATAAATAAATAAGGAATGTAAATCATCAGCAAGTCTCACAAAGTACTTCGGGGAACAACCCGATAAAAATCTAGTACAATGGTTCAACAGACCAGAAAGTAAATGACCGAAATAAATGCTAAAAGATGAGCATGAACATGGATGCTCAAGAGAAGTCTTCAGCTAAGACCTCGTCCTCAGATGGTGGTACAGCTCCTGGATCAGCTCCTGCTCCGGTCCCGTAAACCTCGGGATAAACCACGTCTGCAAAATCTGGGGACAAAATCCGGATCCAGGTCCTCAGGGGACATAGCAAGGTACAAGAAAGCTCATGCCAAATAAATACAGATAAGCAGTGCAGCAAATAAATAACTAAATGATCAATGGGTAAATATGTAACCATCTAAGTGAAATGCAAGTGAGAGTAACACTAAAACTCAGGCTGAAGCCACTACAAGCTCTGTGTCGGGGAGCCGGTAGCGGTAATAAACACGTAATGTGCCTAGCTCTGCTACGAGAGTCTGAGGCCTCACAATAGTAGTAGATAGATATATGAAACAGCCTGTAGCATGTGTGACTCTCCCCACCCAATGTAACCACGCATATCATGACCATAACGTCTCATGCCCATGTCAAGCGCGATCATAGCTAATGCAACAAGTCATAAGTATCTAAGAGTATAATGTCCATGTCCTGTATCCTATACAGAATCACCACGAATATCTCGGGAAAATCCTGTCTCATGAATGGTGTCAAGTGTCCTGGGTCATATGGTACTTGATAAGACAAGTACGAGAATAAAGTGTCACGAATGTCCATCTCTAGATGACTGTACCCAACACTGCGTACAGTGTCGGCACCCGACTGATAATCGGACGCTAAGTACGTCACACGGTCCTAGGTTGAGCATGCACAGCATTATAATAAAGCAAGGGAAATATATAACAATACTGTAGAGTTTGGCAAGGTACACTTGCCTGATGTTTGAATATCAACTGTCGTCCTGGTATCGGTGGATCCGGTAGGTACTACTCCAAAAGCTGTAATAAATATCACCAACAGTCTCAGAAGATGTCAAATAGCTGGAAATGCCTGTCCTTACGTCCAATTTGGACACAGGGGCAAAAGGTCATTTTCGGGCCAAAGCGGGTTCCATAGGTGGGCCCACTTTGCACCGAAAAGCGTGCCGAGGGTAACAGTCTCTAAATGGGACAAACTATGGGTCAAACAACTCTAAATGTCAATACGATCCCAACGGTATGTCCAAATTTGGATTCCGATGAGCCGAACATAATTTGGTCCAAAAAGTCAACTGTGGGGCCCGCCAATTGGCGATCTGGTCAACCGTCTCAGAAATGCGTGAAAATTGGGTCACAGGACCAGCGTGTTACCACGAGTCCAGTGGCGCAAGTTTCGTCGCAATCTGACAAGCGTGCACAAAATACTCGCGAGTTCCACAAAAGTGGCAACACGAAATGTGTTCGCGGATACGGCCTGATTCCGGTGCGCACACGCGTCCAAATCAGTCCCCACGAATTTTTACGTGTCCGCTTATGCTGTGTGCACCATTCGGTACACTTGGCACAAGGCGGGGCGGTCCCGTTTGGCGGGGCGCGCTCCGATCTCCCACTTTTAGAAAACCGGAAAAAGTGGGTGCGCGCAGTTTTGTGACGACTACAATTTGGTCCACAGCAACTAATAGCACAAAGTTATAATACAGAAAATAAACTAGGTCATGTAATCTACAGGTATCAAAAAGAATCGTCGAATTCGGATCTCTGTGGTGGGAGATACGAACTCGACAATATGGGTGGTCATCGCAAGTTTCTGCGATTGCAGAATTTTGTCTGCTCGCGCTGACTTGGGCGCTGTTTTTCACCTAGGGGCACACGTTTTCCGAGGTTGACTATAAAACAGATATTGGAGAGGGTTAAGGGAAGATCATACCTATGAAAACGGATCTGCGTTTGGTCGAGCGAGTCAACGGGAAAATGCGCCGGAGCGAAGGTGCCTCGAGTGGGAATCTGCAGTCCGCGATGTCGGCGTCGACGGGGTGGTTGGATGGCTTGGGGAGGCTTCTCTGGCTGCGGTGACGGCTCTAGATGGGAAGGGGAAGTCTGGAGTTTTAGGTTAGGGTTTTGGGGAGCTAATGATATATATATATATGTATTATATACATAATAGGAGCGAGAGGGGGAGATACGGCTCGCGGGTTGAGTGGGCTGAAGGGGAGCGTGGCCTAATGCAAAGCAACATGGGGCGGGTCCCTGCTGCGGTTTTCCAGCAGCAATCCAGCAGCGTTCCGCTGCAAGTTCCCAAGGACTCAAGTCCTAAGTAGCATCTATTGCTACTTCTATTATTTGGTTACTATTATATTATATTAACTTTTTTTTTCTTTCTTTCTTTTCTTTTCTTTTCCTTTCTTTCTTTAATTAAAATATATATACATATATATTTGTTTATATATATATATATATATATTTTTTCACACATAAGAAAATTTATAGATTAGGGTATTGCACATCGTTAGGCTAGCAACTGCTCAAGGGGTCTCCTACATGGAATAAATTCCGAAAAATTCCTGATGGTCCCACAAGTCCTCTAAGTGCCCGAACACCTAACATAAAAAATTATTAAAAATCTATTTCTCCTATTTGGACCTAATTACTACAATTTAATTAATAATAAATAAATAAAGGGCTTATACGATTTTCTGGGAAGGGGTTTTACACACCACGCCGGCGCTCCCATAAGATAACCGTTCTCGTTAGGACTGATTTTGAGAGTTATCGTTTCGAACTTGAATTCAAGATCGTTCTTCCGAACTCCAAGCCAAATCCATTATCGTTCATCTCTTTCATCGAAACACAATATTTATTTCGGGTTTAATTTCTATTTGAGCGATGTTGTATTCAAGTTCAATCTGTTTGTTTCAATCTAAAATTGCTTGCACAATCCTCAAGTTTTCCTTAACCATTTATCGATTTCCATGAATTCCAATTTGATATAAGCCTTATCATTTATTCAAGACATTCCCAAATTGTTCGATCTGACTATCGCACGAGACCTATGAATCCGTTCGGACATTTCTAAATGATCCATACACCACTCGGAATTGAGTCATCCAATCAAATCCTTAATCGATTTGTATCTTCCGATACGAAATATCGTTCGAACTATTTCCCAAAATCCAAGCACGATTTCCTATATTCGCCTAATCGATAAATCCGAGAATATTTCTATCAGTTGGCATTCTAAGTCTGACTTATCTTATTCCTGAACGAAATCCATTCTCATTTGCAATAGCTTGCACCAAAAGATCTTAGAGTGCGATACTCTGCACAACTTAGCCGAAAGGCAGTGTGCATAGCTAATCGTTCGGGCAATATTCGATTTTGCACTAACCAGTTGGAAAAACATGTATAGGCATTTCGGGTTTGCACATAAGACGTGATTCTAGCAAGAGTTTATTCCCAAAGGGTCTAACACAGGTTGGCACAAAGGCCATTGCGTCATAATTCGTACAAGCAATCATATCATTCACATGCACTTTTTGAAAGTATTTAGACTCATTGTTAGAATATTTTGTTTGAGACATTGAGAGAGTGTGTGCACATAACCCACGAATGAGCTTTCGAAACAGAGAAAATCAAAACAAAGTCCAAATGCGTATAGCCAAGCTCTGATACTAATCTGTCACGTCCCGATCTCCCGCAGGCTAATCGGTCGTCCCCGCTAGGCAAAAATTACCTCGCCAGCGCTTCCGCAGGACGATCGCTTTGGCCCATCTGGGCGTGATGCCGTACGAGCGTGAGCCACGCCCGTGCAAGGCCGTGGTTCATTGGCTGGCGGTAAGAGATCTAAGCCACAGAGTCACACAGATTATCCGAGTGCAGCAAAATTATAAACGCATAGGCAATTTGGTAACAAGTTCACTGAGTCGACAATAGCGGAAGCAATGAATAACACAAGTGGAAGTAAAACAAACTCTTTATTGATATTGAATAAGTGTTACAGGTGGCGCATAGCCGAGATTACAAGTCGCTCTAGCCTCTCTCTCTCTGAAACAGTAAAAGTGTGCCAAGTGGCTACATTTATGGAATGATGTACAGGCGATGTTCCAACATTATATCTTGTATATGTGCTTCAGTTTCGGATGCAGCGCTCCAAGGCTTTAGAGTGAACTCCACGCTTTAGCACGCACGAAGGAGGCATCCGCACCGAACGAGGTTCTACCGCACCCTACAAACAATCTGGTGGATTATCAGTACATGAATGTACTGGTGGGGAGGCTACTCGCCCGCTCGACAAATCCAAACACGTGATATAGATTTTGTGCACCAACTATTATGTTGTCTTTCTAGTTGCCTTAGGATCAGTTTTATGGCAATGTTGAATAGCCTAACTCGTGTGGCAGTGCGCCGTGCGATATAAGAGAAAACACGGCGAGACTTACCAACTTACCATTTTTCCTTCCCTGTCCAAGGCAAACCAAGTTAATTCATGCCCGAGCATATATATAATAAATCAGGGCATTAGCATATGCAAACACAAGTGTTTCAGTGCGAGATTATGTTCGGGTGCACGAGTTACTCGGATGATCAGGTGTATTGCATAAGATGTTCAAGTTCTCTTTATGCACAAGTGTTGTTATACCATGATCGTTCAGGTGTTCAGTTATTCTCGATGCGATGAAATGACTCGCATGCGAATATCCTCTAAGCGAGGATGACTTATCTATATGAACATGAGTCGCTGGCATAGCCATAAAGGATGAGTTATAGTCTTGAACGAGAATGAAAAGAAACAAAGATTTATGGGTGGCTGTAGACCATTATGTCCAGATGTATGAGACTATCGTGAAGTTCCATCCAGATCGGATCGGCCCCGGTACCCCGGAGACCGTCCATGGAACCTAATGACCAAGTTGTCCGCGACATGCAAGTCTCAAGGGTCTTCCAATTTCACGGGATTCGTTACATGACATGTTGATTCTTGGATTCTTGATTCATAACGAGTATGCTCCACGAGCTGTGATTCTTGGATTCATTGACATAATTCTTGTTCAGAAATAAACTTGACATGATTCCTGATCAGTGTTTCACTTGCCTTGATGCATTCCCCTGGTTCGGGGTCTGCCTTGGTGACCTAACGGTCCCGGATACTTTCAGGATCATTCTTGCACGGAACGACTATTAGATATTCTTCCGAGAAGAAGTAGATGAATGATGATATGCATAGTGCTACACAATTGAGGCATAGTTTATGCGACAAGTATTGAATCGAGGCAACAATATAAGTTAACATGTAAGCAAGCAAATATTGCATTCATAAAAGAACTTCCCGAGCGACATGATCTAGGGTCGTGCAGTGTAAACAAGTGAACAGTGCACTAAGAAGAGCATATATATATCGTTCTACTCGAGGCATAGCGGGGTCCAGTTGCACAAGGCAAAGTTAGCATGGAAGAGTCTGTATATAAGCAATATTTCATTCTCCATGTTCTAACACAAGCAATAAAAGTTGGGATTATTCCCTTAGCTAGGTGCGTTGTATTCTTATTAGCATGCAAGGGGTGATTCACCTAGAGACTAGCATATATCATTCCATATTTTAAGTGTTCTGGTTAAGCAAAGACAAGTTCACCGTAGCCACCCAACTTAGCGATGATTCGCCTCGGTTGAGCGATACTTCGAGCGAGCCTCTGAAAGCCTAAGCCGAACTCCTAAAGGGACAAGTCTGGAAATCCTTTTGCCTCAAACGTGTATTCTCGCTGAAGTGAAGCAGGTCAGGACGTTGCACTTTTGCCGTTTGAATCGGCAGTCCGCTTGAGTGGAACGAGGTGTTACATTTTGCACATCAGAAGGAATCTTCAGGGAACCGCACTCGGTGGCGGGAGCCTTCCCCCTTCTTGTGCCCCTCTTCTTGGGGATCGAAGCCTCGGTAGCTAGGCCCTTGCCTTTGGTAGCCGTAGAAGAAGAAGGAGCTCGAGAAGCCATGGCAGTCATCGACGAAGAATACAAGAAAATCGTAACAAAGGGGAAAGAAAATTAGCGAAGAGTCTCTCTCTTTTCCGACTTCTCCTCTTTTATAGCCCGAACTAACTCGATCCACGTAGAAACCTAGGATAAGAATGACGCTCGAATTCTTGATCCACTGTCACCTAGGAGTGAACCATCGCCTCGGGCTCCGTGTCGTGAGATGGCTCAGGATCCCAAGAAATCTTCCCAATGTTCAAATTGAATCCTGCAATTAATACAGAAGTTACAGCCTGGAAGCACTCATCCATGCGGCCTGTGACAAAGCGGTCCCAATATTAATGCAACACAATATCCATGCGAGAAAAAGTTCTTTTTCCTTCATGCTTCTTATTCAAAGTATTTCAAACTTGTCAGTTTAAAAATTTTGAAAGAGGTCCTGTAGAAGCATGAAAAATATGCATCCATGCTTCTAACAACCATGCGCCCCAAATTAAAAACCAGGCCGTAGAGTAACCCTGCGGCCCATAAAGGCGACATCCATGCATCCTGTCACGCCCCAGTCCCAAAATACCGAGGGACCAGACGCGTGATAATGGCCAGCAGTACGCACCGATGGACAAACCCAATTTAATGGATCCATCAGGGCATACTTAAGCTGTAATATAATAATAAGCAGGTCCAATAATACCTAGTCACAGTCTATACTAATCTCATCCACAACAGATAATCACAGATCAAATGCCAGAGTAAAAGCAAGTAAAAAGAATCTAGCATATCTCAATAAAGAGTCTCGGAGAACAATCCGAGAACAAGTCTAATACAATGATGCAATAGACTGGAAGTAAAGTAAATAGGAACAGAAGTAAATGAGTATCTCAAACCAATACCCAGGAGAAGTCCTCTGGTACGATCCCGTCCTCTGGTCCTGGTACTGCTCCAATGTAGGCACCTGCTTCTGCTCCATCTAATGCTCCTGTACTGTACAACTCTGGGTAGATCTCGTCTGCAATATCTGGGGACATAATCCGGATCCAGGTCCTCAGGGGACATAGCAAGGTACAAGAAAGCTTATGCCAAAATAAATGCAGTGCAGCAAATAATGAAATAAGCAGGGTAAGTATGTAAGCATCTGTGTAAAATGCAAGAGAGAGTATCAATAGTACTCAGGTTGAACAACTACAAGCTCTGTGTAGGGGAGCCGGTAGCAGTGATATCATGAGGTGGTCTAGCTCAGCGGGAGACTGAGTAGCCGGCATAATATAATCAACCTGTAGCCTGTGGGTCTCTCCAGCAATAGATGGAACAATAAGGGAACACTAAATAACCAGCTAAGTGATATGCAAGATGAGAGCAGCACTAGAACTCAGGCTGAAGCATACTACAAGCTCTGTGTAGGGGAGCCGGTAGCAGCAGTAATAATGAGTAATGGGCCAAGCTCGGGCTTCAGAGTCTTGTGCCTCACAATAATAGGGGGTGTATATATATATGATCAGCCTGTAGTCTGTGTGTCTCTCCCCACCCAATGTAATCACACGTCTCATGTCCATGATGCCTCATGTCCATGTTACGCACGATCGTATCTAATGCAGAAGTCATAGAGTATCTAGGAATATAATGTCAATGCCATAAAGTCTGTATCCTATACAGAATCACCATGAATATCTCAGGAAGATCGTGTCTCATGAATAGTGTCAAGTGTCCTGGGTCAAGGTGTACTTGGTAAGACAAGTACGAGAATATATAGTGTCACGAATGTCCATCTCTAGATGACCGTACCCAACACTGCGTACAGTGTCGGCACCCGACTGATAATCGGACGCTAAGTACGTCACACGGTCCTAGGTCAAGCATGCACAGCAATATAATGAATCAAGGAAATGCAACAAGAATTGTAAAGTTGGCAAGGTATACTTGCCCACTGATGCATAACTAAGTCAAGGAAATAAGTAGCAAAGACTGCAGGATTTGGCAAGGTACACTTGCCTGGGGTCCTGGATCCAACTGTAGCTCTGGTCTCAGTGTGATCTGCAGGTACTACTCCGGTTGCTGAAATAAACATCACCATTAGATTCAGAAAATATCAAATAGCTAAAAACGCCTGTCCTTACGTCCAATTTGGACACAAGGGCAAAAACGACATTTCCGGGTCAAAGCGGGGTCCACATGTGGGCCACTTTGCACCGAAAAGCGTGCCAGGGTCAAAGGTCTCCAAATCGGTCAAACTTAGTGTCAACAGGTCAGGAACGATGATACGAACCCAACGGAACTTCCAGAATTGGATTCCGATGAGCCGGTCACAAAATCGCCCGTCAAGTGGAGCTTGTGGGGCCCACAACACGCGATTTCGTCAACGTTCTCAGAATCGAACCACACTTGGGTCACAGGACCAGCGTATTGCTACGAGTCCGATGGCGCAAGTTTCGTCTCGATCCGACGTGTGTACACAAAGTTACAGCGTGTTCCAGAATCGACGGATACGGGGCGGTGTCGGCGGATACGCGTTGATTCCGGTGTGCACGCACATCCGAATCGACTTCTGCGAAATCCCACACGTCCGTATCAACGTCACGCACGATTCGGTAAAGACCGCGTGCGACCAAGTCGTCCCGTTTGGCGGGGCGTACTCAGTTCCGGGGTGAAACGGGGTATTGGTTTTCCTGTTTTTGGATCGCGGTTTGCGATCACCACAGGACGCGATGCCCCGAGCGGGTTGCACGGGCACCGAGGGGGTCATACAGTCTACGCAATGCGACTGAAGGAATCAAAAACGGATAACCGAGGAGGGAGAAACGGGTACCTGAACAGGGCTCCGTGAAGACTGATTTCCGGTGTCCGAGTCGTATCCGAGTCCTGCTTCGTGTCCCGCTGTACTGTTTTGTGTCCGCTGCGTTCTAGGGTTTAGGGTTTGGGCACGTTGCCGGAGCTCGTCGGAGGGTGGCACGGCTGGGCGGAGCTCAGGGAGAGGCGAGCAGAGGAGACGATCGGGAGGAGTCGAGCTGCTGGGCGGAGGAGTCTCGTCGAGCGGCGGGGAGCCGAGGGAGGAGGAGATCTGGTTCGTCGAGGTGCTGTTGAGGGGGTGGTCGATCGGGGCTACTTGCTGCTGCGGCGGGGTCGACTCGCCGGGGGAGGGTCGGGGCGAGAGGAGGAGGAGGAGGCTCTGCGGTGGGGACGTGGCGGAGATGGCTGCGAGTTGAGGGGACGACGCCGGGCACGAGGCGGAGTCGCTCGTGGGGGTGCTGACTGTGCCGGGGTGTCCGCAGGGCGGCGGCGTCGGCGGGGAGTTGGGCTGGGCGACGTCGCTCGGGGCGACAGCGGGCGGAGGGATGTGAGGAGGTTGACCGGAGGGCGGCGCTCATGGGCGGCTGCGGGAGCTGGGCAGGGGACAGTGTCCGAGGGGAAGGAGGAAAGCGGTGGTCGGCGGCGCTGGCGAGGGTGGGGCACGGCGGGGAGAGGGGAGACGTCGCCGGACGGAGAGGCGCCGGAAAGGGGTCGGCAGAGGGTGGCGTAGGGTTAGGGTTAGGGATTTGAAATTAGGTAATTAGGGATTTTTTGGGAAATTGGGAAATTGGGAATTTGGGGTTTCCTTTTTCTTTTCTTTTGTGGAGAAAACCTAGGGAATCATGTATTTATACATTACGGGAATTGGACTAGGGTTAGACCTAGGATTCGGGCTGGGTCAACGGGTCAACGCTTCTTGGGCTGGGCTTCGGCTCTCATGGGGATGTCGGGCGTTGGCACGGGTTAAATTCGGTTTAATTTCTAAATTGGTTTCTAGGGCTTTAAACGGGTTTTCGGAGTCCAATAAATTCACCGAAAATTACCACATGTCCGGTTTTCCATTTTACACCATAAAATATTATTTCCATAATATTTTAATATGAATTAACTGCAATTAAAAATCCTTTAATTACCAACGCCTAGGTTTTAGTTCCCGAAAATTACAGATAAATTGGGGAAAAATCCAAATTTAAAATTCTGAAAAATCAGGGGGCTTACAATCTACCCAACTTATAAAAATTTCGTCCTCGAAATTAAAATAGAGTAGGGTTCAAAGAATTCCTCTCAAGTAACCATTGCGGTCTCTACCCAACTTAGATTTTACCCATCTATCATCTAAGACTATCTAAGAAAACTATGGCCCAAATCATGTTATTGAATCCTCAAGGCTTTAACACCAAACACATCACCTATGATATTCCCTTAATCATATATAAAAGGGTCATCAATGATGCGACCGGCCTGTGGGGTATATCTAGTACTGTCTATATATCAAACTTATACCAAGCACGAGGTTTGTCTTTCCGAAATAAGGGAAGACAGAGATCATTAATAAGGAGTTCAAGGGTGAGGTAATAGAATAGAAGTATCAGGATCAAGGCGTTTAATGAAGTCCAATGGGAATTGTCAAGTTGTTGTGGATTGAAATCCTATTGGTAAATTCCTATTCGTATGCTCGTATTAGTACAGTTATGTAACTGATACGATATGCTCAGACATATCTAGAGGGCAAGTATACTAGTCAACTATATATCCCAATCCACGTAAAGTAGTCGTGCGAAGAGGCGAACCAAAATGCACTAAGATTGATCAGACCGTAATACACTGATTCTGAATAGACAACTGTATTAGTGTGTCGACCCAATAATACATATGTCATGAACAAGCTCGATAAAAGGGTAAGCTTGCAAAACTAGGCTATATTAGCAGCATAAGTCAAGGTAGTACAACAAATCTAAGTACGCTAGATGATGAGGAAAGGAGGTACAACTTAATCAAGTTCACAAAGACAGAACAAAATAAGCAATTAACAAAAGATTCTACAATCTCTACGGTTATCAATTATAAGTAAGTTCAAAATTACATATGTTAAGTCTGAGGTCACGAACAAATAGGCACGAGATAAAACAAATCTAGAAACAGAAAACTACGAAGAATTACGCGCATTAGCTACTCCATGGGTCTGCGCGTCTACCAAAGTCATTGCTGGAGCTTGTTCACGTCCTTGTAGTTGATTCCTCTGTTGTTGTTGAGCCTGCTGGAAGAGTGTTGCTTGTGGTGCCAGGGGTGGCCTCGGCTGATTCCCTCCTGGGGCTGGTGGTCTGGTTCCTTCAACTTCCGTTGGCGGTGCTTCCAATGCTAGAGAGGCTGGCGTTGGTGCTGGTATCGCTTGTTGGTTATTCATTGGTGCTCTGTCTCGACGTTCGGGGCATTCCTTCTTTAAATGCTGACTGGATCCGCAAGCTAAGCATAATTTCTTCTTTCGTCTGCACTCGTCCTCAGTATGGCCTCGCTTGCGACAATATGGACAGACAGGTATTGTCTGTGGAGTTGCTTCTGGTGGCTGGTGTACTTGAGGTCTTTGTGTAACTTCTTCTTGTGGTGCTCCGGCTGGTGCTGATGTGGCTGGTCGATGAATCCTCACTGCTTTCTCTCGATGCTGAAGACAATCCTTGGCTAAGTGTTGGTTGGACGCGCATATCAAGCATAATCCGAACTTGCGTCTGCATTCTCTTTCAGTATGGCCTATCTTGCGACAATGTTGACAAGTAGGAAGAAATGAGGCTCTTGGTGCTGCACTCGATGGTGGATTCATTTGTGGTCGCTTTGCGACTCTTTCCTGTTGTGCTTGGTCTGGTGCTGATGCATACGGCCGCTTCTGGCTGGACTCTATTCTGGTGATGCTCTCCATGGCCCGTGCTGCAGTAACCACGTCCGTTGCAACTGAGCTGATTAACTTCCGTAGCTCTGAGCTAAGTCTGCAAACGAACTCCTCCGTTTGGCTTTGCTGAGCCTTCTGATAAGCTTGCATCATCGGGTAGTATATTTGAAACAGCTGTTGCACGTCCATAGCTTGCCCTTGTGGGACGGTAGGCATCGGTGGAGCAAACTGCATCGATAGTGGAACGTCATCTTCCGGGATTCTCGAGGCATGCTGACTTGCTTGTTGTGAGGATGGACCTTCACTAACTGGTGTTACTTCATCTTCGTTGGTTACCACAGCATCTCGTGGTGACCTTATAGGAGTCTCATTGTTTGATCGTGAATCCATAACTCTGCAACCAAAATAAACAATAAGAGGCGCACAGAAATCAAGGCAGGATGCGAGTCAAGAATTTAAATTCGAATCTGATATAGATAGCAAGAACGTTTCAAGCAAGTGGATGAGATCCTAGAAACTTATCCTATTCTTATTGCAGGCTTGCTCGGTCCCTAAGTTGAAACCGAACAATTTAGTCGTTGACCTGCATGGGCCACCACAAAAACCATGTCACGCCCCAGTCCCAAAATACCGAGGGACCAGACGCGTGATAATGGCCAGCAGTACGCACCGATGGACAAACCCAATTTAATGGATCCATCAGGGCATACTTAAGCTGTAATATAACAATAAGCAGGTCCAATAATACCTAGTCACAGTCTATACTAATCTCATCCACAACAGATAATCACAGATCAAATGCCAGAGTAAAAGCAAGTAAAAAGAATCTATCATATCTCAATAAAGAGTCTCGGAGAACAATCCGAGAACAAGTCTAATACAATGATGCAATAGACTGGAAGTAAAGTAAATAGGAACAGAAGTAAATGAGTATCTCAAACCAATACCCAGGAGAAGTCCTCTGGTACGATCCCGTCCTCTGGTCCTGGTACTGCTCCAATGTAGGCACCTGCTTCTGCTCCATCTAATGCTCCTGTACTGTACAACTCTGGGTAGATCTCGTCTGCAATATCTGGGGACATAATCCGGATCCAGGTCCTCAGGGGACATAGCAAGGTACAAGAAAGCTCATGCCAAAATAAATGCAGTGCAGCAAATAATGAAATAAGCAGGGTAAGTATGTAAGCATCTGTGTAAAATGCAAGAGAGAGTATCAATAGTACTCAGGTTGAACAACTACAAGCTCTGTGTAGGGGAGCCGGTAGCAGTGATATCATGAGGTGGTCTAGCTCAGCGGGAGACTGAGTAGCCGGCATAACATAATCAACCTGTAGCCTGTGGGTCTCTCCAGCAATAGATGGAACAATAAGGGAACACTAAATAACCAGCTAAGTGATATGCAAGATGAGAGCAGCACTAGAACTCAGGCTGAAGCATACTACAAGCTCTGTGTAGGGGAGCCGGTAGCGCAGTAATAATGAGTAATGGGCCAAGCTCGGGCTTCAGAGTCTTGTGCCTCACAATAATAGGGGGTGTATATATATATGATCAGCCTGTAGTCTGTGTGTCTCTCCCCACCCAATGTAATCACACGTCTCATGTCCATGATGCCTCATGTCCATGTTACGCACGATCGTATCTAATGCAGAAGTCATAGAGTATCTAGGAATATAATGTCAATGCCATAAAGTCTGTATCCTATACAGAATCACCATGAATATCTCAGGAAGATCCTGTCTCATGAATAGTGTCAAGTGTCCTGGGTCAAGGTGTACTTGGTAAGACAAGTACGAGAATATATAGTGTCACGAATGTCCATCTCTAGATGACCGTACCCAACACTGCGTACAGTGTCGGCACCCGACTGATAATCGGACGCTAAGTACGTCACACGGTCCTAGGTCAAGCATGCACAGCAATATAATGAATCAAGGAAATGCAACAAGAATTGTAAAGTTGGCAAGGTATACTTGCCCACTGATGCATAACTAAGTCAAGGAAATAAGTAGCAAAGACTGCAGGATTTGGCAAGGTACACTTGCCTGGGGTCCTGGATCCAACTGTAGCTCTGGTCTCAGTGTGATCTGCAGGTACTACTCCGGTTGCTGAAATAAACATCACCATTAGATTCAGAAAATATCAAATAGCTAAAAACGCCTGTCCTTACGTCCAATTTGGACACAAGGACAAAAACGACATTTCCGGGTCAAAGCGGGGTCCACATGTGGGCCACTTTGCACCGAAAAGCGTGCCAGGGTCAAAGGTCTCCAAATCGGTCAAACTTAGTGTCAACAGGTCAGGAACGATGATACGAACCCAACGGAACTTCCAGAATTGGATTCCGATGAGCCGGTCACAAAATCGCCCGTCAAGTGGAGCCTGTGGGGCCCACGACACGCGATTTCGTCAACGTTCTCAGAATCGAACCACACTTGGGTCACAGGACCAGCGTATTGCTACGAGTCCGATGGCGCAAGTTTCGTCTCAATCCGACGTGTGTACACAAAGTTACAGCGTGTTCCAGAATCGACGGATACGGGGCGGTGTCGGCGGATACGCGTTGATTCCGGTGTGCACGCACATCCGAATCGACTTCTGCGAAATCCCACACGTCCGTATCAACGTCACGCACGATTCGGTAAAGACCGCGTGCGACCAAGTCGTCCCGTTTGGCGGGGCGTACTCAGTTCCGGGGTGAAACGGGGTGTTGGTTTTCCTGTTTTTGGATCACGGTTTGCGATCACCACAGGACGCGATGCCCCGAGCGGGTTGCACGGGCACCGAGGGGGTCATACAGTCTACGCAATGCGACTGACGAAATCAAAAACGGATAACCGAGGAGGGAGAAACGGGTACCTGAACAGGGCTCCGTGAAGACTGATTTCCGGTGTCCGAGTCGTATCTGAGTCCTGCTTCGTGTCCCGCTGTACTGTTTTGTGTCCGCTGCGTTCTAGGGTTTAGGGTTTGGGCACGTTGCCGGAGCTCGTCGGAGGGTGGCACGGCTGGGCGGAGCTCAGGGAGAGGCGAGCAGAGGAGACGATCGGGAGGAGTCGAGCTGCTGGGCGGAGGAGTCTCGTCGAGCGGCGGGGAGCCGAGGGAGGAGGAGATCTGGTTCGTCGAGGTGCTGTTGAGGGGGTGGTCGATCGGGGCTACTTGCTGCTGCGGCGGGGTCGACTCACCGGGGGAGGGTCGGGGCGAGAGGAGGAGGAGGAGGCTCTGCGGTGGGGACGTGGCGGAGATGGCTGCGAGTTGAGGGGACGACGCCGGGCTCGAGGCGGAGTCGCTCGTGGGGGTGCTGACTGTGCCGGGGTGTCCGCAGGGCGGCGGCGTCGGCGGGGAGTTGGGCTGGGCGACGTCGCTCGGGGCGACAGCGGGCGGAGGGATGTGAGGAGGTTGACCGGAGGGCGGCGCTCGTGGGCGGCTGCGGGAGCTGGGCAGGGGACAGTGTCCGAGGGGAAGGAGGAAAGCGGTGGTCGGCGGCGCTGGCGAGGGTGGGGCACGGCGGGGAGAGGGGAGACGTCGCCGGACGGAGAGGCGCCGGAAAGGGGTCGGCAGAGGGTGGCGTAGGGTTAGGGTTAGGGATTTGAAATTAGGTAATTAGGGATTTTTTGGGAAATTGGGAAATTGGGAATTTGGGGTTTCCTTTTTCTTTTCTTTTGTGGAGAAAACCTAGGGAATCATGTATTTATACATTACGGGAATTGGACTAGGGTTAGACCTAGGATTCGGGCTGCGTCAACGGGTCAACGCTCCTTGGGCTGGGCTTCGGCTCTCATGGGGATGTCGGGCGTTGGCACGGGTTAAATTCGGTTTAATTTCTAAATTGGTTTCTAGGGCTTTAAACGGGTTTCCGGAGTCCAATAAATTCACCGAAAATTACCACATGTCCGGTTTTCCATTTTACACCATAAAATATTATTTCCATAATATTTTAATATGAATTAACCGCAATTAAAAATCCTTTAATTACCAACGCCTAGGTTTTAGTTCCCGAAAATTACAGATAAATTGGGGAAAAATCCAAATTTAAAATTCTAAAAATCAGGGGGCTTACACGTCCCAATCAGCCGAAGCAGATTTGGCGACAGATGGACCTGACATGTCATCCTAGCAACAGGAACGTCTCTGACACAGAATCCTGACAAAAAGAATTTTTTGAATGCCTCAAAAAATATGAACACACTAAACGACAGAAGTCTCACGTCAGCACAGAACTTTACTCTTCACGGATGTTTAGCGCCATGTATATAGCACAACTGGCCCCATGCGTCCCAAACTTTATGCGGTCTCATGCATCTCTGGCCCCGTACGTCCCAGAATTCATGCGGTCTTATGCGTCCTTGGCCCCATGCGTCCCAGACTCCATGCGGCCCAATGCTTCTCTAACCATGTACGTCCAAGACTCCATACTTCGTATGCGTCACTGGCCCCATGCGTCCCAAGCTCCATGCGTTCCATGCGTCTCTGGCCCCAGGTGTCCCAGACTCCATGCGTCCCATACGTCTCTGGTCATATGTGTTTCAAACTCTATGAAGACCAAGTATTATTGTTACGACAAGAGTGATTCTCTCCAACCATGTGCAGACTATGTGTCAAGATGACCAAGTCATGCCCACAAAGGACGAGAAATGCTCAGATCTTCAGCAATAAAAAATCTCAACAAGTGTCCACATGGCAGCTTGGCCTGCTCACGGTTACATCTGTACCCTATTCAGGAGGCACACGTGGCACCCTCTAGCATCCATGTAGCCCAACATATGCGCACCCAAGGATGACTATATATACCCGGGTGGCATGCCCAAAATAAGGACCGATAGAGAGGGGTCGTCCAACACAGAGAGAGAGCATACCTAGACGAGCAAAGAGAGAACATAAGCTTCCTCACCCTGCATCGGATTCTCAATGGATTAAAGGAGCCACAACAGCGCTCTTTGTCCATCGTCACACCCCAGATTAAAATATTATACTTAGATAATTCTGTTTAGGATTCTTTGTACTCTTTTTTCGTTCCTTAAATATAAAGTTTGCAATAACTCATTTAATGGCGAACAATGCCATATGCCACTACTCCCTCAAGCATCCCTGCATTCCAATACTGGCTACATAAAGATATGACACAAGATTGTGTCTGACACAAAATTCTAACAAAAAGGACTTTCTGAATGCCTCAAAAGATGTGAGACGCTAAACGACAGAATCTCACGTTAGCATAAACTTTACTCCTGACAGGCGTGCAGTGCCACATGTACAAGGCCATATGCATTCCAGACTCCATGTGTTCCATGCGTCTCTGGCCCCATGCGTTCCATGCGCCTCTGGCCCAATGCGTTACAAACTCTATCGTTCCATGCCTCCCAGACTCCTTGCGTCCAACGTGGTAGGGTTCCCTAGGATGAAATATTTCTATTGTGACTGAAGTGATTCTCTCCAAATAAATGAGGGACACGTGTCAATCTGACCAAGTCATGCAAACAAAAGACGAGAACCGCTCAGATCTTCAGCAACAGCAAATTTCAACAAACGTCCACATGGCAGCTCGGCCTGGACTCAACTACATCTTATTAAGTATGTACACGTGACAACCTGTCCATAGTATGCGCCAATAGTTGCAACCGCATTCTGTTAAAGGATCCCCCTACGGCCACCAAACATAAGCATATGTGGCACATATAACCCACCAACATGATGGCTATAAATATGAGCAACTTGGACGTTCGGCTAGCTGGCTTTTCTGCTTCAGAGATTGTACCCCTCCAGGCGAGCTACGTACGTGCACACAACCTCAAGGCGGAGAGAAGTGAAGAAAGCATCCCGCATCCCCTCGTCGGACCGTCAACGGAGTAAAAGAGTCGCTGTAGTACTCGATATCCATCGTCACATTACCCAGATCAAAAATATTATACTTAGATTTTTTGTTTAGGATTTCTTTGAATTTTTTTTTGTTATTAAATGAAAGTTTTTCAAACTTACTTCAATAGCAAACAACCCCCCGGAGCCAATTAGTTTCCCTTTGGGGAAATTAATGGAGTGGTGGTTGGGTGCAGTGCGGACGCGTGGAGCGGTTTGTTCGGCTCGGACGGTACGCGGATGCGATACGGGTGCATGTGCGGTACGGCTGCGGCTGCGTGAGGCCTTCGGGCCGGATGGAGCCTTCGGGCGTGGTGCCTTCGGACGTGGAGCCTTCGGACTGGGTTCGTAGTGCTTTTGAACACAGTGGCTAGTTTTATTAGCGAACTTATTATCTAATATAAGGAAAGTAGTAATGGAGTTTTTTTTTTTTTTTGAGATTGCAAAATTTGCACAACGGAAGACATCGTCCAATAGGGATTTGTTGCGTAGTAGAACTGAATGTTTCTTGAAATAAAGATAACAGAAAATTTATTGTACCGATAATAAATTTATATTAATTAAATATAACGATAGAAATTTGAGAAATTTTGAAATTCTAATACATATCGCCAACTCGGTTGGCAAAATTTTGCAGAAATTGATTTTCGCCAACCTAGTTGGCAAAAAACCAACTTTTTGGACAGGAAAGCCAGATTTTTGGGTTGGCAAAAATTTGGTTGCCCAAAATTTTGCCAACTCAATTGGCAAAAATAGGGCCTTCTCGGTTCGGGTGGTTCTGGTGGGTTGGTTGGTTGGTCTACGGTTGATGGGTTGATAGGTTGGTTTAATATGTAGGGTTGGTGGGTTGGTTTAAAATGTAGGGTTGATTGGTTGGTTTGAATATGTAGGTGGTGGGTTTAAATGATGTCCTTAAATATTGACAGTTGGTTAAATATTTAGGTTGGTGTTGGTGGGTGTTGTGTATTATAAGGAGAGGGAGGGAGGAAGCAATCGTTGCAGCAAGTGAAGAAAAGCAGAGAAGAGAAGAGCAGGAAGAAGAAGAGAAGAGAAGAGCAGGAGGAAGTAAGCAGAGAAGAAGAGAAGAAAATATAAGGAGAACAGGTTTGTAATTTTTTAATTATAATTATAATTATGTAATTGTAGTTACTATTTTAACTATTATAATTTTAATGTTCGTGATAATAGTCATACTAACACTAAATATTTGATTACATATTTTAACACTAAGTAGAAAATATTACAGATGGGTACCCAAAACGATGAACGTATTCCAGGAGGGCTTACCACATATACGATTATCCAGCTACGTGAATTGCACAATTTGTAAACACCCGAATTCTTTTTGTTTAAACATAAATTTTTAGGATTCTTCTGTGATTTTTAATAAATATTCTTCAAAGGATAAATATTTTTGTGTATTAAATTAAATATTAAAATATTATAAAAATTATATTTTTGAATGTAAAATAAATAATTTAATACAGTGTAATTTTTCTGAAATTTATTTGGCCTAAAAACTATTTTTAAATAGCTAAAAATATCGTTTTTAAATAAACCAGAATAAACCAACCTGAACCAAACCAAATTAAACCCAACTGAACCGAACCAACCATAATGGATTTGGATCCATATCCGAACCCACAACCCGACCCGTACCCAAACCTGACCCGTTAACCCCAAATACAGTAACCGATCGAAACCGATCGCCTCCCCCGACCGTTACTTACCGGCCGCCGTGACCCATCGACTCCCCAACCATCGTGAATCTCTGCCTCCCCGCCGTCGTTCACCCGCAGAATGCTCGCCTCCCCACCGCGACCCCTCCGGTCCACCTTCCCATAACCGCCGGCCACCCTCCTCCTATTTAAGCCGATCACCCCCACTATCTTCACCATCACAACCACCAGCCACCGCCACTTCTCCCCTCCAACGACGACCTCCGACGACCCCGAGCTCCCCACTACCACCCCGACGATGACGTCGACAACCCGCCGATTATCGAGCAGCAGCCGCCGACGAGCACCGCCACCCCGCAGTTGTCGCCGAAGATCAACAGTGCACCGTCGCGCCGCCCCATGCACGCGTAGTACAGTCGATTCTGACCCCTTATTCCGGTGAGTCTTTCTCCCGCCTCGCTGTGTCAATTTTCGAAAGGCCTATTTCGACATGTTCGCTGTGTGACCCTCTCGAACTCTGTACAATTAGATTGGAGTATCGTGTCCTGTGTCGATTGCAAACCGCGACGCAAAAACAGGAAAAATATCCCAATTTTGGACTTCAAAAACTATCCCGAACTCACAAGTTCATGGCCGTTTTACGTCCAACCTGTTTAATAATTCTAAAATTAACTTGAACAGTAAATTAGATATTATAACCAAGTTTTAAACCCTGTAATTAGTTTATTTTATTGTGCTGTAATTTGTGTTTTATTCGCGGGTGAAGTTGACCAAAATCTTGGTTTTTAAAATCCAAATTTTCTGAAACTGGATGCGTCCCACTAAATGAGGCCACTTTGTCGTGTGCTAATTGCACCAAAAGGAGCGCATCGTCAATGCGGACGTGTGGGATTTTGCGAAAGTTGATTTGGATGTGCGTGCACACCAGAATCAACGCGTATCCGTCGAAATTGCCCCATATCGGGCCAGTTCTGAAACTCATTGTAACTTCTTGTGTGCTTGTCATTTCGCAACAAAATTTGTTCCATCAGATTCGTAGCGTTATGCTGGTCCTGTAACCCAAGTTTGGTTTGATTCTGAGAACGTTGACGAAATCCTGTATCGTGTGCCCCACGGCTCCACTTGACGGGCGATTTTGTGACCGGTTTATCAGAATCCAGTTCTGGACATTCTGTTGGGTTCGTATCATCGTTCTGGACTTGTAGACACTAAGTTTGACGAATTTAGAAAACTGTCTCTGGCACATTTTTCGGTGCAAAGTGGTCCATATGTGGATCTCGCTTTGACCAGAAACTATCAATTTTGCTCTTGTCTTTAAATTGGACTTATGGATAGGCAATCCTAGCTATTTCATATCTTTTGAGAGTGATGATAATGTTTATTTTAGCATCCAGAGGAGTACCTGAAGATCTCACTGTTACCGGAGCAATTGGAGGAATTCAAACTCCAGGCAAGTGTACCTTGCCAAACTTGCAGTACTTGCTCTCATATTATTCTCTTGATTTAATTATGTGATGTATTTGCTCAACCTAGGACCGTGTGACGTTTCTTAACGTCCGAATAATATTCGGGTGTCGACGTCGTACGCGGAGTCGTGTAACGTCACTTAGAGAGTTGATATTACGATCATATATTTCGTTCTTGCTTTATCAAGTACGTCATACCATAGGACACTTGACACTATTCATGTGCCAGAATATTTCATGAGTTATTCATGGTGATTTTGTATAGGATTATAGGATTCGTGACATAGATCTTATATATGCATAGATATCGTTATGACTCGCTGCATTAGCTAGAGGTCATGATCTTGCGTGTTATGGACATGAGACGTAAGGTTACATTGGGTGGGGAGAGTCTTACCATACTAAAGGCTGATTATATATATAGATATTCTGGGAGTGCCTTAGACTCTGACCAGAGCTTTGGCATACGTACTGGCCCTTCCAGATAATAAATGCTGCTATGGGTTTTCCAGAGCCTATAGTAGTTTCAGCCTGAGTATGATTAATGCTCTCATTTACATTTCACATAGTTGGTTACATAGTTTGCCCTACTGATATATTTTTATTTACTGCATTTTATTTGGCTTGAGTTATTCTTGTACCTTGCTATGTCCCCTGAGGACCTGGATCCGGAATATGTCCCCAGGTATAGCAGATGAGATCTACCCCGAGGTATATGGGACATGAGAAGACACTGGAGCAGTACCAGCACCAGAGGATAAGGTATTGCCAGAGGATTTCTTCTGAGTATTTATCATATACTCAGTCACTTCTGTTTCTAGATACTTTATTTTTCTAACTCTTGGATTATTGTACTAATATCATTATCGGGTTGTTCCCCTAGACATTTTATTGAGACTTGTTTGGATTATATTTCTCTTTGATTAGTTTGACATTTGAATTATGTTTACCTTCTGTGGATGAGATTAGAATTAGACTGTGACATGTATCGTAGACCATTATATTTGTTTTATAGCTTAAGTACACTCTAACGGGTCCATTAAATTGGGTTTGTCCATTGTAGTATGATGCTGGCCATTGCCACGTGGCTAGTCCCTCGGTATTTTGGGACTGGGGCGTGAGATAGTTTTTTTGGTGGCCCATACAGATCTACGACAATGTTGCTTCAGTTTCAACTAAGGAACTGAGCAAGCCTGCAATTAGGATAGGATAAGTTATAGGATCTCATCCACTTGATTGATTCGTTCTTGACCTCTATATCGACTTCCAAATAAATTCTTGACTTGCATCCTGCCTTGATTCCCCTGTGCGCCTTTTATAGTTTATTTTGGATGCAGAGTAATGGATCCACAAGAAAGCAACGAGACTCTCGCAGGAACACCACAAGTTACAGTTGTCACCTACGATGATGAAGTGACACCAGTGGGTGGAGGGCAATTAACTCAATAAGGCAATCAAGCAGATCAGCTCGCCTCGAGATTCCAGCGAGACGATATTCCACCATCGCCGCAATTTACTCCACTGATGCCTATTTTTTCCACCAGGACAGCCTATGGACGGACATCATATATTCCAAATATTCTATGCAATGATGCAATCCCAACAGAAGGTTCATCAAGAAGCCCAGCAAAGCCAGGCAGAGAAGTTCTTTGACGGACTTAGCTCTGAGCTACAAAATTTTATCAGCTCCGTTGCAACTACTTCATATACGGACATCCTTACTGCAGCCCGACCTATGGAGTGCTTCACTAGGAGAGAGTCCAGCCAGAAGAGGCCGCATGTATTATCACTAGACCGAGCACAGCAGGGAGCTGCAAAGCGACCCCGGAAGAATCCACTACAGAGAGCAGCACCAAGAGCCTCATCCCTTCCTACTTGTCACTACTGTGGCAAGGTAGGCCATATTAAGAGGGAGTGCAGACGCAAGTTGGGACTATGCTTGATTTACGGATCTAACCAACATCCAGCCAAGGACTGCCCTGAGCGTCGAGAGAAAGCACTGATGATTCCTCGATCAGCCATACCAACACCAGCACTAGTACTCCCTACTTGTCATTATTGCGGCAAGGTAGACCATATCGCCAAGGAATGCCGACGCAGATTGAGATTATGCTTGGTTTGTGAATCCAAACAACATTCAGCCAGAAATTGCACGGAGCATCGAGGAGAAACACCGATGGTTAACCGACAAGCTTTACCAACACCTGAAGGATATCAGCCGAGGCCACCCTTGGCACCCCAGGCAGCACTCTTCCAGCAAGCCCAGCAACAACAGAGGACACCACCACAGGGACGTGGACAGACTTTTGTGATAACAATGGAGGATGCACAGACTCGTGGATTAGCGTATACGAGTAAGATTTAAGTTTTATCATAGCTATCTATTCCTAGTAATGCTTTAGCATGTTCCTATTAGTTTTATTTCCCTAGCCTAAGCCTAGTATTATGAACTTGTTAGTACTTGATACCCAAGTTTTCCTAAGCTTTAGTTGATCTTCGTTCTAACCATATTCCTTTACTCTTGAATTACTTATCTCTCATTGCCTAGGAAAATATTTTTATTCCTTCCCTACATGTTCTGCTTGAACAAATCTCTCACCCCTCCTCTCGATTTCTCCTTGTTCATGCTTCTTTATCCCTTGT
Source organism: Iris macrosiphon (assembly GCA_036927795.1). NCBI lineage: Eukaryota > Viridiplantae > Streptophyta > Magnoliopsida > Asparagales > Iridaceae > Iris > Iris macrosiphon. The sequence goes on along the minus strand of JAYESA010000003.1, from coordinate 191,955,168 downwards.
GTCGTGCTACAAACATGTCTTGCAACCGCATCATCTCTTCTGACCGGTTATGTTTGGTTTTCTTAATTGCGAGGACGCAATTCTTTTAAGGAGGGTAGATTGTAAACACCCGGATTTTTTTATTAAATATAAATTTGTAGGATTTTTTTGTGATTTTTAATAAATGTTCTTCAAAGGATAAATATTTTTGGGTATTAAATTAAATATTAAAATATTATAAAAATTATATATTTTTAGTGTAAAATAAATAATTTGATATAGTGTAATTTTTCTGGAATTTATTGGGCCCAAAAACTATTTTTAAATAGCTAAAAATATCGTTTTAAATAAACCAGAATAAACCAACCTGAACCAAACCAAACCAAACCAAATTAAACCCAACTGAACCGAACCAACCCTAATGGATTTGGATCCATACCCGAACCCACAACCCGACCCGTACCCGCACCCGACTCGTTAACCCCTAATACAGTAATCGATCGAAACCGATCGCCTCCCTTGACCGTTACTTACCGGCCGCCGTGACCCATCGACTCCCCAACCGCCGCGACTCTCCGCCTCCCTATCGCCGTTCACCCGCCGACTGCTCGCCTCCCCGCCGCGACCCCTCCGGTCCACCTTTTCGTAACCGCCAGCCACCCTCCTCCTATTTAAGCCGATCACCCCCACCATCACAACCATCACAACCATCAGCCACCGCCACTTCTCCCCTCCTGCGATGACCTCCGACGACCCCGAGCTCCCCACTGCCACCCCTACGACGGCGCCGACGACTCGCCGACGACCGAGCAACCACCGTCGATGAGTACCGCCACCTCGCAGTTGCCGTTGACGATCAACAGTGCACCGCCGCGCCGCCCCGTGCACGCGCAGTACAGTCGATTCTGACCCCTTGTTCCTGTGAGTCTTTCTCCCACCTCGCTATGTCGATTTTTGAACGGCCTGTTACGACATTTTGCTATGTGACCCTCTCGAACCCTATGCAATTAGATTGGAGTATCGTGTCCTGTGTCGATCGCAAACTGCGACGCAAAAACAGGAAAAATATTCCAATTTTGGACTTCAGAAACTGTTCCGAACTCGCAAGTTCATGGCCGTTTTACGTCCAACCTATTTAATAATTCTAAAATTAACTTCAACAGTAAATTAGACATTATAACCAAGTTTAAACCCTATAATTAGTTTATTTTATTGTGCTGTAATTTGTGTTTTATTCGCGGGTGAAGTTGACCAAAATCTTGGTTTTTAAAATCTAAATTTTCTAAAATTGGATGTGTCCCGCTAAACGAGGCAACTTCGTCGTGTCTGAATTGCACCAAAAGGAGCGTATCGTCAATGCGGACGTGTAGGATTTTGTAAAATTTGATTTGGATGTGCGTGCACACCGAAATCAACGTGTATCCGTCGAAATTGCCCCGTATCGGGCCTGTTCTGAAATACGCTGTAACTTTGTGTGTGCTTGTCATTTTGCAATAAAACTTGCGCCATCGGATTCGTAGCGTTACGCTGGTCCTGTGACCCAAGTTTGGTTCGATTCTGAGAACGTTGACGAAATCCCGTATCGTGGGCCCCACGGCTCCACTTGACGGGCGATTTTGTGACCGGTTCATCAGAATCTAGTTTTGGACATTCCGTTGGGTTTGTATCATCGTTTTAGACTTGTAGATACTAATTTTGACGAATTTGGAGAACTTTGTCTCTGGCACATTTTTTGGTGCGAAGTAGGCCACATGTGGATCCCGCTTTGACCAGAAACTGTCAATTTTGCTCATGTCTCCAAATTGGACTTATGGATAGGCAATCCTAGCTATTTCATGTCTTCTGAGAGTAATGTTAATGTTTATTTTAGCATCCAGAGGAGTACCTGAAGATCTCACTGTTACCGAAGAAATTGGAGGAATTCAAACCCCAGGCAAGTGTACCTTGCCAAACTTGTAGTATTTGCTTTCATATTATTCTCTTGATTTATTTTTGTGATTTATTTGCTCAACCTAGGACCGTGTAACATTGATTAGCGTCCGAATAATATTCGGGTGTCGACGCCGTACGCGGAGTCATGTAATGTCACTTAGAGAGTTGATATTACGATCATATTTTCGTGCTTGCTTTATCAAGTACGTCATACCATATGACACTTGACATTATTCATGTGACAGAATCTTTCCTGAGTTATTCATGGTGATTTTGTATAGGATTACAGGATTCGTGACATAGATCTTACATATGCATGGATATCATTATGACTTGCTGCATTAGCTTGACATTTGAATTATCGGGTTGTTCCCCGAGACATTTTATTGAGACTTGTTTGGATTATATTTCTCTTTGATTAGTTTGACATTTGAATTATGTCTACCTTCTGTGGATGAGATTAGAATTATACTGTGACATGTATCATAGACCATTATATTTATTTTACAGCTTAAGTACACTCTAACGGGTCCATTAAATTGGGTTTGCCCATTGGAGTGTGTTGCTGGCCATTGCCACGTGGCTAGTCCCTCGGTATTTTGGGACTGGAGCGTGACACATTTCTAGTCTAGTATTTTTTGGACAGGTATATTAAAATTAAATTATTTTAGTAAATATAATTTATATTTTTTTACATTCTAATAATAATATCGTTTATATATGTCATATATAGCAATACGATTATCCTGATACGTTTCGAGTATGAGAGCATATCGCATGGCATTATGAGGATGACGTTGGGTACTGGATGTTGACTGAAGAACAACATGGTATGGTGAATGTATTTTGTTTTGATCATATTGATCAGATACATTTCCTACGTCACGGCCGAGACTTGATCTTCAGTTTAGTTGAGCGGTGGTGGCCAGAAAGAAATACCTTTCAGTTACCGTTCAGAGAATGAAAATTTTGCTAGTAGATGTGGCAAATATCTTAGGATTACCTATTACGGGTGAACCTATAATATTTGAAAATGATGAAACATTTTGTGCCAGAACTGTGATAAGGAAGTATTTAGGCGTGGAGCCGCCTACCATATATGGTAAAAGTTTTATGACGCTTCCGTGGCTCCGCCACAACTTTATGCACCTAGATCGTATTGGTGAGGAAGAAATCCTAGTGGATGCAGAACGAGTAAGTATAATATTTAATATTATTATTTATGTAATATATATTTTTATTTATTTTAACTGATATATTTTTTTATTATTTGTTCAGGTTACTGCTTGCACCAGGGCCTACTTACTAGGTCTAATCAACGAAATTTTATTTTCAAACTCCGGATTTAGGGCAAATTTACGTTTTTACCTTTTTTGGTAAATCTGACAGAACCTACCCGTCATGCATAGGGAGCTTCTGTGTTGGCATATATGTACAACTCCATGTCAAATTTTGTGCATTTTACTTCAGCTGATAAAAGATAGAAAAATTTGAATGGATGTATGACATTATTACAGGTATAAAACTTTCATATAAATTTATTTACTAAAGAAATATGTACACTTACATGATATATTTTTTCTAGGTTTGGTCCTACGAGCACTTCAGTATCGGTAGGCCAGTCTCCCATATTGATACCGAAGATGATGTCTTCCCATCAGCTTTACGCTGGATGTCGGCTGCAGCTGATCCAAATCGATGTGCTCACAAGGATATCGTAGTATATCGGGGGCCAATTCGATTCACTTAGGTTTAACGATGTAAATTTTTTATAGTGTCTTATATTTTTTTTTGTATTTCATACAGTCAATATATTTTACAATTTTATAGTGTCTTACAATATTGTTGACATGAAATAGGTAATTTTTTTACCGTACCGGCTTGGGCAGAATCCTCTTGAGTTACAAACAACGGCCTTTGGATTGAGTCTACATAGATTTTTCATAATATTCCACGATAACATCACGTATCATCCAGGTGATTGTGTTATGCGGCAGTTTTGGATGATACAACACATTCCTAATGAGCCACCATATTTCAATCGTCGTAAAGGCAATGCAACTACCAGAGCACGCAGATTGATTCCTGGGTGGAATTCTAGATTTGAGACACATAAGGTGGGACATTTGTCTCAAATGATGTCCTCTATTGATGATGGTAAGTTGTTCCAAAAGTTTAACAAAATTTACTGCAAAAATTATAAGAAATTATATGGTCATAATTTGTAATGGTGCAGCCTACGGTGATGATGCATATAGATCTTGGTGGGGAGATCCTCTTATCAGCAACAGAGCCTACCAATTCCAAGAGTTTTGATTCCAACATCGAGCCATAGATGATTATAGTCTCCATTGCTATTATGATTATGTAGAAGGGATGGTACGTTATTTTTATATGAAAATGTCTATCTCCGTAGTACTTATTTATGTCCTATATTGAATTCTATTTAATATTTCAGCTTCCAGATTTAAATATCGCATACCAAAATCATCCAGTGGGGAACCCTTTGTGCACAGCGGTTGGCAAATTTTTGGCTTCTATGCAACGAGGACCGACTCCTCCGAACCCTCCCTTACTTATTCCAGGAGATTATCCTCAGGGTCTTGTTTCACAACGACAAGCACGCCCCCCTAGGAAGTATACCTCAGTTTGGTATCAAGATGATAGTCTGCCACTGCGAGATGACGATGTCCTTTCTCAGCCGACGGTCGGTGCGAGCACTTCTCAGTGGGATGGTGCGGGCACTACTCAGTGGGCCTGACTGGGGTACTTCTCAGGCGACGGCCGGTGTGAGCACTACTCAGTGGGATGGTGCGGGCACTTCTCATTGGCCTGAGTGGGGCACTTCTCAGGTGATGGCCGGTGCGGGCACTTCTCAGTAGGCCCCCCGAGGGAGATTCTCATTAGGGCCCCTGAGGAAGATTCTCAGTGGGATAGGCCTATTCCGCCCTCGGCATTACCATCTATTCGCATATCTTGACAACTCCATCAACACCGATGCCATCTCAAGTGGAGGATCGTCAAGGAGGTGGTGATGATGCGACCCCAGAGAATACACGAGAAAAGAGGGATCGACTCAATCTAAGAGAGATTGATCGTCCAAACTATCGAGAATTATCCAAGAGAGGTTGATGAAATTGTTTATATCAGTACGAACTTTATTTGAATGTAAATTTGTTCTATTTCAATGAAATTATATATTGTTCTCATAAAATAAAACTATTTGAAACTATCGGCAATGCCTTTATTCTCTTGGTTGGTTTGTACATCTCCTTCTATTGTGTCCTAAACCATTACAGTTACTACATCGAAGATCTCTTGAAGCTTGATCGTTCGCTTTTGATCTGGTTCTTCTTTGGTCTTTCCGCCTTGCATCGTAGATCTGGTACTCCAATGTGTCCTTTACACCAATATATTTTGGAGGTTGTAGGGGGACTAGAATTGGCTCCAGGTGCAGCTCATATACGCTTCTTAATGCTTGCTTAGAGAAAATACCTGGATAAAAACTCTCGATGCTAATATTTTTAAACTTACACGCATAACATGCAATGGAAGCAAAGTATGATACCACTTTAAACATAACACAAGACTTTTTCATCTAAGTCTATAACATATGTTCTATTTGTTTTACAATCTAATATTTCAAACAAATATCTAACTATATTCAATGTTTGCAGCCGGTGTTTTTTCTTTTATGATAAAATATGTCACGCCCCAGTCCCAAAATGAATGGAACCAGGCCACGTGGCATTGGCCAGCTGACACGTCACTAAGGGTTTACCCAATTTAATGGAACCAAAGGAACGTGCTACACTGTCCTAAAATACTACTAGTTTAATACAGGTAAATCTAATCTCATCCACAAAATATGTCAAGAAAATAAGTGCTGAATATATAGATGCTAAGTCTGAAATGTCATAATACAAATCAGATAAAGTCTGGTGGGAACAAACCCACTACAAAAGATAAGTAAAAGTACTAAAAATAAGATAGACTAGAGTATCGTCTATCTATGTAGTAGCTCCAGCTCCAGGTGTACTTAGGCAGACTCTGATGGCAGTTCCTCCAACTTCTCCTCAGTGGTATATCCAGTCTCCTGTCCAGGTCCATATACTGTGGGGTAGAATGCCTCATCTAAATCTGGAAGGGAACCAGGTCCTCAGTGGGACATAACAAGATACATAAAAGCATGCCATGTATATAAATACTGAATAAATAAATAGAGGGTGTGCTAGCCATCTAAGTGAATGCAATTTGAGACAACCTAGTACGTATGGGAAAGTGTGGGCTAGACATATGCTGACGTAATTCACCAACCGTAGTGACTGGCTAGTATATGCCACATATGCCCCCGTTCGAGGGCACTCTGCAATTCCCACATCTCCGAAGAGCATGGTAACAGTAATATATATATATAACGTCCGTATCACTCCGTCGAGTGCGGTATCTGTAATAAAGAGGTGGGTGTCCCATACGCCTACTAGTTATTCTCCCCCGTCCAACGCGGTAATACAAGTCGAATCCACAACGTGTAAACCACGTAACTAAATGCCAGTCATAACTTACCTGAATATTCCTGATTTCGTGCTAAGCCGTGATGCACGTCACACGTACTGGTAGCTAATCGAGTACGCAACTTGCATCCCAAAATGAAGTGCAACCTTGTTGCGTGTACAAGTGTTAGGGTCTAGGAGGATATTAGGATACCCTCGCAGCTGTCAGGTAAGTCTGCTAAGGACTAAGTTAGTTATACTACTTGTCAACGCACTTGTTGACGGTACCCGAGGCAATCTCAAATACAACAGTTATATGTAAGTCTACTGAAAATAACATACAACAGTGAAATGAATTTAAGCAGTAAAACTTAGCAAGGTATACTTGCCTACTTCTCTGTGCTGGGTGTGCCAAAAACCTGTACTTGCAATCAAGTCTGAGGGGTCCAGTGACCTGGGGTCACTGACTGCGTCGTACGGGTATTCTGTTCAGGACATACAGGGTTCGTAAATATCATATTTAAATAAATGGGTACATAATATATTATAGTATATATATACTTATGTAAATATATATAGAAGGTATAATATATATATATAGCCATATATATATATATAGATATAGTATTTATATGCATAACATAAATATATATAGATATTTATATAACATATGATAATAAGTACATAACTAAAACATATGTATATATATATATTTGAATATATATATATAGGGTACATATATATATATAGAGTATATATACATAATATAATTATAATAGTAGTATGTATATATTTATATAGTATATATACATATATAATAGATATATTATATATATGTACATAGTATATAGATAACAATATATTCATATATATATATATATATATATATATATATATATATATATATATATATATATATATATATATATATATATATATATATTAAGTAATAATATAATAAATCTATATATATATTATATATATAATAGTATATGTATACTTAATATAGTATATATAATTATACATATTTATAAAAAGAGATAAAAACATATATATATATATATATATATAGATATATATATATATATATATATATATATATATAGGGTATATACATATATATAATATCTAATAGTATATATAATAATGATATATATACTGTATATAATATATTTAATATAATAATTACATATATATATATATATATATATATATATATATATATATATATATATATATATATATACATATATATATATATATATATATATATATATATATATATATATATATATATATATATGTATATATATATATATATATATATATATATATATATATATATAGATATATAATATATATTATATACATATTGATAGACATAGTATAGTATAATATATTATATACTATATTTATATACTGTATTTAATATAATAATAATAGTAATAATAATTATATAATATAATTATTAAATACAATATATATAAACATCTATATATAAATATACATATATATATATATATAAATATACATATATATATATATATATATATATATACATATATATATATATATATATATATATATATATATATATATATATATATATATATATATATATATATATAACAGAAAAATAAAAATATACATATAAAATATACAATAGTATATTTTATACTGTATTTATATACTGTATAATATAATATAATAATATAATAATAACTATATATTATACATATATATATATAATACATTATATATAAAATATATATATATATATATAAATATACATAGATATATATATATGTATATACATAAATATACATATTTATATTAAATATATAATAATATAGTATAAATAGACTGTATACAGTATTTTATAATATTAATATAATTAAATACATATAATAATATATATATTAATACATATAAATATATATATATATATATACATATATATATACATATATACATACATATATAAAATACTATGTATATACGTATTTAAGAGGGGGGGGTATACCTGTCAGACAGGGGGCCCACTGGGCTCGTCGGCGGCGGGAGGACGACGGCGGAGCAGCCGGTGGCTGGCCGGAATGGCTACAGCAGCGGTGGTTGCTGTCAGCAACCACAGCAGCAGCAGCGGCTTGCAGCAGTTGCAGCGCCGCAGGCGGTGGTGCAGGCGGTCGGGTCGGCGGAGGGGGTCGTGGCGAGGAGTTCGGTGGTGGTCGCGGTGGTCAGAGGCGGTCGGGGTGGCCGGAGAAGTGGTGTGGGGAGTTCGGGAATGGGGGGGGGGGGGCGGGTTTTATAGATTTAGGGGTGATGGCATTTTATGTAAATAGGATTTATTATTAGGGGTATTTTCTATTTAAATATCTTTAGATATTTCTAGGATATTTCCATGATATTTTTTGGGTGGGACCCACGTCCAAATGGACGGTGCACGTTCACCGGCCAATAGGAGGTTGACACCTCACACTAAAAATTTGCAGAAAAATCCCTACAATTTCATAAATTGCATAAAGGTCCTATAAATGGGAATTTGCATAATTACTCAATTTGTCTGGGAAAAACACCATATTCCTAAAAATGCTAAAATTCACATAATTGTGGAAGAAAGCTGTGGGAGGGCCCTGGGGGGTGGGGGTGAGCCTGGGCAGGGCCTGGGCCTGGTTTTAGGGTGATACGGGTCACCGTATTAATTAATTAATAATTAATGCGCACGGTGTTTACTAATTATTTAAAAATAGGTAGGGCCATAATTTCAATACGGTGTCAATATATTAATTGTATTATATTCAAAGTAGGATAATAACATATTTTTTTCTGGACAAAACAGGTGCATGTTGGGCCTCAAATCTCTATTGGTACAGAGATAGGTACAGATCAGGAAATTAAATAATAAATAATAAAACGAGGTACAAAATAAAGTATCTGGGAGTTGCACAAAGCTAAAAAAAATAGACTAACATGTCTAGGACAGGTATGTGAACTTTGTTTGGGGATAACAGCTAGTGTAATGCTCTAAATATTTAGGTGATGGACAGGTGCACAAATCAATAGGATATGTAAGCAAAATAAATTTAAAAAGTTGCAATAATTCTAATTTTCTAAAAATAATCCTAAATTAATATTAAAAGTTAAAATCTGGTCGAGGGAGTTTACAAAAGCCATAGTTTGTAACATCTTAGGATAATAATCAGTTTCAAGATTTTCAGCTTTTTGCCTGTTCTTGTCCTGAAGTGTTATAATTTTGGCTCGAATTCCATCAAGTAGTGTCGTTATTGGTTTATCACGTAATTTTTTTTACCCAGATATTGAAGCATTCAGCAAGATTTGACGTGTGAATACCTAATCTGGGACAAGGAGAATACGCTGTTATCCAGTGTGAAAAATACGAGTTTCATCATTAACTCCAACGAGCCAGTTGTAAATATCTATGTTTTTAGATTTTATTTTTTCTAAACAATAGTTCACATCTGTTTCATTATAGCATCTAGCAAGATAGTCTAAACTATGTTGAAAATGTGGAAATCTGAAGAGTTTTTTCAAATTTTGTTTAAAATGTTGAATACAAAAAAAATGAGGCGATTCTAGAAATATATCATGCATAACCCTTATCAATCCTTTTTGTTTATCTGATATAAAAGAAATTGTATTCCATGCATCAAAATATTTTTCAAAAGATGTTCTCAAACCGTTTAAAAACCAAGTCCAAGAATCAGTATTTTCACTATCAACAATAGCATAAGAATTGGATATAATTGATAATTTGGATCATGAGCACAAGCAATAAATAAAATAGCTTGATATCTAGAAGAAAGAAAAGTAGCATCAGTACTAATCACAGGTAAACACCCCCTTAAAAATCCATCAATGCATGCCTTAAAACAAATAAAAAATCTTTTAAAACTATTGTCTTCTGTAGTCTGTATAAAATATTGGCTACCTGGATTTATTTTAATAATTCTAAAACCATACTCTTCAAGACTACTATATGCATCAATATAACTACCATTTATTTCGGATAGAGCAATTTTCCTAGCTTTCCAAGCTTTACAATATTTAATATATTTCGTGTTCTGTAAATATATTATTTACAACATGCGATGGACTATACGACTGATTATCTCAAATTCTATCATTAATCTTATTTTTAACCCATACAGTAGTAGCTAATGGATGAGAACCTATTATAAGTCCCCCTAAACAAGAATGTACGATTTCTAGCGTTGTTATAACAAAACTTTCACCTTTACCACTTGCTTTAGCGTATACTCTCCAATTACAACTTGAATCGTTACATTTATATATAATCCCACTAGCATTGTTTAAAGTAGCATGACAAGTAAAATTATGTGCAATTGCTATATCACTAATAAAGCATCTAAATTCAAAATGATTATCAAATTTTCTTTCAATGATTAATCATGAAATGCTAACACTATCAACATTGCCATCAAATTCATCATCTAAATTTTTAATTAAATCATCACTGTTTTCATCGTCGTTATTACCATCATCTACTATATGTTCTTGTTCAGTAAATGAAATAACTTGATGAGAATAACTAGGAGCAGTATTAACTTCATTAGAAGCACGTATACTACTTACAATATTATTTCTAGGTGGTGGTGAAGTTACATAAATATTAATGTAAGTTGCTTGTACATTAACTTCTAGAATAAATTTCTATGCTTGTTTACTAACTAACTTTATACAATTAGTTAAATAAACATGAACCAATATAAATTCATAATCAATAGAATATTGCTCAACAATTTGATTACATAAACTATCAAACGAAATATTTCGATCAATTAAAAAAAATTCAGTTAAACCTCCTTCATAAACTAATATCACGCCCCAGTCCCAAAATATCGAGGGACTAGACACGTGGCAATGGCCAGCAGCACACACCGATGGACAAACCCAATTTAATGGATCCATCGGGGCGTACTTAAGCTGTAATACAACAATGCGGGTGCAAATACTAATCTCATCCACAGAAATGAATACAACAATATCAACAAAAGAAAATATAAACATCATCAAGTCACAAGTAAATAAATCGGGGAACAACCCGATAACAAGTCTGATACAATTTTTCATTTAAACAAGAATGTAAATAGCATCAAAAATTGAGTATAGAAGAAACATATACTCAAGAGAAATCCTCGGCAATCACCTCGTCCTCAGTTCCTGGTACTGCCCCAATGTATGCACATTTTCCTGCTTCTGCTCCTGCTAACACTCCGGTCCCGTATACCTCGGGATAGATCTCGTCTGCTAATGCTGGGGACATAATCCGGATCCAGGTCCTCAGGGGACATATTAAGGTACAAAATAACTCATGCCAAAATAAAAGCAGTGCAGCAATAAATGAAATAATAGGGTAAACTATATAACCAGCTAAGTGATATGCAAGTGAGAGTTTTAATCATACTCAGGCTGAGACTACTATAGGATCTGTGTCGGAGAACCCATAGCAGTATTCTCTCGAAGGGCCAGAACTTGTGCCAAAGCTCTGTGTCAGAGACTAAGACACCTCCAGATAACAATATATATAATATAATTATCCTTTGATATGGTAATACTCTCCCCACCCAATGTAATCACACGTCTCATGTCCATGACACGCAAGATCATATCTAATGCAGCAAGTCATAATAAGATCTAAGCATATATAAAGTAAATGTCATGAAATATGTATCCTATACAGAATCACCATGAATATCTCAGGAAGATTCTGTCTCATGAATAGTGTCAAGTATCCTGAGGCATGACGTACTTGATAATGCAAGCACGAGAATGTATAGGGTATCGATGTCCATGTCTAGGTGACGTTACTCAACTCCGCGTACGGTGTTGGCACCCGAATATTATTCGAACGCTAAGTAATGTCACACGGTCCTAGGTTAAGCATGTACAACAATTAATTAAGTCAAGAAAATAAGTAACAAGACTGCAACTTTGGCAAGGTACACTTGACTGGGGTTCTGGCTCCAACTGTAGCTCTGGTCTCAGTGGGATTTGCAGGTAGTCCTTCGTTTGCTGAAATAAAAATCACCATCAGATTCAGAAAATATCAAATAGCTAGAAACGCCTGTCCTTGAGTCCAATTTGGACACAGGGGCAAAAATGACAGTTTCTGGTCAAAGCGGGGTCCACATGTGGGCCGCTTCGCACCGAAAAACGTGTCAGGAACAATGTTTTCCAAATTCGTCAAACTTAGTGTCAACAAGTCCAGAACGATGATACGAACCCAACGGAACTTCCAGAATTTGATTCCGATGAGCCGATCACAAAATCGCCCGTCAAGTGGAGCCGTGGGGCTCACGATACGTGATTTTGTCAACGTTCTCAGAATCAAACCAAACTTGGGTCACAGGACCAGCGTATTGCTACGAGTCCGATGGCGCAAGTTTCGTTTCGATCCGACGTGTGTACACGAAGTTACAACGAGTTTTAGAACAGGCCGATACGGGGCATTGTCGGCGGATACGCGTTGATTTCGGTGTGCACGCACATCCAAATCAACTTCTGGGAAATCCCGCACGTCCGTATCAACGGCGCGCACCTTTCGGTGAAGACCGCACGCGATCAAGTCATCCCGTTTGGCGGGGCACACTCAGTTCCGAGAAAAAATAGGGTATTTATTTTTCTGCTTTTGGATCACAGTTCGCGATCGCCACATGACACGACACACCGAGCGGGCGGGTTGCACGAGCATCGAGAGGGTCACGCAGGGTTCGCGTTACAACAGACGGAACAAAAAATGGGACAACGAGGAGAGAGAAAAGGGTACCTGAACAGGGCTACGCAGACTGGGTTTCTCGTGTCCGCGAGGCGGTGCGACACGTACAGTGTCTAGGGTTAGGGTTTATGCTGCTCGAGACGGCCGGAGCTGGCCGGAGTTTCGCCGGAGGGGGTGGCTGACTGGAGGCTCGGCTCGTCGGAGGCGGTAGATCTGGACGAGGATGAGGGTGACGGCTGTGAGGGCGGGCACGGCGCTGTGGTGGTTGTTTCCGAGGCGGCCGGGGTCGGGGGAAGCTCGGCCGGAGCTGCTGTCGAAGGAGACGGAGGAGAGAGGCGCTGCGGGGGTTCGACGGGGACGAAGACGGAGTGGGGCTGGGAGTCTCGAGGCGGAGTAGAGAGGGTGGCGGAGAGCAGCGAGGTGGTGGTGGGTCTCGGGATCCTCGGCGGAGGGTCGTCGAGGACGACGATCTGGCGGAGGAGGGCAGGAGGAGGAGAGGGCGGTGGAGCGGGGTTTTTATAGAGGAGAGGGGGAGAGAGAGCGGTGGCGGTTGCGGAGGCGATGCGACGGCGGTTGCGGGAAACCGGAGCGGCTGGGAGGCGAGGAGCCACGGCGGGTCGGCCGGCGGAGACGAAGCGGCACCGGGGAGAGGAAAGGTCGGGGGTCGGTTACAGGGAAGGGTACTGTAGCAGGCGGGTTGGGTTTCGGGTCGGGTTTGAATCCGACCCGACCCCCTAAGACAAGGATGCGGGTTCGGGTACGGGTTAGTGGATCGGGTCTGAGTTTTGGGCCCGGATCCGACCCACAGGGTTTGGGGTTGGTTCAATTGAACCGGGTCCGGTTCGGGTTGGTTTGGTTCACTTGAACCGGGTTTATTTTAGGGTGTAAATTGGTATATTTAAACATAGATATTTTCGGGAATTTATTAACAA